>JAAIXJ010000002.1:157847-284043 GCA_013403705.1 Heliconius hermathena | reverse complement strand
TTAATTCAACACAGAGATAAAGAACGATCTTGAAAGAAATATCAAGTAAATACAAAGATTTTTTGGTTGGTTCGTTCATATAATATATGTAACTAATTTAAAAACTGTACAGGAGTTAATATGCAATTATTACAGTTATTTTACAAAGAATATTATGAATCCTTCAAATCAATAATTTAACATTTAAGGCTGTTTCTGAACGAGTAAATTAAATTATTCACTGACATCAGCACATTTAACAGAGTATATTATATAGGTAAAAAGAACATAAAGTTACAAAAATATATACGTGTAATAAATAATTAGCTATATGTATATTTTATAAATATCAAATATCAACAATGGTGAGTATTTTTTTATTTAAAACAATCAAAAATTCTTTGACGATAATGTCGTAGAAAAATCATATTAGAAGTCATTATAGTTGTCAATCAATTCTGGTTATTAAATCAATAATCATGTATTTTAAGCGGGCGAAGCCGTGGGCGAGCCGCTAGTAGAAAATATGCCAAATCTCTAATGATTGCCAAAACTGACAAAATTTTTACAGAGGGAATGATGTACCTGAATGTATTAAATAATACCTCCATTATATTCTGGGCCCAAGAATGTATGCATTCGTCTCCTTTAGGTACCTCTTTTTTTTATAGCTGGTATAGTATAAAATAAACGCACTTCCAAACGATGTATTCTCATTTATAAAAAAAATGATTCAAGTCTTATTTTATCATTCAAGCATTATTTTCATTTCCTTACTCTAGTAACGAGACCAGCCACGGCGTTAATTTCCACATCTCAACACGAAATGTTTGGAAAATTTGACGGCGCATGGACAACACAGTGTATAAACACTAGGCTCTCTCTGTCTACGTTACAATGCGTGATACAGCGTGAAGCTAAAATATAAAAAATACAAAAAATGAAAATTTGATTTATTTTTGTTTATTGATCATAAAACTATTTGAATGGTGTAGTTGGTCAGTATTACTCTTAACAAAATTTTTGTTTTTTTTTCAAATTTTTACTTTTTTATGCAGTCAAGACTATAATTATTTTTCATAAATATAAAGTGCGAAACAGAATCTTAAGGCTAGGTACCCCCTACACTGCCTAATTTGTAGTATACACGGTGAAACTATAGTCTTTGTTTAGCTTCACGTTTTATCCCGCAAACACCAGAGTAAACAGAGGGAACATAGGGTCAAGACTCTCTGTTGTCTGCTAAACCTATTGTTAAGACAGACCGTTTCCATAAAGACATTTCTTTTTCTCATTTTCCGCCGAATTCTCGACGCATTGACTGTTGAGTTGCGGAACTCAACACCGCGCTTTGCCTTTACCAGAGCAAGGAAATGAAAATATTAAATATTTCATTCCTCTGAGTGGAAATCGAACCCACAACCGTCGTGTTAATAGTGACACGCTTGTGCCCCTGCACCACGACTGCCACACCATTCTTTCAACTTTTCGAATATGAAAAGAACAAACTCTTTCTCTTTACGAAACATCAATCTGCGTCTTCGAAACGCAGATATCATCTATAAAATTATAATCGCACCATTTGTAAGTTAGGAATGCGAGGGAACGTTGCGGTCACTAATATATATTAAATTTGACACACGCTCTTGTTACACGGAAAAAACTGCCTCAGTCTTTTGATGGTAATGGGTACAAGATTAAGTAGAAAGCGGGTTAAGTATAAGGTTTTGTTTCATATTTTTAATATAACGAAGACATTTTGAAAATTACAGTAATGTATTGAAAACGTAGGGAACGGAGTGTCTTTACATCAATTTTGCCTCTGCCCATTGTTGAAACTGTTTATTTATATGCATATATAATTTAGAGATCGTACTAATTATTACTGAGATCTTACTATTTCTTTGACTATTTTCTATTCCATATTAAATAATATTTAACAAGAAACCTACTTCAAACAATAAACTAAAAAGTTGAAATAAAGTTATTCGTCCATTTGGTGCGCACTTACTCAATGTTAAATTTAAGACTTATATGATTTTCTCGTGAATAGCATGGTTAGAATTGGACCAAATTAAAATAAACACAGTTAAAAATGACGATAGTCATCTGTCTTTTATATTATCTATCTTTATTTATATCTTTTTAGGTAGATCTCTCGTTCCCTAAACAAAGACTAAACAACTAAACAAAGAGTTGACTTAAAGTGCAATTAATAAATTAAAATTTTTACCTATTATAGTTATTATTAAATTGACTTCACTACTCAACGCTTCTTTACAAATTAAACATAAAAGTGTCACTTACATACAATTTTTTACAGAAAAAAAACTTTAACATTTATAAAGTAAATATGAAATATTAGAAAAAATACTTCGTCAAACGTATCATGTGGAATCCATCTTTGACTGTTACCAAGAGGCGTGGCTTCAAATCCCGCTACTCTTATTTTTTTACTTTTATTTAAAACATTCAAATAAGCTATTCTTTTATAAATTAACCCACAGGCGTGCGTTAATGACGACTTTTGGAAAAGCATTTAGAGCGTCGACTGCGGCCATTCGCTACGGAGTGATTGAACACCCGACACCGTGTCTCCTATAGTCTGTGGGTGACATTTGAAATGATGATACGATGACGTTAATAGGTATATTTAGAATTTTTAATTTCTGATATAAGATAAAAAACAACATTATGAATATTTTTATGTGAAAATAATTTTAAATAAATAAGAAAAACTGTTTGTATTATCTTGTAACATTCTTTCGTACCTTTATTTATGTTTAGATATTTTTCCACTAGATATTGTCGAAGCATTGCATGTTGAGTTAAGCCACTCAACACGGAATGCTTCGAAAAATTCGACAGAAAGTGGGGAACGGATTTTCTCAACACTAGGTTCCCTCTGCCTAGCCTGCTATAAGCGGGGTACAGCGGGAAGCTGACAGCGTTTTGTAGTACTTCCACTTACTTTCACTTCCTGACGTTCCAGACAAGGCGTGTCCCACCAGCGAGGACGCTCTAAGAAACAAAGCAAGCAAGAAAGCAAGCCTCGAGCCAAGATCTGCGATCTCAATAAAAATAATAATACAGAGGGGTCCACTTTCCGTTAATTTAAAGCACTTGTGTATCACGCGTTGATAAAAGTGCCTAAGTTTTACCACTTCGTCTAGCTAAAGTAAGATTTCTCCGTGAAAGTTGCAGAAAGTTCCCTCAGTGAACTGTAGCCTCGGCCAATGGCGGTCGAAGAGTACCGCGAGGTTTTAATGGATAGGACAGAACTATGGACGGTGATCTAGGAGTCCCACTTGAGTCTGGTAGTGTAAAAGGGTTTCCTCGCTATAAAAAAAGTTCTCTAAGTAATTCAAATTCTATAGTTATATATAAAGTGTGAGAAAAACACAAGCCAAGGTAAGTTATTCGTCAAAATCCTTTGTCGCTAAACACAAGAGGCATTTAATGTTTCATAATGCGCAAGCTATAGCCACAATTACCACTAATAGACGGAAATAGTTCTGACTTCTGAGATCATCATTGTTCACAGACATTTAGAATCGATTACGTATATATATGTATATACGTACCTATGTATGTATGTATGTGTCATAGGTAATGAGCAGCCGAATTTTAAAAAGAGCAGATTAATAATAAAATGTGTTACAAAAACAAGGATATTTGTCTGTTTTTTTTTTGAAGAAACCAGGCTTTTTCTTTATTTTAATTTCTCGTTTTATGCCTCATACACCAAAGTAGGCAAAGAGAACCTAGACTTCATAGAGAATTCGAGGCATTCGATGCTCTGTAACGAAACTCAATGCCGCGTTTTCTTTTGCCAGAGCAGGAAACTGAAAATAAATCTTCCAGTGAGTGAGAATCGAACCCACAATCGTCGTATTTTCACACATATAGCCTCATATTTTGTCTTTTGGATATAATTTCGTCTATAACAAATATATATTAAACTCTTCCGTTGTCTAAACTTTGTTGTTCAAACTACTGGACTTTTGAAGTAGAAATTTGGCATGAAGGTAGATTAAGGAATATTGGGGAACACTAAGAGAATTTTTTTTTTCGAAATTTCTATAGAAACAAGTAAAAAAATGTTTTTTCGTTTTAAGTCCTAAAGTATGCGCAAAAAAAATTGCAGACGACGATTACATATTTTAATGAATGTATAGGATCTGGATTGATTGAGGTCGATTAATTGGTCGATGATTCGGTGGAAAGTAGGAAACGGAAAACCTTAATACTAGGTTCCCTCTGCTAATTATGCGGGATACAGCGTGAACCTGAATCGTTTTGATCTAATCTTTTGAACTGCGGCTAGACTTATCTAGAGGGCGAAAAGGTAAGTAAAAGTTAATTCTAAACCGCTCTCTTCAACTAACCATTACTTTGATGTGCCACAAAATTCTGAATACATTACACAATGTATCTATCATTTAATTTAGATGAATCCATACAAAGTATAATAAAGTCATGATTGTATACAGCCATAGTAGCTCGGACTTTTTATTTACTGACCTACTAATTAAGGTTTATTAAAGTAACTTTTTAACTAGTGGATTAACGTGTCTTTTACTTGAGTAAAGAAGATCAATTTAATCAGATCTCTTTTGTCGCAATTTTTAATTTCTTAGCATTTTGTGAGATAAATCTCTCTTGATGCACCGGCACAGCGTTTGACTGTGTAAACGTGACCGTTGTGGGTTTGATTCCTATTCGGGAAAGTAATCACTTTTCATCAGTTTCATCGCTCAACAGCCTTAAAAATTGGATGTAAAGTGAGTAATGGATTTTCTTAGTACACTATATTCCTCATTTACCCCGCTACATGTGGTATATAGCGTGTAGTTAGAAAAAAAAAGTTGAGTGATATCTGTCTCTTTACATCCACACTACACACAAAAAGTAAAAAATCTTCTTATTATAATTAATAATTCGCTCCGCAACTGGTGGCAGACAGACATACAACTTAATTTTCATATATATTATATATATAATTTTCTAGTGAAATATAATTACAGAAGCGGTTGCACACAATGACCGGCCATTAATTAGGTGCTTCATCGGGTAGAACAAAGCTTTGTGATCGAATTACACCGACTGATTCTATGTTACTATGCCTATTGTTTAGGAGATTATTTGTAACATTTGATAGATCTACGTCTGATATTAGGATTGGTTTAAATAGTAAAGGTTTGTTTTTTTGCATAAGATTTATTGATTAAGTAAGAGATCGTAATATAACTTCACTGTTTCCCACACATAGCTTAGTAGGTAGAGCGAACCCGAAAACCCAGTGTGAAGACACTCCGTTCCCATTAAGACACTTCCCCTCCCCACAGTCCGGCGAATTCTTAAGGTTTTGTGTGTTGAGTGGCGGAACTCAACCCCTCGATTTATTCCGTTGCCAGAGCAAGGAAATAAAAATAAAAATAAATATTTCACTCTCCCGAGTGGGAATCAAGCCTACAACCATCGCGCAATACGTTTCTTGCTAATAACCATAACATTTGGTACTCAGGTAATACTTTTGACACAAAACGTATCTTTTACATATAAAAAAAATCTTGTCACCTTGAAAAATATTCCGTTTCCTTCTCTTCAACCGACTTTTAACACATTTCCTAAATTATATATATTTAATATTTTCATTTCTTCGTCCTAGTAAAGAGGCAAAGCGGAGAGTTGAGTTCCGACACTCAACACGCAATCCCGCAAGAATTCGGCGGAAATGTCTTAATGGGAACGAAGTGTCTTAACACTAGTTTCCCAAATTCCCTCTGTCTGCAATGTGTAGGATACAGCAGCTAAGCGAATTAAAAAAAAATAATAACAGTGTTTAATATATTCTCGAGATATACATGTGGTACAATCCTAATGTTTTTTTCGCATAAATTTTAAATACTTAGGTAAAGAGCGTGAAAATTCACTATAAAAATTAAATACGAAGACATATTTTATAAACACACTCAAGCAATGCAGATTGTAATCTTAGTGTTTATTAACCGAGAGGTCCATGTAGAAAGTTCCACAGTATAAATATCTACTATGGTTAGTAATTGATTATATTGTTATTTTTAAATTGATTTTAACATCGATACATTTGATTTTTAAGTAATGTACTATTTATTTTATTTCTAATTCTTTTCTTTTCTTGAGGCCAGTCGTGGCGCAGTGTCACAAAGTGTGACTGTAAAACAGACTGATTGTGGGTTCGATCCCCACTCAAGGAGATGAAATATTTACTTAAATTTATATTTCCATTTTCTTCGCTCTAGTGTCGAGGACAAGGGCGACGTTGAGTTCTGCCACTCAACACGCAATGCCTCCAGAATTCGGCAGAAAGTGGGGAATGGAGTGCCTTAACACTAGGTTCCCTCTGCCTACCCTGCTGTGTGCGGGATACAGCGTGAAGCTGATTTATTTTGATTTATTTATTTTATTTCTAAATGCGGAGGATACTTAGGTTTAAATAAATAATTTCTATTATTATAATTCCTATTTTCCTGCCCTTCCTGGTACACAAAGCAGAGCGTTGATTTTCGCCACTTAATATCTTAACACCAGATTTTCACTGCCTATCCTGCTATATGCGGGATACAGCGTAAACGTGAAGCTAAAACAAATACTAAAACAAAGCTATATATATATATATATATATAGCTTTGTTTTTTTTCTCATTCTTATATATATATAAGAATATATATATATACATACTATTTACTGAAAATAAAAAAAAATAAATACAATAAATCAAAACTTCACAAAAGTTAAGTAGATAATATATATAATTTAATTGTCCTATAGGACAATTAAATTATATATATTATCTACTTAACTTTTGTGAAGTTTTGATTTATTGTATTTATTTTTTTTTATTTTCAGTAAATAGTATGTATATATATATATTCTTATANATATATATATATATATATATATATATATATATATATATATATATATATATATATATATATATATATATATATATATATATATATTATCTATAGGAATATATTCCTTTCTCCGAAATAAAAAAAAATAACTTAAATACGAATTCCAATTATTTTACAGACTCCACGCATGGTAGTTAAGAAACACTACTGCCAGCAGTCCTATAGAGCATTTGCAGACAGGAAGTCACAAGCCCTGGACACAATACTTTTGACTCTGACACCAAATTCTTTAAGAACAAAATATATATTTGTTATTGATTTCTTTTTATCAATCTTATCATGTATACATTACAATGTATATTATTAATTTTAATCTCCTTTTATTATAGGTGAAGGCAATTTTTAACTGGATCTCTGTTTGATAGACTCCTATTGTGTAACATTACCTCTTTTTTTACTGTACAACCTCCTTCGTGTCTTCTCTATAGAACGTGATATTGATAAAGTGATCTGTGCTCAACTGTGAAAAAAAAATAAAAGAATCAATCAATGTTTTTGTGTAAACATTTTTGTCATTTAAATAGACATTTACTTTGAATGGTATAGCGTGTTCGCCCTAATGATCTTCTACTTCCTCCTCAACAAGTCTGCCTTCCTACTCAACTTACTCCACTGCGCGATCTTTAACGTTCTCGGTGGTTAGACCATTGGCTCTCATATCCTTAAATGGAACCTCAAGGCAGTTTCCAATTACTAAGACCCAGGCATGCCTGTTAAAGGTAGTTTGATTTGTTTCCCTTTTATCGATTTTTCGAATTTATCAGTCCCGTAAAGCCATCTTGAACTCATTGGCACTACTTTCTCATCGATTATTAATTTTGGTTCTTACATTGAATCCTCAGCTCAGCTCAATTGCTGGTACCAGCTGATAAGAAATCCTCTCCAAGGCGAGACAGTACTTTATAACATCATTATTAGTCAGTAATTATTGCTTATATATTGTTCCGGTCTGGCGGACTGGCTAATTAAAATTCTTGATTCAAACAATTATTAACCCTTATTACTGTGTGGGGAGGTTGTGGGTTGGAAGACGTATACATTATATCAAAAACTATACTTATTTTTTTATAAATCTATAAAATTTTGCAATTATGGATAATATACCAGCAACCTGAGCTTGCGGGACTTATTTTCTTGGTAAGATGTTTAAGTGTCGGGAAAAGATTTTAGGTAAGTGCAAATAATTCATTACACCTAGCCAACAACCCATGGTTGCGGCTGAGTAGGAGCTGTCAATCATTATTTTTTTGGACTCCTTACATCGTTTTCTTTGAAATGATGTTGAGTTCACTAAAAATATATGTACCTACTATCTCTATATATAATAAAAGGATAGAAAAGTAAATTCTGTACATGAAAGATGTAAAAAAAAATTAGGCTGGTTACATATCGATTCTATAAGCTAAAAAAACCACTCAGTAGAATTCTTATCTGTTTGTGTGTGTCTGGAAGTACATTTTTTTTGGGTTTCATCACGGTTTTCCTTATAGTTTTCTTAAAAACAAATAAAAATTAAAACATCAAATTACTTAAAATACCGATAACTGCTGGATGATAATAAAAGAATTTCAGCATGGTAATAGTTCAAAATCTAATGTAATATATAGGATAGTTTCATAATGGAGTATAAAGCAATTTTAGTAGAAAAATAAATATAATAATTATAAATTTGAACAAAAACAACCGACTTTTTCAATATCAACCGGTTCTCATAATCAGAACAAAACCAAAATTTCATCACACTATCCTTGATACACTTTCCAATAAAAAGAGAATCATCGAAATCGGTTAGGTTGATATTGAGTTATTCGTCCATTTGTCGCGCACATACTTAATGCAAATTTAAGACTTATGTGATTTGCTCATAGATATCATTGTCAGAAATAAACCCCATTAAAATGGGACCACGTGGGAAGCGCTAGCTAACAATTAAAAAAGAATCATCAAAATCGGTTCACCCAGTCGAACGTTCTGAGTGCAAACATTAAAAAAATACAGTGGAATTGATAACGATCAAATTACGTTTATTACTTGCAAGTAAAGCTAAATTATATAATATATTTTTTCTGAAAATTATATACGAATAAATAACTTATTTTCCTATTTTATTTAACCACAATTTGAATGAAGAAACTACAATTAATAGTTTTTTAGTCTATCATAAACATTATTTTAAACGTGAACATTGGTGACGTGACGTTAATAAAATCAGAAAGGCAATATTTTTTGGGACCAGCTCTAGTAGCGATGTCGCCAAAACAGTAAAAAAACATTTGGAAGGTAAATTTTGATTGTGAGTTCATAGTTTATAAAAGTTGATATTATGTTTATGTGAATACATTTTAATCATTAGCACGTACGTTACATTACTTTATAGTAGATATATACTTATCGGGTTCAATACATTTTCTAAATAAGTATTTCTCTTTCCTAAATGTGAAATAACATTTTAAAAATGTTTAAAAATATAGTAGATAGAGTGTATATATAAAAAATAAAAAAATCATGTTAAGGAAGTACAAAATGTACTTTATGAATTAAACTTAATGTTTTACTCAAAACAAATTAATTGTATGTAACGTTTCAAGTAGAAAAAAAGGAAAATTGCAATATAATAGCGTTTCTCCTTTTCTTTTCAATGTTTTATAAATCTATTATTTATATCGAAATACGAGAAAATATGGCATAATTATTATGGCACATATTATTAGGATATCAAATACATAAATGCGGGAACAAAGCAGCCATCTTAGTACAGAGTAACTTCTAAAGAATAGTAACCAGCCAAAATGTAGCAGTACGAGTCAGAATGCTACGAGGCAGCTGCATTCATATGCATTTTATTCCAATTAAATTATAGTTAAAACATAAACATGTTACACGTTATGTTTTAGCGTAAGTGTTAAGTCTCTCCGTATACTATTAAGACATATTTTTTGGGCATTGCGTGTTGAGTGGCAGAATTCAATTCAAAATATCAAATATTTCTCTCCACCGTGTGGGAATCGAGACAACAACAATCGTGCTTAGAATCTCACGCTTCTGCGCCGGAGTTACGAACGGCTCCTACATAAATATAGAATCATTTAATCTTTTAAATTACTAATTTAAAAAATTAATACCTACCTGATACCTGAATATCCTAGATAATTTTAAGACGGACAGAACAGCGTGCAAAAATTAGTAAATATATCCTATTTCTGAACTAATTGAGCGTTAATTTAAAAACAAAGTCATTTTACGACATGTATTTTGCACCCCGGTGGTCGGTGGTCTGCGGCCGGCTCGAGTTACCTGCACTACCGTCTGACACACTGACGACTTAATATAGATATAAGATACGAAAAAAACTTAAAATCTAGCCTTACATGTTTGTTTAATACTAATTTGTTGACTCGGTTTTTCGTATATTTTTACAGTTTACAGTAAAATCGGTCGCACTGTCTACATGAAATACCACGTAAAGAATAAAAACAACTTAATTTATTCCTTTGATTTAAGACATGGAAATAATACAAGGAGTATCACTGAGTGTGGCTGTTAAGGCGACGATTGTGGGATTGATTCGGGACAATGAATTATTTAATATTCTCATTTTCTCACTCTGGTGACAAGACAAAGGTTGCGATCAATGGACCAACGCAGTCTTTGGACCACCTAAGTAAATCGAAAATTAAGTACTTTAGAACATGTTGAGTAGGTTCGCAGGCTTCAATTTTGAGCCTCGCTAGTGATTCAAAAACCCCAATATCGTCGAGTCACGTGTCACATATCGTCGTGTACGGATATGTTTGTGAGTCTAGGGATAATCACATATCCATGCACGATGGACCAGATAAAAATCAGTCTTATAAAGAACCAAACGTATTGTAATATTTTTTTTATTTTATGATTTATGATTGCATCTTAGTAAGTTGCTAAAATTTCCCCAGTTTAGTTCCCTTCTTAAAAAAATGGATTAATTAAAATATAAATAGGATTTAAAATAAATCAATAGTTTTATTCTATCACTTTTATAAAATTTACTATGACACCAGAGGCCAGTCGTGGCGCGTGGCGTGGCAGTCACAAAGTGTGACTGTAAAACCGATTGGTTGTGGGTTCGATCCCCACTCGAGGAGATTACATATTTACTTAAATTTATATTTCCATTTCTTCGCTCTGGTGTCGAGGACGAGTCGTTGAGTTCTGCCACTCAACCTGCAATGCTTTCAGAATTTGGCAGAAAGTGGCTAACGGAGTGTCTTAACACTAGGTTCCCTCTGCCTACCCTGCAGTATGCGGCATACAGCGTAAAGCTGATTTTTTTTTTTACTATGACACCTCAAAGTTATGTAGTCCAATCATAGCAACCTTCCCCTGTCTCAAAGATTCGGCGAAAATTAGGGAACGGAATATATGTTCCCTCAGCCTACCCTATTGTATGCGGAATTCACAGTGAAATTTAAAAAATAAGAATTGCTTATTATTTTTAAAAACTTAAACAGCTAATTTTGGATACCTTATAAAATCTCTCTCTCTTAACACTCCACTCTTCTTGCCTATTCTGGATTGCGGGAAAAAACCTGTAAAGCTGTCAAATGAGAATTGACACAGTCAATACCTCCTCTGTTACCTGTTCTGTTTTATTATGTATTGAAAAAAAGATTCTACTATAAGACAAAACGCGTGCAAAAGAAAAAAATAACAAAAGCTATTATTAAAAGACCTCACAGCATTTTTTTATGAAAAAAAAACATATCAACATATTATAATATTATTTACTTATTTAATCTATACCACTATTAAAATTACCTTTGTAAGCCTCTGTAGAAGAGCACTGGAGCCTAAATTAGTATTGAATGGATCTGCACATTCATTCAAGCGGCTGGCGGGAAAAAACCTCAATATCATATCGGGTTACTGAAAGTACCAAAAACGCAGTTTCTGCGTACAATGAGCCTGCCGTTTCGCGGTAAAGCTTTTTACGCGGATGGTCCAGAATACGAAATATTGCGTACAAATTTTGTGTGAATGCTGTAGTATTATTCTTTTAGCTTCACTCTATATCCCGAATATAGCAGTACAGGCAGAGGGAACCAAGTTTTATGATACTCTGTTCCTCATGTTCTACCCAATTTTTGAGACATTGAGTCACCGACAGTACCGCTTCTTGATAAAAGCGGATTCAAAGCAACTCTGTAATTTGTAATCAGAACAAGAAAAGGAAAATAATTTATTCTTCCGAATTAAAATCAAGTACACAACTGTTGTGTTTACAATAAGACGATGTTCCACTACACTACGCCAGTCTTACATAAAAATATTGACTTCACTTAAAGTAACAAAATTTCGAAAATTATTCTAATAGAATTTCATTATAATTTTCAAAAAAAATTCTTCTCCTATTATAGATTTTCCTATATATACCATTAACACGTAAAGAACGCTTCCATCTCACAACTCGGACCACCGTAACCCAACACCGGCTTCAGAGCGTACCCTAATTTTTCAGCTCATTAATTTCATCCTTGCACTAACCGATGGCCGCCTCAATCCTATTGTGGCCGAATGGATCGGTTACTGTAATTATAATATTGGTTACACGTTTACAAAAAAAGTCGCATGATTAGGTTACACGGCGAATCTGCCTTGTGTTATTATATAATTTTCTATTTTTATTTTATTATAAATTAGGCTGAAACACACTTACGTTGTGTATGTTTCATTTTTTTTATAGCTTCACAATGTATCTCGTTTATAGGAGGGTAGGAAGAGACAGCGTAGTGTAAGGGCACTCCGTTTTCTACTTTTCGCATAATTTTCAAAACATGGCGTGTTGAGTGGCGAAACGCAACGACGCAATTCGTATTTAATGAGCTTAGCTTGGGATTCGATCCTAAACTGGGTTTCTAAACAAACGAGCTACCTATAGCTGTATCGTGTTTTAAACGCTGTCCTTCGCTTAGGTTTCCACATGTCGAAAATTTGATATTCATAAGACAATATTGGAAATATTTAACATATTTGGTTGGGACAAGATGCAACCATAAGCTATACAACCTAAAAATCAATATCTATATTGAATATAGAATGAACAAAAAAGTGGTAAAAAAAATATATTATATTATATTATAAGTCGTTAATACGTTAGTACCCTAAAACTATTACCAACAGCTTTAGCGTTTCTATTGTAGTTGCTCAAATATTTACAAAAAGGGCGTTCTAATATCAAGTGACGTTGTAACGAATTTGTTACGTGAAATAGATATTTTATTTATACGTACTAGCGTTTACCTGTGGCTTCGTCCGTGGTCAAATTTAAATAGGAGTTCTGTATGACCGCAAGTACAATGGTAGTTCCTGAGATTAGCGCGGTCAAAACCAAACAAAATGTTCAGATTTGTAATATTACCTGTAACCCGTTGTTAATATTATCTATAACTTTCCGTTATTCACTTTCGCTCCAAGTGTCGAGACGCTGTGTCTTGATTGGCAGAACTCAACGCCACGCTTTGTCTTGTAGAGCCAGGAAATGAGAATAATTAATGACCTCGAGCGGGAATCAAACCCACAACCATCACGTTACACATTGTGCCACCGTGTCACGACTGCTTCTTAGTTATTAAAGTATCAAATTAAAATTAATCTTCCGTTTAGTGATCCATGATTATAATATTAAAATTCACTCATAAACTGAACACGCAGCTACTGAAGCTAACATAATGCAATGTGGGTGAAAACATCGTTAAAAATCCGTAAAACTGCAAATGCACCATATCCTGTTACATATTCGCCGCCGTTGCTGCGTCATATATATGACATATATTATTTTTACTTTTAAAAAATTATATTTTTTCAGAGAATAGATATTTTTGAATATAAATTTTCATTTTTTAAAGTGCTATTCCACATGAAAGAAAAAACGTGCGTTTTGAACATCATCCAATAGAAAAAAAATTAAGCAGCTTCGCGCGCAGGATAGGCAAAGATAGAACCTTATGCTAAGACATTCCATTCTCCATTTCCCGCCCAAACTTTTAAGCTTTGCGTGTTGAATGGCAGAACTCAACGCCGCACTAAGTCATCTTATCAGGGCAAAAAAATTAAAATAATTATTATAATTCCCCCAGTGGGAATCGATCTTACAGCCGTCAGGTTTACAGTCAGATATTGTGTTGCTGCGTCACGCGACGGGACTTTAAATAAATAATCTAAAATTAAAAATCTCTAGTAATCATAATGTTTTTCACTTCATATACGGTAGGCTGATACAATATAGTTATACCTACATCATGACTACATCAATTTTCAGCTCCTTTAGTATCTTGATTCAATATAAACGAATGACAAATACGTTTAATCGAGTCACTGTCAATTTAACCACATTACAAGCACTTGACTTAAAGAATTATGCATCACACAATCCGGCACAATTATTTACACTTAGGACGAGAGCAAAGTGATTTACACTGTTTTTTAATTTTACAATCAGATAATGGTACGTGATGGTTGTGGGTTCGATTTTTATTTCGGATGAAGCTCAAATTTACTATGCCTTTGAAAATGGTGTTAAGTAGAGTTGTGCAATATATGTACATATAGCCAGGCTCTCATACCCTTCTGTTACCTGTTTCTTACATGATTGTGGGGCCTTCGTGGCGTACCAGGGCAGTGACTGTAAACGCAACGGTCGTAGGTTCGATTCTCACTCGGTAGAATGTTTCCTTTTTTTCATAGCCAGACGATGCCCGGGCTCAATTATAATCGCAATGTCTTGAAAAATACAGCTGAAAGCTGTTTTTACATGGTTCTTCAAAAGAAAGTCTATGAAAGAATATATAACTGAATCTTTGTATGATATTTTTTCCAACAAAAATGAGCAATGAAAGACCATGTAGCAACATATCTCTAGATTTTAGTAACTAGACCGACATTAAACGAGAAAAAAATCTTGCAACCGAAAAAGAAACTTGTGAACAAGCACGTGTCTTCTTCACGCTTCCTATCTGTAAAGTCCAAAATAAAACCCAAAATCTATAGAAAACTAATCCAATATTATCTAATCTACCATCCCCATATAATCCCAAGCCCAGTTCTTTCACTCCCACAAACTAATTAAACGACGCGACGGGAGCCGGAGTGTAAACACTGCTGTTTGTATTGACTGATTGAGATGCGCCCCACAAATCGTGTTTTAATTTTTTAAAATGACAACACTTAAATGCCACTTAGATGGGTGAAGATTAGAAATGGTATAAATGGGTGACTGTATTGAGAGTAATTCTATTTTTAATAAGCTGTTTCTTTTTTATATGTATGGCTTTTTTTTACTTTTTTCACAGATTTCGTTTGATTCCCGCTCGGGGAAAAAAAATCATTTCCTCACTCTGATAAAGAGGCAAAATGCGGCGTTGAGTTCCGCCACTCAACACGCAATGACTCAAGAGTTCGACGGAAGGCGGAGACCGACAGTGTCTTAATTGGAAACGAAGTGTTTTCACACTAGGTTCCATTACATACATACATTCCCTCTACCTACCCTGCTATATGCGGTATACAGTATAAAACTAAATAAAAAATAAATAATAATAATAAATCAAAAATTAAACATTTATACCAAACGTCCTGTTCTAAGTGCACACACGACTCGCGAGCAATGAAGGGATGCGTCATTTATTTTAATTTGTCCTCGTGTCGAGTTGACGCGCTACTGCCCTCTTAATTGAGCATTCAGATTACTGTGATAATGTGCTTAGTGATTTGTACAAGATTGTTTGTTCGATCAAAAGGACGTTTCGATTATAGTATTAAAATGTTTGAACACTATTTTGCTTAGCTCGAGGAAGTGGAAGAGTAAAATATTTCTTTTTCTTTGTGGCTTCACGCTGAATCCCGTGTATATGTAAGGGTGAACAAATGGGCCGTAGTGTTAGGACAATCCGTTCCCCACGTATAGCATAATTTTTGAGATATCGCTTGTTGAGTGGCGGATTTCAACAGCGCGCTTTTTATTTGTACTTAAGCCAGGTTCCCTCTGCCTACCTTGCAATGAGAGAAATACAGCGTGAAGCTTAAAAACATAGTAGGTATTCCTGGTCATGCATATGTCAGGTGGCGAAACTCATCTTCGCACTTCGCCATCACACTATCCGACTACAATAATATTATAAATGTGAAAATTTATAATATTATTGTAGTTGTGAGGGTGGAACCTTTTTTCTGCTCTCACGCATTAAATACTGAACGGTTTACGGCTTTTGGCTATAATAAAACAATAACCTGAAACGGGCGAAGTCGCGTTTGGGTCGCTAGTATTCTTTGTATATAAAAATGAATGGTTCGTCTGTACATTCTTCATAGAATCGTAAACTATGCATTTGATTTTAACAAAGTTGTTGCACGTGGGACCACAAAGGTTTCAGAGTTGATGCGATCAATTTTCGACAAATGGCGCTATCATTCCAATTAATTTCGTATATTGCCGTAACAGGTGGACTGGTCACGCATCAGAAAACGTTTATTCGTTTACGCACCAGACAAGAAACAAGAAACATTGTGCTTCCCACAGCATTTAAATAAATATCGAATTGAAACAAAACACTTGAATGTCACATTTTTTTTCGAAATAAACAAAATCAATAAAATTACATAAAATAAATTGAATAATTATGTATTGTCTGTCTTTCCTATAAATCTATTTTAGTTGATGGCGTAGAAACGCGCACAGGGTACAGCTAGTATAATAAACCTTGATTTAACGATACTGAAGGGAATCAGAAAAAAAAACGTTATATCAAGTAATTTGTTACAATCAGATTTGTTATACAGGGGTTAGGATGGTCTACGATTCGTATTAACAAGATAAAAAATTATTGATCTCAGCCTTTCGTTTATCAGCCATCGTAACTTTAAAAGTAACAACAGTGTCAAACAGCAGTGTTTATACTCGTATTACTGAACGCCAAACAATAATAACTATCTTACGAAAGATTTAACAAGTCTGAACCTGAGAGATAAATTTAATACGAAATTTAATGATAAACTGATAAGATTCGTTAAGGTTGTAAAATAATGAAATTCGTTAAATAGAGGTAAATAATACTTTCTTCTCATATTTTGCAAAGAATGAAAATTCTTTACAAAAAGGTTTTGAACAAATGTATAGGTTTATTTTGTATGAGCTCTTACGGGCGATCTTACAAGATTTAAAATGTATAATAGAATAGAGGGAAACAAACACTGTAATATTCATAGACTAAACTAAAAAAATATGAATTCTCATCCAATTAAACCATTTTCCACTCACAGATCAGTAATATAATGTATAATACACAAAAAAGCCACTACATGTTTTTTTACGTTTATTATCCTTTTTTTTGTTTTTTTTTTTGGTAAAAAATGGCAAAAGTAAGACCTCCAAGCTCCCGCAGTGATGCTTACGAAACTCGATCCAATTTTGTGAAAATCGCTCGAACATCCACAGCTGATGTTTCAATCCCGTTGCCTTTGTGACACCGATAAGGGCTTAGCCAAGTCATAGCGTTTAAATAAATATTATTTTTACTAGTTTAAATAAATATTATTTTTACTAGTAAGAGCTTTAATTAATTATGTAAAATTTAAACACGGTTATCCGGCATCCAAAATAGGCGGGTTCATACCTAAGATATTTTTTTATAGGGAAAATATTGATTAAATATTTTTTATAATTATTTAAGTGTTACTCCCCACTTAGGAAAGTAAATTACTTTTGAGAAAAAGTGTAAGATAACGTATGGGCTAGCGGTCAGAGTTCAAATCTTGATAGATTCAAATTTTTATACGTTTTCATAAAAGTATAATAATATTGATTAAATTTATTTATCAGCGTGGCCGTCGTGGCGCAGGCGCACAGCGTCTAATCTTAATAGCAACAGTGGTGTCACTTTCGAGCTTTTGAATTATTTTCATTACTTTGCTATGGTAACAAGACAAAACGTTGCGTTCAGCTACGCTACTCAACACAAAAACCATTTGGACAAAACGCTCGTCAAACGCTCTATATTAGTACTGGATTCCCTCCGTCTATCTGTCTGCGTAAATTATCGTGAAACAAAAAAAAATTGATTTTTTCTTCCTAAATATAACTGGAAATACTAGCCTATAATAAAGCATAGGCCGTGAGGCTTATAGTAGAGGGGCCGTCGCGGCGTAGGGGCACGAAGGTGCAACTGTAACGCGACGGTTATCAGTTCGATCTCCACTCTAGGAAATTAATTATTATTTTTTAATATTTTCATTTCTTCGCTCTGGCACCAAGGCAAAAGCACGGCGTTGAGTTCCACCACTCACCACACACTCAACTCGAAAAATTTAGTGGCAAATGGAGAATGGAGTGTCTTAAAATTAGGTTTCCTCTGCATATTCTGTTGTATGCGGGATACAGAGTGAAGTTGATTTTATTTAATTTTTATTTATAAAAAAACATCGAAATCGCTCTTAAAAAGTCATAACTTTACGTCAGTGAGTCAGTGAGTGGAGGTAGCGATACACGCGGTACGTTTGTACGTCCGCGGCAGTTATTAACGCGCTGTTTCCTCCACTTCGGTAGGGTTGCAGTGCATGCAGGCTGGATAGCGGATTTTGATACTACATACATACATAGATATACATACATATTGAATATTTGTTTTCGTAGTTTACTGGTATCATTTTATGTTAACCTGGTTATAACACGCAAGTTGCTGCTTGCAAACCTATTAATTCTAATCATCTGTAATCTCATTTTCCCAAATAAGGCCGCGTTTCCAAATAAGGTAAAAGCGATGCTTGTAGGTTCGATTCCCACTATGAAGAATGAAATATTGAATATTTTATTTTCTCCGCTCTGGTTGCAAGGCCTAGCGCGACGTTGAGTTCCTCCGCTCTACACGCAATGCTTGCTGTCTTAATGGGAATGGAGTGTTGTGAGACACTATGTTCCCAGGTAACCAATTTTTTGTAAGACTTTCAAAAAATCCTTTCTTAGTGCTCCTTCACAGTATACATATCAACATACCTAAACGTTAAATATTTACTGGAACAATTGATCATTAAAAGTTTGACGATTTATTTGAAAGGATAAAGTATTATTTTACAAGAATGGAAAAATTTCTTTCTTTTCTTTTTTTTTCAGCTTCACGCTGTATCCCGTACACAGCAGGGTAGGCAGAAGGAACCTAGTGTTAAGACACTCCGTTCCGCACGTTCCGCTGAATTCTGGAGGCATAGCGTGTTTAGTGGCGGAACTCAACGCCGCGCTCGACACCAGAGCGAGGAAATGAAAATATAAATGTAAATAAATATTAAAATTTCTTTGCCTTTTTTAATTTCTCACTAAGAATAGAAATTCAATGTTGTCTGTGTCAAATATGTTTTTTTTTTTCAGAACAAAAAAAACAAGATTTAATGAGACCTTTAATTTAATAAACGGATCAATACGCTCAGTATTTTGAATTATTCATTTACAACAAATGACTTATTACTATATAACTATAAGAAACAAGAATCAATATTTTTTTCTCTCCATATTCTGAAATATATAATAATATAATATGTAATATAGAATATGTGGTAAAAATATTACAAATATTATTAATGAATCATGTACGACATGGAGAATGGACATAAAATGAAAATGGCAGCCTATTCAAATGACAACTCGTTTCTAACAACAACATTACGCCTGTTCATATATTAACGTCTTTTCATGTTTATTCTATACTAGGCTTTACCCGCTGCTTCGCCGTCGTGGCCATGCAAATTATTAAGAGTTGTGTGACATTTGTGGCATGACACATTCTTTGTGCGGGAAGTATACAAATGATTAATATGCTGTAATATATCCTATAGCTGTTCTCGATAAATGGACCATGCAACACAATAATATATGTTTTAATTCTATCCAGTAGTTACTGAGATTACTAGTACTATTGTAATATATTTTTTACTGAGATTACTAGTACTATTGTAATATATTTTTTAGTAATTATTTATGTTTCTTTCTTTTCAATATTACGAAAGGCGTTTTGACTATCACCACTTTCCGTCAACATTACACGCAACTGTGACACTTAGGAAAATCTCTAATATCTTAAAGATTTTAATGATAATATTTTAAAGTGGACTTGAATTCACAAAATTAAACAAATAAAAAATCTATTATTTCTTCAAGAAGCAAAGTAACGAATCAAAACCTAATATAACACAAGTGTTGTATCTACAACTATAAGAAACATGACTAAAGACGAACTCAACACTCGAATACTTTAAAATGTGTTCACAAATCATTATTATAGATTGCAAACGCTTCAAAGGAACACTATTGATGCAAACAGAAAACAAAATAAAGCCCACCGTCTTTTGTCCTCCAAGAGCCTTTCAAAGGGTTCGGTAGTGATATGGAACGTTGTGGCAGCACAGCCTATGTTGTATAACAGCCATGCTACTATTTATTGAATAAGCTAAGAGAAAAATAAACACGTATGTATATGTATATTAAATTTATTCAATCTTATAATTTTATAGTGAATGAACAAATAAAATATTCGTGGCCCGGGGGCGCAAGGGTGTGACTGTAACATGACAGTTGTGGGTTCGATCCCCACTCGAGGTATTATTTCGAGGTTTTATTTCGTAATATATTAATTTCTACGTTCTGGCACTAAGGTAAAAGATCGCCGCTCCGCCACTCAATAAGCAAAGCCTCGAAAAATGCGGTGGAAAATGGGGAACGATGTGTCTTAGCACTAGTATTCCTCTGCCTACCCTCCTGTGTGAGCTAATTTGATTTGATATATGTTTTTAAAGTAAACGTTACTTATTTTTATTCTACTTTTTAAACTTTTCACTTTAACGTGTTTACAGCTTTTGAACATATTTCAGCATAGACTATTTTTTAGTTTTACGCTTTAGCTTCAAATCGTACTCCACATTTTGCAGGGTAGTCAGAGGGAACATAGTATAGTACATTAGTACACTCCATTCCATAAGTTTTAAAACATTGTGTGTTCCGCAGATGAAATCGTTACTGCGACTTATCTTGTTATTAGAAGAGGGGAAATTAAAGTGTTCCAATTCCTGAATGGAACACCAACCCACAACCGTCACGTTTACAGTTAAGCCCTGTGCCGCTACGCACCAACGGCCTAGACCTCAACGGTAGGTAGGTATATTCTATAATATTACCATAACTAAAATGGAAAGTAATCAGGAAAAGATATATAATATATCAATTTCTATTTCTCAAATGAATATGCTGCACTAAAGCTTTGTAACTGATGATACATTCCCATTGCTGAATAATCATTTTATATCACATTTTTTGCAACACTCGAAACCGTATTTTATAAAACTGTATACAATATCTATAGATTCTATATAATAAGTATTATTTTGTAATAATACTAACGTATGAATGGCTGTTGAAGTTATTCTGAAGATGCCTTTATTCGAAGAGACAGATACTTTAGCTTGCTTTTATTGTATGTTCCTTATAATATTTATTGATATATACTCGTACTACTATTAGAATCAGATTTTTTATTAACTATTTTTTTACATGACTTCGTTAGTGTTATTTCATTAACTATTTTTTTTGCAGCTTCACGTTGTATTCCGCCTGTACCAGGTTAGACAAAGGGAGCCCAGTGCTAAGACAATCTGCTCCCCACTTTCCGCCGAATTCTAGGGGCATTACGTGTTGAATGGAGGAATTCGAACCCACAACCTGTTGTGTTGGTCACACGCTTGGCCACAGCGACACGACTGAACTCAATTTAACTCATTCATTCCCATTTTTCATCCATTTTATAAAGATTGCATATTGAAAAAATAGTTTAACTCTAGGTTTCCTATGGCTGTCACGCTTGGCGGGAAATAGCGTTGGTTGATGAAGCTGCTGAAAAAAAAGAAATTCATAACATAGCAACATATCACTCCAATAAAAGCGTGTTAATAAACATAAATATATTTAAGAGAGGAAATCGAACCTACAACCACGATTTACGCCACATTCCACCTGTAGATACTACAATGGAGTCAATATTTATTTTGTATATTACAAAATGATATTGAGAATTAATTTCAATTTGAAATTTAAACATGTTCAGTTATAGCAAGTCATCGACATGTGGCTGACCGGAGTGCTTCGTTCTCTCATTATGTTGTATAACGGTCAATTTTTTTTATTATAACAATTTTGAAGGGTCAGGTGTAGGAGGTAAGGGAGAGGCCGTCGTGTGGCTGTAAACTTGATGGTTGCTGGTTCGATCTCTATCCGAGGTGTAAAGAATCTGGCAGAAAAATTGCGACGCAATTAAGTTCTAGGAATTTGGGTCTTAATTTTGTCTCTTAACACGAGGTTCGCTCAAAATGTTATGTTTTGTATATGTAAAGGATAATTTTGTAATAAATGTTAGTAATTAATTTACATAGAAAGTCGTAAAGGATAATTTACATAAATACTTGTAAAAGTTTAATGTCAAATTAACGCTATTCGAGGCAATTGAGTACGGCAGTTTCGTCGTTTTCTGCATATTTATCACTGGGCAAATTTGTTGAAAGATGGTCACCAAAAAGGGATTGCATATTTGTGTACGTTTGATACAAAAAGTAATTTTAGAAAAAAAAATTAAACGATTTCGGCCATGCTTTTTTAAATAGCAGTATACTTAAATATTTATATCCCTTCAAGTATTTTTACGAGAATTGGATACCTTATTAAATAATTCCATAAATATATAAATATATAAACTTTGATTGAGATGAAATATTTACTTAAATTTATATTTCCATTTCTTCGCTCTGGTGTCGAGGTTAAGCGCGGCGTTGAGTTCTGCCACTCAACACGCAATGCCTCCAGAATTCGGCAGAAAGTGGGGAACGGAGTGTCTTAACACTAGGTTCCCTCTGCCTACCCTGTTGTGTGCGGGATACAGCGTGAAGCTAATTTAATTTTTTATTTAATTTTTTTATAAACTTTGAATTATTTCAATAACTTTGTCCGAACAAATGTAAATGACACAGCCACTTCAATACCACATCAATCTAACAACAACAAAAAAAAATCATTTTATCGAATGATGCTGTATATGGAAATCGATATTAAAACACTGGCCGTAAAACCTCGAATCATCGTTAAAAAAAAGAAATAGATCACAGCATGGCGTAATTATACTGTTAATAATTATAATGGCGGGAATCAATCGGACTTTGACGTTTCAATCAACATGGCCGTGTTTGTGTTATGTTTATTATACAGATTTTGTTACCGATATACGATTTTTTATAATGGAATGACCGGCGTATTTCATTATTGAGATGTCTTATTTGTTATTAGATAGTTAAGAATTGAAAAAGTTTTTTATATATAAGTATTTTTTGTGTTCAACAAGTAAATGTATAATTTCAATTACTCTATGATTATATGTAGTAGTTAAAAATATCGTGTATTGCAGTTTTTTTAACAACGTCTTACGGTTTTATTTTTAATTGTGTAGTTTGTAAAAAAAATTTGTTAAGTTAATAATCTTTCTTAACATTGTAAATAAAATTTATAATTAAAGTAGTACTTCTCGTTAGCTTAATGAAGTTATTATATTTAAGAGCTGCGCAATTTGTTATTAAAATAATGAAATTATTTTTATCCAATTGACAGTAAATCTTACAGTTTGAGCGGTGACGGTTCTAGGTTAAATTCCCAGTTGAGGGAAAAAATTACTTTCATTTCCCCACTAACAAAACAAAACGCGCCGTTCTTATAGATTAGTCTTGTCTGTCTGTACATCACAGCCACTTTATTTAAATACTCTTATAATTTTGGTTATAAGCATTATTTATTCAGGTATATCCATTAGATAAAGTTTTATATAAACTCCACAACATCTCTTAATCCTCTGGTCTTCAACTTTGAAGAATCTTCTTGTTAAATTTAATATTTATCCAATAAGTGCTTTAGTGTATTGATAGATTTTTAGGAATCTTTTATATATTTTAATTGATTAGATTAATAATATAGAATCACGTGCCTAAAATCTCCATGGATTTCAAATCAAATTGAATTGACAAAAATTTACTATATCTACTTCTATTTTTTTTCAGGATAGATAGAGCCAGTGATATGAGTGATATGTCACTTCGTCGTTCTTTTTCTTCGTCGTTTCTTTTTTGAAATTTGTTGCGGAAATTGAGACATTGTTAAGATACTTCGTTTCCCCTAACTCTCTTCAATTTCAAGACATTGGGTGCTGAGTGGCGGAACTCTTCGCCGAGCTTTGTCTACCAGAGAGGCATAATGAAAATTATTCACATTACATTGGTAATCGAACCCACAACCGTCACACTTACAGTTGGATGTCCCACTGCTCTACTATGTGCTCAATGTAAAATACAGGAAATAGAACGAGATAAAAAATAATTACCTACTTAATATGTCAACTTAATATTACTACTATTGACCTACTCACTTCTTCATACTATAAGAACCCATAATTTACCCATCAAGCTAAAAAGGCATAGATAAGTGGCATTATTTATGTGCAAATGTTGATGCAATCGTAGTAATTTATTAATCTTTTCTGAAGAACGGCGAAAAAGCTGCATTACCTTACAAAGAATTAACCGTTTTACCGCATGGACGAAATGGGCACCGCTCTACGTGCTTAAATAGAATAATTATCTATATCTCTGTATCTCCATATTAGTTTAGTTTTGAGTTTTGATTTATATTAAAAAATACTTATATAAAAAAAGATAGATATTGTGTGAGAAATGTCATTTATTCTAAGAAAAATCAAGAAATCAAATCAGCTTCACGCTGTATCACGCACACAGCAGGGTAGGCAGAGGGAACCTAGTGTTAAGATACTCCGTTCCCCACTTTCTGCCGAATTCTGGAGGCAATGGGTGTTGAGTAGCAGAACTCAACGCTGTCATTTATTCTAAGATATGATTATAATATACTTTTATATAATAGTATTACTTATATATAATATATATTTTTTTCTTCAATATGCCAGTACACAGACATAATATTAAGATACTCCGTTCTCCATTATTCATCCAAAATTTTATACATTGCGTGTCTACCTCTCAGGTAGAACTCAACGCCGTGGTTAATGTTCTCACTTCCACCAACTACCCTAAGTAATTACTGATATTTAGTCAAAAATATTGTATCTTTGTATTTGAGGCCGGTCGTGGCGCAGCGGCACGAGGTGTAACTGGTTGTGGGTTCGATCCATTTCTTCGCTCTGGTGTCGAGGTTAAGCGCGGCGTTGAGTTCTGCCACTCAACACGCAATGCCTCCAGAATTCGGCAGAAAGTGGAGAACGGAGTGTCTTAACACTAGGTTCCCTCTGCCTACCCTTTTTTTTTGGAAAAGACAAGGCAAACGACCGTTCGGGTCACCTCATGGTAAGTGAATACCGCCACCCACGATCCCGTGCAACACCAGAGGAGCTACAGGTGCGTTGCCTGCCTGTAAGGTGGGTTGGGCTCCGGAGCCCGGCATTACCTGGTGCGAAACGCAGTGACATAAAGCCGCTACATCACGCCGGTTTTAAATGCCGGGGGTGGTAATGATCCGGTCGAGTCTGCCCATGCGTGTTGCCATTGCTGGCGACGTGATTGTACCACACGTACTTTAGTCGCTTCTTACCACACCACCAGTACCAGGATGATCCTATTCTAGGCCGGGATCACACGGGACTGCTGTGTGCGGGATACAGCATGAAGCAAAAAAAAAGTTATGATGACTTATTTAACACATATCTTCTACGCTTACAAAGGCGAAAGTGGCCTGCTTAACGATCATAATTTTGAACAGATAGTCTTCTAAAGCAAGGAAATGAAAATAATTAATTTCTCCAAATTGGAATCGAACTCACAACCGCAAATCGCAATCGAAATTATATGAGACGCTGTTCCGCTACGCTACAACGACTTTAATAAAATCTTTTTATATATAATACATTAAAATCTTATTTGAATTTATCTTACGATTAATGAAACTTAAAGTCAATGCCAACATTATATACGTACATATCATTATTGCTTATCGATTGATCTTCACGTGATATAAGAAGTTAACATTGCAAAATGTTCTTCTGAGAACTAAAAAACTTATATTACATTCTCTTTTGACAAAGTATAATCGGACTAGAAATTTCGTACAAATATTTACTTAATAACTTTTGACTGGGTGAACTGATTTTAATAATTTTTTTTCCTGTGATCCCCTTTTAATTTGGCTTGTCGTCCATTGTGGAC
This sequence comes from Heliconius hermathena, assembly GCA_013403705.1. Classification (NCBI taxonomy): domain Eukaryota; kingdom Metazoa; phylum Arthropoda; class Insecta; order Lepidoptera; family Nymphalidae; genus Heliconius; species Heliconius hermathena. The sequence goes on along the minus strand of JAAIXJ010000002.1, from coordinate 257,833 downwards.
AATGTCCACAATGTCGTCCATGAGAAAATCAGATAAATGTTAAATTTGCATTAAGTATGTGCGCGATAAATGGACAAATAGCTCAATATCACGCCAACCGATTTCGATTATTCTTTTTTTATTGGAAAGGATAGTTAGGAAAGTTTGGTTAGGTTCTGATTATGGGACCCGGAAAAGTAGTTTTTTTTTAAATTGTAATTATTCGATATTCTGCACATGAAGACTTTTCGGCTGGTTTTTACTATATCTTCGCAAGTTACGTGAAGTAAAACACATAATTCTCCACTTGGCTAAAAACATTTTTTTTTATGGTATCAGGATGTATCCTCCTATGCGTGCACGAAATCATGAAAAAAGACTTTTCAAACCGAAACTGTGAACTATAAAATGTAAATATACTTTTTACATATAAAATGTAAATATACTTTTCACAAGGTTTTCTGTGCCTACCCTGCTATATGGGAAAACAGAGATTTTTTTTTAATACATATGGGATATGAATACTACTACAATTGTATTAGGCATCAAAATATTTTTTTTGCAAATACCCACTTTTTATTGTAAGCAAAGTGGGCCCACTGTTTAAAACACCATTGTGATTTCCACTTTCTGCTCAATTACTTGATACAGACATTGCTTGCTAAGCGGCGGAACAGTGCGGGGAATTTAAATTAAATTGAATATAATTGTTCCCCAAAGTGGACATCGAACTCACAACCATCGCGGGGCTTACAGTCAAGGAACCGAAGCAAATATTTAATATAATAATTCAAAGTCAATATATCATTTCAAATCTAAGATCGGTATTTACATTAAGCGTCATCGGTGTCATGGGCTCGCTATCGGCGCCAGCGTGACAGCCCAACGTTCATCTCAATCTCGATCATTATCAATCTACAGCAATGATCTCCTCCAAATAAAACTTAAATAACTGACAAACTGTCAGACAACAAAAAAATGTTGTTAGATGTTAAAAATGTCAGTATATTTTTAAAGGAAGAGTGAATCAAAAGGTATTTGCAAGATTATTTTTTAAATTAACACTTTATTCGGGCAAATTGGGTATATTTTTGTTTTATATTTTTTTGGGAACTTGGCGTTTCGAACACGTTTGAGTAGTCCGTATTCACGAGTTTTTCCGATATTCCAAGAAATTAAATTTGTATTATCAACCACTAAGTGCACTATACAAATCCAACTGCAACACTATCTAATCTTAAAGTTTCTTATGATAAAAATAATGATATAATAATGCATAGCAGTTAAGACACAGGGAACCTAGTGTTATCCATTTATTCCCCACTTTCCGCCCACTTTTCGACATATCAATAACAAGTGAACTGTTCCACAACGCCGCTCTTTGTTTTGTTACGAGCGCGAGCAAATGAAAATAATTAATTCCCACGAATGGGTATCGAAGCAACAACCGTGGCATTTACAGTCATACGCTGTGCCGTTGCGCTGGGCCTCTACAAAATATCTATTAATCAATATACCTTTCATCACTTTCCCGCGTTGGCTCCGTGAAACAATTTCTGATAGCATCTCATATCATCGTGACACGACGGATTGTTCCCGTAATCAGGGATTTGATGGATAACGTCTTATTTGGACCGTCGGGCCCAGTTCACGAGTTTGTTTGTTTTAGTCTTGTACTTGTATCTATCGTCGGAGGTCTTCATGGCGCAGTAGGACAGCGTCGACTATAAACGCGATAATTCGGTGGTAATAGGGAATAAAGTAGATATATTAACACTAGATTCCCTCTGCCTATCCTGTATGCGTGAAAAAGCATGCTGTTTTTTTTACTTACAACTGTGAAGGTTTCAATATTTTAAGAGGTTTTATTAACACCTTACATTTTTGCACATTTTACATGAAACTCTAACCGGATTAGTCGTGTGTATTTAGTAGGCCCCCGCGCTGTTTCGCCCGCTTCTATTTTATTTAATACTATTTATTATTTTATTTTAAAATTAGTTGATTATTTATGTATAATTATCTGTCCTGTTATACTTTTAATTAATCCGAATTCAAATCTTTTGCGATTTTAGTTGAATTGTAGTATAAAATAGACATTTTTTTTGTTACTTTCATAACTATGTAGGTAGTTCCGATCGGCAGTCGTTTTTCCCGCGTAAATCTCTACTCCGTGAAAAGGGATCCGGGATAACAAATAACCTATTTGGTGCTCCATAATCCTTCTCTATCGACCAGCAAAAGTCCCATAACAGACAGACCAAACATTTTTTTTATTTGTTTGTGTTTCCTGTACCTACGCTAAGTTTCTCGATAAAAAAAGCGTACGACCGTCAAGTGTAAAAAAAAATCTAAACGAGACCTAGATAATAAAAACCTCTACAAAAACAATAAAGCGCAACAACCTTAAAAAAATACTTAATAATTCTCAATTTTATACTTAAAAAAAACGCAATTTTATCATTAATAACAAACTAGGGGCAAATAGTAAAATATTTAACATTCTAGCATTAACACTAATGGTGAGAATGTATTGGTATGCGATCGCATGCCGCGGGCCGCAGCGCCGGAGCGCCGGCGCCGTAGGAACTGCCAGTCACCGTCGCCGTGCCCACTCCGCGCACCGAAACCCTTGAAAACTTAATTAGGATTTACTTTATCAATTTATTTGTGATAGACAATTTTATGTTTAATAGATTTTGTTCGTGTTTTGTCTATATTTTATATTGTGTGTGGGCATATAAATGTGGCTGGGCTTGTAATGCAAAATTAGTGTTTTTAATTTGATTTGTTTTTTGCATAATTGTGTGATATTTAAAAGGATGCTATTTAAAATTATATATTTTCATTTCACCTTTCTGATAGACATGGAGCGGCGTTGAGTTCTGCCACTCAACACACAATGCCGGGAACATTGAGTAGGTAATCAATGCCTTAGCACGGTGTTCTCTTGCTATACGAGAAAAACTATCAAGTTGTTTTTTTTGTAATAATAAATATATTGCTATAAAGTACCTATGTAAATACATCGGTTGAAATTCTACTATTTGAAAGTAGCAGAATTTCAACCCATGTTTCTTGTATAGCGACACGTCCAAGCGCTTTAAGTAATTAAGCTATAGGCACACATTCCGTCACGTCGAAACTTTTATACGATTCTTAGTACATACCACTCTAATATCGAAATAACTTATTTTGCAGCAAATAAAAATAATTTAACGACACATTACAATTTTAATACTGAATTGAATAGTTTTTATCAAATACTTTTAGGAATCACTTATATTTTTTTTCATTAAATTATAATTTTTTAAATTTGTAATTTATGCCGAACTGTGACATGGATTTGAAACTAGAAAACCGTTACATTTTAGTTATTTTTATCTCCTCTAGTTAGACCCTTCCACTCTTCATCCAAACAATGACTATACATGCGAGGTTGCGGAACTAAACCCCGCCGAATACATAGTATATTGTGTCACTATTAAGTATCTACCCACAATAACAATGTTGCACGAACCTCTCAATACAAAACCGCCGCCAGGCATCAATCCATCAAGCGCCGATTTCACAGACTTGTTCATCTCCGCACAAAACGCGGGAGGAGCGGCAAAAAACACGGGGGGCTACAGATTTTATTACAAAATGACATTGAATTAAAGCAAGAGGCCACCTTGCGGTTCATTAACACAAATGGAATCAGTCTGAACAATAAAAATCGCATTTACACACAAAAAAGAAATTTGATTAATGATATGAGGTATACGCGTGTGATACACGGCTAAGTAGAGCTATGTAGAGATATTTTTTTATTATTATGCTATTTTATATTTGCGTAGTGGGCTAAGAGACTTACTCTTATTTTCATTCTCTAGTTTCCTCTTTCTTAATTAATCTCAATTAATATTCCTTGTGGATTTTAAAATACAAAAAAAAAATAAAACCTGAAAATAATTAGACATAAGTCTATATTTACATATGAGACGCTTTCAAGTTTGAGATCGATTCATTTTAATTATCTATGAGTGAAATCAACATCGCTCTTAAGACGGATCTCCGAATTGTGAGCGATTTATAAATACGAGCCTAAGAATGGTTAACTATACAGGACCTAGCTTCATCATCAGATCAGCTCAACGATACCATATCCATCCTGGATGGATGGACCATATAGGTACCATATAGGTTTTATGATGATAAAACGATTACAAGTGTGTCACAATAAGTTAGATTTTATTACATAGTTGAGATTGATGGCGCTGAGGTACCATCGTGTGACTGTATCCGCGACAACAATACGCAATGCCTATAGAATTCGGCGGGAAATGGTGAACGGAGTGTCTTAACACTAAGTTCTCTCTGCTTAACATGATGTGTACGGGATACAGCGTGAAGTTATTACTTAGTTCCAAGTCCACTTAATAAAACCCTATTAAAAAGTTTCACATTCCATTCTTCATAACCGTATGTATATTATATCAGTCACGTAGACGTGTTACGATACGAATGATATTAGTAATTTGTACTCGCTCGATAAATATTGTTACTTCCGATAAATACTGAAATTATTTTGAAAGCTATTTTAATGTAATGTTTCATAATATATTGTATAAACTATTGCTTGAGTTATAGGTAAACTAAACTATTATATAATCTTAGTGTTGTGGGAATGTTCAAATAGAAACATTGTGTTTTTAGTTGCGTAACCCAACGCTGTTTTTCGCCAAAATAAACCAGAAACGAAAATACTCTTTAAATATTATTCTAACTACATATTTAATGAATTTAATCAATTCTTTTCTCTATGGGACACGTGAATTTAATCTAAAGTAACAAATTAAATTACTTGTTGACGAGTACGTAACTATGAAAAAGGTACCTTCTTATGCGAAACATTATGAAGTAATTGAAACATATAATGTGTTTTGAGTCGTTGAATTCCGCCACTCAACATACAGTATCTCGAAAATTGGACGGAAAGTGAGGAACGGAGTACACAACAATAACAACACAACAGTAGGCTCTCTCTGTCTCCCTTGACTCATGTGGGATACAGCGTGAAGCTATATTTATTGTTTTTACATTTTCATGAATACAATATTTGTATAAAATAAATAAAACACAATTTATTAGTCATTTCATAATCATAAGAAAGTAATCGAACCTACACCCTTCAACCGACCAATTAAAAACATTATCATAAAAATTATGCACCATAACCAGTTTATTGAAACCACTTTAATTATAGAACAAAGCAATATCTTAGAGCAAAAAACAACATATGTACCTAAGTAGAGGCATCGTTAATCAGTAATTACAGTAAGATTTATTACATTAATGGTAAAAAGCTAATGACTGGTCAGAGAATCCGAGTTCAAAACCCATTTACACTCAGAGACGGCAATTAGCCGTCTCTGAGTGTAAATGGTTTTGAATTAGCTAGTATACGGTGCCAGGCGTTGCGCGTTGACTCTGTCATTCAACATGCAATGTTGAGTTCAACCACTGGGTGGAAAATAGAGAATGGAATGTCTTAACACTAGTTTCCCTCTTACCCTGTTATGTATATAAATACTATATGAAATATTATATGAAACTCTGTATTTGTTATATATAACAATGACAGAGTAGGTACAATTATGAATAAAACGTGTAAAAAAAGCACTGAAGTGTACAAAATTAAATGTACCTCATTGGAAAAAGAACTCGTTTATTAGAGGATTTTTTTCACTCTTTTGTATATTTTTTTACAATATCACTTAAATTATACATAATTCCAAGAATTGCTTATTCGGTGCAATAATTACGTAAATGCATTTTTTAAAAAGTTAAATAATGTGTCAATAATCAATAGAGTAAATAAATCTATCAAGTGCGGAAAGACTTATATACTTTGATTTTGATTGTGTGTCTTAATATATAATAAAAAGTGCAAGTACTTCATTCTTGCACCAAATGTGCGATATGATTATTAATAAATGTTAGTACAATATTAATTTAAAAATAAAATATAAAATAAAAAGTCAGTTTAGCCATTTCTTATTGACAATGACCTCGCCTAACTAACCTAACCTAACAATTAACTCTCAAATAAAACATAACATAAATATATTAAGAAAATAAAAAATCTTGTACCTACCAATAATTGCAAAAATAATGAGCCAAAGGCTCAGTAGTTGGCGTCCGCAACCTTCTTCTCTTTACGTGGAGTTTTTAACATAAAACGTAAAATTCTGCTTTTTCCCGTTCCCATAGGAATTTTGGGAAATTTGGGAAAAAATCTTTTAGTGCTCCCTAACACACCCATATGAGAAAAATTCAGGTTTCTATGCTGCGCAGTTTTGTCATTCAGTAACAAAAAGTTTTATATAATATATAATTCGTAAAGAGTATTTACTTGGTTATTTTATAAAAATTAAATCAAAAAATCAGCTTCACGCTATATCCCGCACACAGCAGGGTAGGCAGAGGGAACCCAGTGTTAAGACACTTCGTTCCCCACTTTCTGCCGAATTCTGAGACATTGCGTGTTGAGTGGCAGAACTCAACGCCGCGCTTAACCTCGACATCAGAGCGAAGAAATGGAAATATTAATTTAATTAAATATTTCATCTCCTCGAGTGGAGATCGTACCCACATCCAGTCGGTTTTACAGTCACACCTCGTGCCGCTGCGCCACGACTGGTTATTTTATATATAGAATATATATTGTTACATTAAATAAATAAATAATTAAAAAAAATTAAATTAAATCAGCTTCATGCTGTATCCCGCACACAGCAGGGTAGGCAGAGGGAACCTAGTGTTAAGACACTCCGTTCCCCACTTTCTGCCGAATTCTGGAGGCATTGCGTGTTGAGTGGCAGAACTCAACGCCGCGCTTAACCTCGACACCAGAGCGAAGAAATGGAAATATAAATTTAAGTAAATATTTCATCTCCTCGAGTGGGGATCGAACCCACAACCAGTCGGTTTTGCAGTCACACCTCGTGCCGCTGCGCCACGACCGGCCTCATAATTATAATAAATAAATAATTAATAATATATAATAATAATAATATATAATTACATTAAATAAATAAACGAAATCTAAAAACATCAATTAATTTTTAAATAATTTAATGTGTCACCTACCTTAGTAACATTACTTTGTACTATCATTTTTACTATTATGTTCTTAAACTACCCTTGCATCACAAAATATTCATACTTGTTTGCATTGTAGTGATATTATTATGTTATTGTAAATTTTACCTTATAATTGTATACGCCTATTCGATATATTAATTTGTTTACTTAATGTTTTTGTAATTTTCTCTGTAAGTGATTTATATGTAAATGTTTTGAGAAAATAAATGTCTTTAAAAAAATCAGCTTCACGCTGTATCCCGCACACAGCAGGGTAGGCAGAGGGAACCTAGTGTTAAGACACTCCGTTCCCCACTTTCTGCCGAATTCTGGAGGCATTGCGTGTTGAGTGGCAGAACTCAACGCCGCGCTTAACCTCGACACCAGAGCGAAGAAATGGAAATATAAATTTAAGTAAATATTTCATCTCCTCGAGTGGGGATCGAACCCACAACCAGTCGGGTTTGCAGTCACACCTCGTGCCGCTGCGCCACGACTGGCCTCTTCGGTTAAATGTCTTTAACCGAATATATATTGTGGAGGACAAACCGTTCCCCACTTTTCCAGTTTCTAAAGAACTTTCCCATTGAGTGTTGAGTGGCGTATCTCAACCCAACGCTTTGTCCTGTTACCAGAGCGAGAAAATGAAATAATTCATTCCCCCGAATGAGAATCGACCTCACAACCAGTAGAGGCACTTCTCCCAACTCTTGCTCTCACTTATTTAACTTTCACATAGTTAATAAATCGCAGTTTTAAATGAACCGTCATTGGGTGGGCGCCATCAGCGTCTCAACAACATAATGACAGGTTCCGCGAGGCTTCTGTATAATGGCCTCGCTTTTTGTAAGCACTCTAAATATATTTCATCACATCACTTCTCAACTACACTCCAACGTGGGATCGTCTCTTAGTTTTGTTTCAAATTTGAATTGGTTGGAAGCTATTTTGTTATGTCTCTTTTAGGTTATATTTGTTGGATTTTTATATATGATATACTGGAATGATGGTTTTTTTTTTCAGTTTTGTTAATATTCATCTTACGTCTGTTATTTTTTGGGCGCTGTATATGAGTACCGCACACAACTGCACATAGCAAGGGACCGAGGGAGCGAGGAAACCAGGGAACCTAGTATTAAGACACTCCGTTCTCATTTAACACTTCCGTTTGTCACTTGTACTTTGCGTAGTAGACAAAGAAAAGTGTTACTCCACACCACAAAAATATTTTTAGAGAATGTATAAGAATGGAGAGGATTTTATGGGATTTGATTTGATTTTTGATTTGAATTCCGCCACTGCCTCCGGAATTCGGCGGAAAATCGGGGACGGAAGTGTTTTAATGGCAACTAAGTATGTTAACACTAGCTTGGGAATCTAGTGTTAGGTTTCCTCTGCCTCCCTTGCATTGTGTGGATACGGAGTAAGTTAAGTTAAAATAAAAAAAAATATCTATTGTGTGTGAAATCATGGAAGACTACAGGTGACATTACATTCCATTAATCATTTCAATGTGGAATGTGTCATGTGTCATACACAACTTTTATTCATTTCCATTTACCTACGCAGGCAAAACCACGGGTATTAGAGAAGAAAACAACCATCAATTGACATCTAATACAAGTGCAAATCGAATCAATGCCGCGCCCCGTGGGACGTGGGACGGGCCCCTGTTATTGTTTCACTTTACCCGCAAACTTTGCAAGAATTGAAAAAGTTTTGTAGCTTTTTAAGTTCGGTTTCGATTCGAATTTTACGTTATTCCCTGACGAAGGTAGCAGAGAATAGGAAAAGAAGAGAGCCAAATTTTTAAGTACGCTCAGGTTTTACTTTCCATTGTTATCGATTTTTTTATGTTTTCCTTTGTTTTGTTACAACTACATAGATATATATGAACGTATACTCCTATTAAAATATTTTATCTATCTAAAATATCTTATCTGTTTATGGTATGCAACTTTTAAAAAATGGAAGCTTTATTCGACGATTCAAAAGAGCTTGTAAAAGTCTTTTTGAATAAAGTATATTTTGAATTTGAATTTGTACGTTAGGAAATTGAAATTGTGCATAGAAGTAGGAGGCAGGTTAGTCCTCTATATTCCCTAAAATCCTCTACATTCCCTAAAATCTTAAAAAAAAGGATTTCTCTTTTATATATTTCTCTCCTACAACAACGATAAAACCAGCATTTCCATTTTACGTCTTAAAGTCTATGTAAACAAAATTGCGAGCGATGATAAAATTAGAAATAGTAAGAAAGAAACAATGAAATTACTGTTTTGAGTTCTAATTTTTTTTAATTTCTAAATAAATATTTCTAACGATTTTCTTAATTCTTTTAAGCAGCCTTGAATCTAATAAAAACGAAGATTAACAAAAACGAAGTCCGTTTCGTTCGACCTTTGCGGTTGAATGTAATGGAAATTAATAAAATTACTTTTTCGTGTATTTTTGGAGGTTGCGTTTGTTGGGTATTGTTATATTGCCTTGAGACCACACAGTGTATTTGGTTCATTACGCTGATGAGAGATTCTATGAGTCAGTTGAAAAATATCAGATTATTTCCGGAAGGTTCCAAGTTCAATTCTTTCTTGTAAAACCCTCTAATGTTTAAATTGTAATTTTTTTGGCATCGTGTTCAACAAAAATATTGGCTCGACTCAACCCAGTGCCTTTACATTAACGAGAGTGGTACAAGCAAAAATAATTCATTATCCCAAATGGGAATAGAACCCACCATCATCAATTTTATTATCAGACACTAACCCACTGGGCTACAAGAAGCTCTATAAACAACAGATATAAAAATGATATAAACACATCTCAAATTGAAAATAAAAATCGTTCACTAGTAGTTTATTTCGGTGCCGCCTGCTTCGTTTCCGCGCCGGATGTGACGCCGGCGCCGGAAATCCAAGAGATTGGACAAAAATTGACACTCACCCGTTACCCTTGACGACCCGACGTCACACTGTTCGACTTGCCTTTTCACCTAATTCGGATATTATACTTCTGATAGATGTACCTAATAGTAATCAATTGTTTAATATTTTTTAAATTAGCTTAATTTAATTTCGTTCTGTGTTCGCTGCGGTAAAATTCACCAGAAATCTAAGGTCGACGTGAGTGTCCTGTCACTATCTTTGTCTATGCTGTAATGCTGGGAAAGAAACAAGTTTTTAAAGAAATGAAAAATAAACGAATTATATAGCTGTATCCTACATGTAGCAGAGTGGGCAGAGGAACCCTAGTGTAAACACCTTTTCCTACTTTCCGTCCAATTTTAGAGACATTGTTACAAGAATGAAGAAATGAAAATTATTCTTTCCGATGAGTGGGAATTGAACACACACTCGTTGCATTTATAGTCAAACGCTGCACCAAGACGATCACAGTTAGTTTTTTTTTTAATTTTTTTCTGTTATGTTAAAAAAAACTCTACATACTATTACTTTACTGACATTTATGATAATTACAAAATTATCGGAGTAAAGTAAGTCATCGTATAAAAACCATATTAAATTCAATGAGTTGCAGCGACTGCGACCTTTTGAAAGCTTGTATGCGATTATAGCGTTGGAATGCAAAAAAATATTGAATTTATACATTTTTTTAGGGGAATTTCTCAATACTATGCTCTTTTTGGGGCAAGGCAAAGCACGGAGTTGAGTTCTGCCACTCAACACGGAACGCCTCAAGAATTCGCTGGAAAACACCGCTGCGTTTACAATGTCATGCTGTGCCACGACGGCCTACGTTTACGGAAAATAAAAAAAATATTTTTTTAAAATTACCTATACGTGATAGCAAATCGGAATAGGTCGATACTTAGATATTAAAACATCAATAATCGTAAAATAATACTTCATTGCAGATTGATGCTTTTTCCCACTTGGGTTAGGCAGAGAGATCTTGGTGTTAAGGCATTCCGCTCCTTAATTTCCGACCAGTTCTTGTTGTGTTTTGACTTTATTTATAATACACGTTGTTGTTTATTTATAATCAATCATGTCTCTAAACGGAAATTGAACAAACAACCATGGCGTTTAATAATACGCTATCCTGCCACATTATAATAAATACCTATATTTATACTTTTAAATAGGGAAAAAAGACGCCAAATCTAGAAAGTTTTTTAAAATTCTAAAAACAATAAATTTATTGCAAGAATTGAAAAATATGTCTGTTTAGTACTTACGAGAAGTACTAAACAGACATATTTTTCAATTTCTGCAATAAATTGTAATTGCACAAAAAATAAGCACAATTAACTTTATATTTATTTGTACGTAGAAATTTAACAAAAAACCCAACTGTTTTGAATAAAAAGTATTTTATAAAGAAGCATACATATTAATTGCAATAAAATTACCATATTGTGTCTATGAAGGTTTTTACTGCAATTATCATACAAAGTTAAATAAAAAATCACCTTCACGCGGTATCCCGCACACAGCAGGGTAGACAGAGGAATCCTAGTGTTAAAACAATTTGTTCCTAGTGTTAAATTTAATAACAGGTTCAAATACTTACACGTTTTATCATTTCTACAAGGAACTTCCTTGTACGGAACTCTAATAGCCCTTTATTGAATATTAAAAAATACTTAACATTTATTTATAGATCGATACAACACTGTGACTTTTTTAATAAACTTTTAATAGGTCGATTTGTAACTTTGTGAAACTGAATTTGATCCTTTTAACTAATCTTGAGGCCAGTCGTGGTGCAGGGGCATAAGCATGTGGCTCTAAATGTGAAAGATTGTGGGTTCGATCCCCACTCGAAGAAATTAAACATTTAATATTTTCATTTCCTCACTAATCAGGCAAAGCGCAGCGTTGAATAATATATGTGTAGATAAAAAAAAACAAATAAAACTCGTTTTTTACATCAAGTGATACAAGTGTTATAGAAAGAGCTAGGAGCTATAAATTGTATGAGAAGAGTTCTAATATTCAGGTACTGGCTTCATCATCAGACAAGCATGTTGATACCATAATATTGTATTGTCACTCAAACTACGTTAAGCTGCAAAATTTCATAAGAGTTTCAAGTGAGTCAAATTCAGCTTCTTAAATTATATTATATAGTTTGTTACAGCTCAACGTATAATAAAAAGTCGTATCAGTAACAGGACTTTCACAGGATCCCACAAAGTTGTCCTATAAAAGTTTCGATTTTTTTAAGCCGCGGAACTAAAAACTAATAAGAAAATGTTAGAGCCTTTAAGCATTTTACAGTGTAACAACTGCTTAGAATAAAATTTATTACTTTTATATGTAAAAAGCCTATCTCTGAAGGCATCGATCACGAAGTCTGTAACGGATAAGCGCTGCCTGAGCCAAATGGCGGGATGTCACTGGTGTGGTCTGCGATCGCAGGATACCACCTAAATTCAAGAATCTGATATACAAGAGTATCATTCGACCGGCTGAGCGAATGCTGGCCAGCACTATCTCGGTACACTCAGGAGCTTCACGTCACGGAAATGAATATGCTGAAGTGGAAGTGCGGTGTAACGCGGTCTGACCGCATACGTAACATATTCATTCGAGGTAGTCTTGGAGTCCGTGACGTAGCGGATAAGCTCCAAGAGCGTCGTCTGAGATGGTTTGGCCACGTTACGCGCCGGCCTAAAAACTATATCGCATGCAAGCGCTTTGCTATGTCAGTCCCTAGAGTAAGACCTCCCGGATGCCTAAGGAAGCGTTGATTGGATGTCGTGATGCAGGATATGAGAGCCAATGTGTAACTGACATCCCAAACACCTTTGAAAATATTATTCAATAAATAATGCCTTGGCTCGTGATGTGTCTAGTGGTTAGAATCGTTTATAGTTGTGATCGTGAAGAACCCATAATCTTTTAGAGATTCAGAGGTAACAGTGTTAAGAATTTTATTTATGCCATTAGAAGGTATCGCTTTAATAAAATATTTGCAGAAGTTTATTCAAATAACTGAAACTCGACAATATAACATTGTCATAACTCGAAGCTCGTCCGAGGAAAAGCCAAGAGCGCGTCCTATCTTCCTCTCCAATATAACTGAGAACTAGTTATAATAAAGGAAGAAAGAGTACTGGTACCCCCCCGCCCCTACACCGTGAATTCCTACCCGACTGCGGCTGCAACAGTCTTATTGAACTCTCCGGGACGTTTGTGTGTGATCTTTCTGAAGGTACTTGTTACGCTTGTTTATATTAAGATTGTATTAGAATAGATGGTAGATTCGTGATGTTGATTGATTTGTGAGATCAATATAAGTTATTGGAACGAACGCACACGCTGATATGTTAAATAAACGCACGGCACACACCCCACAATCGTGTCTCGAACCGTAGGCGGACACTACTACATACACCAGAGTTCCAGAACATAAAATAGCACCACACACCCGTATGAGACGGGCGAACACTACTATATACACCGGAGCTGGGACATAATATAGCACCACACACTTACTAATCGTATACCAAGTCGTAGAAGTGGTATAAAATACGTCAATAACCAACGCCATACAAGTATAGCTTACGTACCGCGAGCGTACTGCGAGACGGCGTCAGCCACGACATAGTTAATGCCGCTATAACAGTTTGCATAAGCCCATCACGTCAGCTTCCGCGACGTAAGCAACATTTTATATTATATAATAATAATGGTCAAAGATCCTTTGAACCACAATATGTGTCGCTCCTACACACATATATATATATATATATATATATATATATATATATATATATATATATATATATATATATATATATGCCTTTATTATATAAGAAATTCGACCCTAAAAGATCGTGCCATCATAGGCTTCAAATTATTATAATATATTTATATTATAATATATTTGGTACGAGTCTTTATGTGCATCATATTTATTAGTACAGTAGTACTTAAGAGTTCGACTCCACCGCTGCCTTCCAAGCATCACCACCGCCTATATAGACGGAACGACGGAATGCGACACTCGGGATGACAATACACGAACTCGTCTCGATTAATATGGTATTAAATATATATAGTTTGTAATATTCATAATTCACTATGTTATTTATGTATATTGCCATGGATATTTTCTTTTATTTATTTATTTATTTTTAACTTATACCCAAGTTACATACTGTTACAAATGGTCGAACCACCGAGGACGCTAAGGACCGTGCAAAGTAGAGTAGGTTGAGTAGAAAGGCAGACCTTGGTAATAGCCAGGATTAATCCCAGGAAGAAGAAGTATAGCAGTTGGTTTTGATAACTAAATCATTGTCTTATTTTTCTATTGGAGACTTCTGACAGTGTGTTAATGTAAATATTTATAATAATGACTTAATTGGTAATTTCCAGATTTTTAATCGACTTTAAAAAATTATACATCAAATTATAACCACAAGTCTAAACATTTTCGAACAGCTTTATATCAATATTTTTACCCATCTTTATAACATGTTTGCCTTTAACGTGTCTACATTATATCATAATACTCGTATATTATAATTTAAAAAGATATAATTACTTAGATATAAATAACTGACACCGCGCTGACAATTACTGACAATCGCTTGTAGCAGTTTCGATGCGGAGCGAATCTTTAATAAATATAATTGCTCTGAAAAATACTTAAAACAATGTTAATTTAAACGACTTTTATAAAAACATTTGAATATATGTAGGTAAGTATTATACGTTGTAATATTAATAGGTATCTACCTTTTTTATGTAGTGAAACAGAGTTATAGTAAGCACGATGGATGTGGGTTCGATTCCCAGTAGAGGAATGATGTAATTTTTTCTAGAAAGACAAAGCGCGGTCTTGGATGCTAGCGGAAGGTGAACAGTGAAACACTTTACATTTGCTCTGACCGTATTATGCGGGGGACATTGTCAAAATGAAAAAAAATGATATTTTTAATAAGTAGTTACTATTGCTCGTCTATGTTTCTAGTAAGAGTTCTCATTAGCTTTTTGTGGTAGTTCACCTTATATTTTACTTGTAGCTTCTAATTCCATTCGTGAGGATGAAGAATTCCACTACAATGGAAACTCGATTCAATGCGATCCGGCCCTCAGTTTTACGGATTTCTGATTATCCGGATTACACATAAGAGAGAGATTTGTGGAGATACAAACATATACACAATGACAGATACTAGAGAAGAAGTCACAGGGAAAATAAATAAGAACCAACTCAGATGCTTTGGGCACGTCACGAGAATGAATGTTGAAAGAATGGCAAAAATAGTGACCGTAATTGACCTTCGAAAACACAAAAAAATCTAAATCTTTCTTTTATAAACAACGTAGAAATATCGCCATATTCTCTTAAATAATTATTTTCCGATGCATACCTATATTTAATTTAATGAACTTAGTTAGAGTTAATATACTTACTTCTCCTTTTATCATTGATACGCTTTTATTAAATAGAGCTGTAAATAAGTAAATTTATAATAATATCTAAAGTCTGAATTACACGCACTTCTAATTGATGCATTATCTTGAAACTTGGCAATTATTTGTAGATTAGATGACCATACAATATTATGGTACCGTCGAGCTGGTCTGATGACGGAACTGGAATATGGCTGATGGATCCTTGGACTGCCTACAGTAAGCGTATTATTAGTGACTTAAACTATTAATTTATTTTTGTACTTGTATTATCGATATCTTATAAGAAGTTTATTTTTTTGCATGCAATGTTTGCCCTAAATATGATCGTACACATAGACCTTATTAATTATAATTAAATATCTTACAAGTCAATGGAAACGCATAAAATTTACAGTAATAACAGAAGTACGATTTAATCGTATTTAAACGGATAAGAAACAAAAATCAACATAAAAAGCATTTGATTTCCGCTTTTAAACATTGAATAAAACAATATTATTTTATTTTTCACTTAAGTTCACGCTGTATTCCACATATAGCAAGGTAGGCAGACAGAACCTGGGAACCTAGTATTAAGACATTATTAAGACATTTATTTATTTATAAGGTAATTATTTAATTTTTAGTTATTTAATTTTTTTTTGTTTTTATATTTTAAAATTGCACTAGCCCGTTTCTCTTAAGACTAATTTCTTTCTTCAAGGGTTGTCTGTAAGAGATTGCTATCAGTAATAAGACCGCCTTTGCACGCTCTGGAATTATTTTAAGATTGTTCTCTATTTTTATCTGTAACAGCTTTGTGTGCAATAAAGTTTTTCTACCTATCTATCTATCTATCTAAGACACTCCGTTCCTATTAAGGCGATTCTGTTCCCCACTTCTCACTGAATTCTGGAAGCATTGCATTTTGATTGGCGAAACTCAACGCCTCGTTTAGCCTCGTTACCAGGGTGAGGAAATGAAAATGTGAAATATTTCATTTCATCGAGTGGGAATCGACTCCACAACCTGACGTGTTTGTGCTTCGGGGTGGGATGAGATACCCGTAAATTTATTGAAATCTTGCAAAGACTTTATCGTACCTGTCGTGGTCAAATTAGCCAATTTATGTTTTCACTCGGGACTTTTTCCTAAAGCTCTTAAACGTTCCCTCGTGACACCGATATTTAAAGGCGGGGATAATAACGATATTAACAACTATCGACCCATTTCGGTGCTAACCAATATCTCCAAAATCATAGAAAAACTATTGAATAAAAGACTGCTTAGCTACCTAACAACTTATGATATATTATCTACTTCACAATATGGTTTTAGAAGAGGGAAATCAACACAAGATGCCGTTATTGATATGGTAGCTTTAATAACAGAAAGGGTTGATAACGGCGATAAATGCCTCACTGTATTCTTAGACCTGAAGAAAGCGTTTGATACAGTTTCTACGGATATACTAACTAAGAGACTGGAAGACGTTGGGGTTAGAGGTATTGCTCTTTCCTTGTTTAGAAATTATTTAAGTGAAAGGAAACAAATAGTCAGAATCGATAAATTTAAAAGTAGTGAAGAAAGTATCACGTATGGAGTTCCCCAAGGGAGTGTGCTTGGTCCGACGCTGTTTTTGGTCTATATAAATGAGTTGTGTAGACTCCGAAATAGCATCGGACGAGTATTCTGTTACGCAGATGATACTGCTCTGGTTTTTTCTGGGCGTACATGGGATGCTGTTAAAGCTTCTGCTGAGTCGGGTTTAGCTAAAGTTTATACTTGGCTTAATACAAACCTCCTAACTATTAATACTGCTAAAACGAATTACATTTGCTTTGCCCCTAGTAAAAGATCTCAACCATCAGAAGAATTCTTTATTAGCTTACATGGATGTAAAGATGAGCTATATCAAACGGATTGTAGCTGCCCTCGCCTTTTAAAAGTTAATTTTACTAAATATCTCAGTGTGGTAGTTGACCAAAGGCTATCATGGCATTCACAAATAGATTTGGTCATCGAATACATAAGAAAACTTAAATGGATTTTTAAAACGTTGCGGCACGTTACGACTAGTACACTGCTAAACAAAATATACGTTGCTCTAGTACAATCAATAATAACATACTGCATACCTGTGTGGGGCGGTGCTGCGAAGTGTAAAATGTTGGACCTAGAAAGAGCTCAAAGATTACTCTTAAAAATTATGTACTTTAAACCTTTTAGATTCCCTACTGAGAGCCTATATAAGCTCTGTAATTTGCTTTCCATCAGACAATTATACATATTGCATACAACGCTTAGCCTACATAAAACGCTGCCCTATGATCCTACTCGAGCCTCTAGAAGAAGGAAAGATATCGTGACGCAGTCCCAACCGAGACGTACTGATTTTGCCAGACGTCAATACCCTAGTTTAAGTGTTTTTATTTATAATTCCATAAACAGAAAGTTAGACAACAATATTTACCCTAAATCAAAGTTTAAGTGCAAAAAAAGTTTAATTGAGTGGCTAAGCACACTCAACTATGAGGAAACCGAAGGGATTTTAAAAAGAATTATATAGGATTTTTATCCATACATGCGCATACACACACACACACACATACACACACACACACACACACACACACACACACACACACACACACAACACACACACGCGCACACACACCACACAACACACACAACGAGCACGCAGCAAAGCACATTGTATAACATTAACTGTTTAAATTATGTTTAATGTCCCAAGACTGTTACTGGCCTTAGGTTAAGAGCGAGACATCCCAACACAAGTATTATAATTACTTTCAGGGATCGTCTCAACAAAGGAATGTTTGTATGATTTGAGAAATAAAACAATTTTTATTTATTTATTTATTGTTTCAAATTAAAAAATACTACCAATGTTGATATTTGATATTTATAAAATATACATAAAGCGAATTATTTATTATACGTATATATATTTTTAAAATTACGTTCTTTTTACCTGTTATGTACGTCTCATCATAATTTTAAAACTCTGTGAAATGTGCTGATGTCAGTGAATAATTCAATTTACTCTTTCAGAAACAGTCTTAAATGTTAAATTATTGATTTAGGTAAGGATTCATAATATTCTTTGTAAAATAACTGTAATTATTGGATATTAACTCCTGTACAGTTTTTAAATTAGTTACATATGTTATTGGCTAAATGGACAATTGGTAAATATGTAGTTATTACAGAGGACACGTGGAAAGGCTGTTTTTAGACATTTTTATATAGATTTATTTCAAAAGAACAAACGAACCGAAGAATCTATGTATTTACTTGATATTTCTTTGAAGATCAAATCGTTCCTTACCTCTGTGTAGAATTAATTACAACTTAAACTTAACTGTTATGATTTATGAAGGTAATCTCTACTAACAATTAAATTTTATTTACTTTACTGTATAAACTATTGTATAATAGTGCTTCAAAAATATATTTTTTTATCAATAGTCATATAACCAAGACGTTTCGAATGTCATTCTTTAGTCAATAATCTTACCAGCGCGATTGCTATATAACATTCGCTGGCAAACTAATGCCTTGAGTTCATTCAAATAAAGATAACTTTTTTTATGAACCGATTTTGATAAAACAAATTTTAATTGTTAAGTTGAGTTAAAACAAAGCAATTGGTGAAACTTTTAAGTAAATCGGTTCAGTACTTTCAGAGAAAAATGTGACCAAACATATCGACAGACAGACAGACAGACAAGAAATTAAAAACAAAATTAAGTTAAATATCACCTTTACGATGTATGCCACACACAGCAGGGTAGCAGGATAGAGAGGGAATATAGTGTTAAAACACTCCGTTCTCCACTATCCACCGAATTAAATATAATAAATAAATATAATAGTCCGTTAAGTGTTTAAAACTTAGCTGATCCGTCTGTAACTACTGTACTGTACTAATATGTCTAGATTGGGCTTGAGGAAAGAGCTAAACAACGCGAAATATTTTGTTGGTGAAAAACAAAAGTAGGAAATTCATAAAAACCAGAAACATCCGCCGGTTTGGGGGTCACCACGATGTCGCCCCGCAACATGGCCGCCTGAGTCCCCAGCGATATCCAGCCGACGAAAAGTGTGGATGTGATACCACCGACTAGTGCACCCTTGAATTTAGGGAATAAATTGCTCAATTAATTATGCAGAATGAATAACCTATAGAATATATTCGATAAGACACTCCGTTCCCTACTCTCCGTCCAAATTTCGAAACATTACGAGTACATTGAGTGGCGGAACTGAACGCCACGTTGTGTTTACCAAAGTAGTGTAAAACAAGAAAAAGTGGTGCGTCCATTTCATCCATTTCAGTCAAAATCACTAAATGTACAGACAAAATATTTTTACTGCCTTATTATATATAGACATAATATAACATGGAAATCTTAATGGCCATATATAGACAAAGAAAGAACAAAGCGCTGTAAGAGACAATAATAAGTATAATAATTCCGCAATATCCGCCGCCTTCGGGACTAGAGCAGACAAATATGGGCGAAACGGCAAAAAGTCTATAACTTTTATAAGAATTATATGGACAAGCGACATATGCTAGCTTTGCACAGGTGTATAGGCATTTTAACATCACGCCCTCCCCTATTTAGCGGGACACGCAAAGAAAATCTAGTGTTCGTTTTTGCCCTACTGTGTGACGCAAAGAAGGTAATGTGTGACGGCTCAGGGACTAACAGGTTGGCATTTTTTTAAGAATCGATTGACGTAATCAATCGATTTAATTGTAACTAAAGACGTGACAATAATTAAAATTCACCACAGTGAGAACCAAACATACGTTAAATGCTGTACAAATAGAAAAAAAAATTACAACTTGTTTCAATTTAGGCTTTGTTAGATAAGTAGGTATTTAAAACTGACACTTAGTCCGTCGTAGTGTAGTGGCACAGAGGCTGAATGTAAACGCGACTGCAACCCGGTTATGATTTCGATGCCCACTCAATTCATTTCCTTTTAACAAAACAAAGCACAGCGTTGAATTCCGCCTCTCAACACGCAATGTCCCGGAAATAAGGTAACGTGAGGGACAGACGGAAAGGAGAAGATATATTTATCTATGTAATACAGTGTAAACAATTTTTTTACCCGACTTTAAAAAGAAGGTTTTCATTTCGGTTGGTATATGTTTTTTTAAGTAAAATGTAAAATAATTTAAATGTAATTGTGATAGAACCATTTAAACATTGTATGGACTACCATACAATGTTTAAATGGTTAAACAAATAAGAAATTTACATGACAATTACTAAATTGTCATATAAATTTCTTACACTACACTACAATAACTTTCTGTAAATCGTATGTCGATAAAGTGCTTACCCACTAAAAACTACCCCGTTACTGAGTGACAGACACGCACAACCTTCAACAAAGCGCAATGAGATGTATAAAGCGTAACAAACGTACAAACACACATAGAAAATCCTGTTTCATTATAATATTTTTATTAGTAACTAGTAAATTATGCACAATAAACAGATATGTAAAAAAAATTTATCCACTAATTTATATATTATGCCCTAATAAGAAAACATTTATTGTGTTAATGCGTTTTGAAATGACGTATTGGGCCATGGAACTTTATTTCTTTTGAAATAATACATGCACATACTTACTCGTATATAACTTCGTCCTGATACAGTCATAATACAAAGGAATTTTGATTGTGCTTTATAGTTATGACTTGGATTCCCATCCGAATTGATGTGTATATCTACTTAAAAAAGAGGCAGCAGCACGGCGTTTAGTTCCGCTATCCCTCCACCTATATAATTTTACAACATAGGAAAAATAAAAGGAATATTTTTCAACTTCACCTTGTAGGTATACCGCGCATAGCAGAGATAGCAGGAAAACCTGATTTTATGAAACTGCGTTCTCCACACGCCTGCCCAATATTAGAGAGTGTTATTACCAGTGCCAGGGGAAAAAATAATTCATTCCTCCGAGTGAGAATCGAACCCAAAAGCGTCGCGTTTAGTATAGATAGACGCTGTGCCGCTGCGCCACGACGGCGTTATATTGAAACAAAAATTACTTGATAAACTAATATGTATAATTAAAAACATTGTTTTTTTTTTAATCAAATGTCTGCCCCTGAAAACACAAGATTCTAAGACGTTAATTAGCGTTTAACTGACAATAAATCAAGATTTTAAAGAAATGTATGTAGCTTTTTTGGTATGACGCCATTATCTTTAATTGACATATCTAAATGTGGCTTTAAGCCAAATAAAATAATTAAATTTTAATTCAAAATAATCTTTACTCCCACCTACCACCTTAGCAAGCATTTTTAAATGAAAATGAGCATATCGAAACGAAAGGCAGGTCTGGTGAGAAGAAGAATTACTCAATAAATTTTCAACATTAAAGTTACATTCATATCTTAATTTAACCATGACCCATTTAGGCGCAGCAGTAAATAGAAGAACGCAATGATTTTAGGTTTAAATACTAGTCGAGGTATACTGGTACATCTATTCAAAAATATGAACTAGACTAACAAGATAAAGTGCGGCATCCGCAATGTTCTGGAATCATAATGGCTCAGTGGCACACCGGCCGACTGTAAGCGTGGTTGAACATTTTGTAATATCCCCGCTCTGGCAACTGAAAGCACGGGGCTGAGTTCCGCATTTAGACCGAAGTCGAGAAACAAAGTGACTCATCACTAAGATAAAAAAGCGAGGACTGCATGAAGAAAATATACCATTTTAGCTTGAAGTAAATTTGTAATTAAAAATTAAAATTAAATTAAATTAGCTTCACGCTGTATCCCGCACACAGTAGGGTAGGCAGAGGGAACCTAGTGTTAAGAGACTCCGTTCCCCACTTTCTGCCGAATTCTGGAGGCATTGCGTGTTGAGTGGCAGAACTCAACGCCGCGCTTAACCTCGACACCAGAGCGAAGAAATGGAAATATAAATTTAAGTAAATATTTCATCTCCTCGAGTGGGGATCGAAGCCACAACCAGTCGGTTTTGCAGTCACACCTCGTGCCGCTGCGCCACGACCGGCCTCTTTGTAATTGAGTAATAAATATTCCACAATAGTCTTATAACGGCCCTTATTATGTGACCTAAATGAAAACATGCCCGCGAGCTATAGGGAATTAAGTCATACCAATGAGTACCATATTTGTATAGAAATATAGGCGTTTTTATTCATTTTGGTTCGTAATATTTTATCGTATTTCATTATGTAATACGAGGACTTAGAGCTCTTAGTAATATAATTTAAATTTTACAATGTACAATAAATACATATTTTAATTAAAGATTCAATAATTCAATTACCGTTTAATTGTTAGACTCACGCCATCCGTGTTTTATTATGTTAAATTATATTTTAAGTACTTTTTAAACTTCTGAAGCGAGTATTTCCCACGGACTTAGCTACATACCTCATGTTTTTTTTTACGTTCACGTTGTATCCCGCACATAGCTACGTAGGCAGAGAGAAGCTAGTGTTAAGACTTATCCACTCGAGGAAATAAAATATTTGATTTTTTATTTGAATTTCCTCGCTTTGGTAACTAAGCAGAGCGCGGCGTTGAGTTCCGCCACTCACACCACAACCGTGGCCTACTATCATATTTTCCAACTTAGCCGCATTATTAAAAACAATAATATATTTGATACATATTATAACTTTTTCTATCAAAATATATTCGATTTTGAAACAAATAACCTTCCCCTCGCATTCAATCGAGATTATTGAGTTGTCTCGACAGAACCCCAAATCACTTTACTGACATAATGCGGGGTTGAATAGAAGCAAAAAACTCTCGGCCCGTGACAAAGTATTGTTTTTGTGAAATATTCAAAAGTTGTAATAACATTTGTTATTAAGATGAGAAGATTTTGAGGCCTTCGTGGAGGTTGTGAGTTCGAATTTCACTAGGGGAGTATAAATTGTTTTAAATTCCTCGCTTTGTTAACAAGACAAAGCGCGGCGTTAAGTTTTGAACGTACACTCAACAAGCAATGTCTCGAAAGTTGGGGGGAAGGTGGATATTGGAGTATCTGACCATTAGGATCCCTCTGCTATATTTTTCTTTCAGACCAAGACAAATAGGTGTGAAGTCACTCTGTTCTCCGCAATTGGTACGAATTCGAGACTGCATGTTAAGTAGAGGAACTGAGCGTCACGCTTTCTCTTGCCAGAGCCTAGAAATAACAATAATTCATTTCTACCAGTGGAAATCGAACCCACAACCATTGCATTTAAAGTCATATACTGTCCTACTGCGAAGCGATGGTCTCTGGCCTGCCTGGAAGTCATGACTAATATAATATAATATAATAAAATAGCCATTTAAAATATATCCATAATTAATTGTATTAAAAATACATTCATGCCCATACAAGTAATACCAGGTAGCGTTGTAATTGAGATTTTTCCTTATCTCGGAGATAACTGAGGTATTTATTTTCATTATCCATCTTCCGGCTTAACCTCGCAAAAGTATGCTGCGAAGAATGAACACAAGATTTATATATATTTGGAAGATATAAATTTTAACCTTTTAAAATACTTTACTGCGTATCTTTGGTTTATAGTAAACTAGGTTTTGCTTGGAACTTTGCCCGCGTGGTTGATTAAATTATAGAATTGTCTGAGGTAACTTCGACCTCAGGTACAGTGGGTCACATAGAAATAATCGTAATATATTATATAAAATAGGTAAATCTATTTAGTACCCAAGAGATAAAGGGAGGTAAAAGGGAAGACAATATAGGCGTTGCGAAGATAAAATAAAATAAGAAATTTAAATGGATGAATTTGGAAGAGGCCTTTGTCAAAACTAAGCATACAGAGGAAGTTGTAGATGTCATTTAAAGATTTAAATTTACTATCTACCAATTGTTTTCAAAATTAGTAATGTCTTTAAAATAAAAACTTATTCTAAATAAAGAAAATAAAGAACTCAACGACGCGCTTCGCCTCGTTACTAGAGCGAAAAAATGAAAAAAAAAATCAACTTCACGCTGTATCCCGCACACAGCAGGGTAGACAGAGGGAACCTAGTATTAAGATACTGCGTTATATTAAATATTTTATTTCCTCAAATGGGAATCGAAGCCACAACCCGTCGCATTTACAGTCGCACGCGTGTGCCTCCGCACTACAACTGGGCTTATAATATAATATTTAATTAGACATTCGATCCGAAAATAAGTCTAAATTAGCTAAATTGCTCTTCCTATTACAGACAGGCAACCCGACGCGATCCCGCGGGACCCACTGTACCCACCCAAAGTGAAAACACGATAACGCTAAACGTCTCTAGATAGTCCAACTTGGCAAACAGTGGTTAATTGAAAATGGTTTATGTGGTACAAAGTTAGTGCATTTTATACTTATTTAGAAAACGTATAAAAATTTAAACATAGCGGGACTCGAAACCGCGCCTCCTGGAACCCGATCAGGCGCTCTGACCACTAAGCCATACTAAGCCATACATCATCAAGCTACGTCGAAATTTTTATACTCTTGTTACAATTTATTTATGTTGTTAGCATCTCTGTGGGTACATTTGGTATATTTTATTGATTCATACCGGGAGATTTTTTTGCAGCTTCGCGCTATATCTTGCATATAGCAGGGTAAGCAGAGATATCTAGGAACCTAGTGTTAAAAAACATAGAATAACATTGTAATATATACGAAGAAAATATATAGAAAATGTTAAGGCATTCCATTTCCCACATCGCCCCAATTTTCACAACTACGCCGCGCTATATCTACCAGGGCAGAGAAAAGAAAGTTTAATTAAAGTTTAATTATACCATATATTTAAAAAAAAACAATGCTTAGAGGTCCGATTGACCTTTTTATTTGTTCGATTCCCACTCGTGGTTGAAATTATTTCGGATTTTACGGAGTTTCGCAGCTCTACACGCAACATTTCGAGTTCTGGTGGAATTTAAAAAACAAAGTGTCTAAGTCTAAACAACAAAATGTTTCTGCCTAGCCTGCTATATACGGGAAATATTTATTCTTTATCCCTTCTTTATGTACTAGAAACATTTCAAAATAAAATAATATTATTATAGCTCACCATGCGAAGATCAAAGTAAATCTTCATATCAAGACTAAGAAAGCCTCTCAATACCTCGAGAATTCGGCTGAAAATGAGAACGTAATAAACATTTCACGAGAACGGAGTGTCTTAACACCCTAGT
Organism: Heliconius hermathena; assembly: GCA_013403705.1. NCBI lineage: Eukaryota > Metazoa > Arthropoda > Insecta > Lepidoptera > Nymphalidae > Heliconius > Heliconius hermathena. Next base: position 232,095 of record JAAIXJ010000002.1, on the reverse strand, counting down.
GTTAAGGGAACCTGGGAACCTATTCCCAGGATCCCTCTGCCTATGTGCGGAACACAACGCGAAGCTAAAAAAAGAATAAAGAACCCTGCCCAATAAAGAGCTTATGAATTACACCACATTGTATCGTTAGGGGTACGCGAGTCGAGTGTTGCTTTTCACAACAACTTTGTACCATTACAGAACCACCCCTAGATTGACACCTACGCTTACATACACCCTCTGGAAAATGTTTTTGTAACACATTACTTATTAGGGAAGGCAGTGGCACTTGCTTAGAAAAATGTATTTATGAAGCTTAATATTTGTTGGAACACGGTTTTAAATTAGCTATAAAGTAAAATAACATTTGATTATATTTGACATGCTTTTATTATTTGACTTGAAATAAAATCATCGAGCTGGTATGATAATGGAGTCTGAACCTGAACATTAGAACTCTACAGAGATTATTTTTCCCGTTTTGGTTCATATAATTTAAAGGTGTTTTTTTGTATAAAGAAGTCACTATATAAGTTTTTTTATTCTTTTATGTTAGTTCTGCCATTTTTCTTTAAGCAACGCATTGTTACGTAACTACAGAATTCCAGAAACTATTATTATATTATACAGTGTAATTTATTGATCATTATTGTAGGACTATTTATCAATTGGGTAGACCATATAGTGTCACGATGGGCTTTAGAGAAAGTTGGGCAATCTATGAGGAGGTGCACGATATTTTCCTCCATCTGCGAATCACAATCAGGAGCGCTTTTTAAACTGTACTTTGCATACTCTCCATAGCCCCCATGACCTTTATTGTTTTTATTCCGCCACCGCCGGGAGCAGACTCCCATCCATGTAAATGCAAATAAAGCCTATCAAGTCATTAGCATTTACAGTTTCCGGTTCAAGGTCCTTGAGGCATTCGAACTACATCTAGAGTTTCTGCGACGGGGTGTCTGGCCGAGCGCGATCTTTTTTTCAATTTTTCTTCCATAAAGGAAGTCTTACGGCTTTCCCCGCTTTGCCTCGTAAACTTGCGCTGCCTCTTGGACTCTCATGTTGAGGGGAATGAGCCCGCTGAGCGTCAGGGCAGCATTCAGAGAGACCGTCCTGTAAGATTTGATAACCTTCGGGCGGACCCTCCCTGAACTCTGTCCAGACACTTAGGCAGCTAGTACTATTTTCTTCATCTCGGACGCCTATACGTTAGCTGCATACAGTAATATAGCTTCTATCACTGCGCTGCACCTATATTGTCCTAATAATTTTGCCGTTCGTGCCAAAGATTTGATATATCTAAAGATTTTTTGTAATGTACCTGATGTTATAATTGAAAGTTAACTAAAATTTTAATTTCCTTTACGAATTTTATTTGAGTACAACCCACATGTACGAATGGAGTATCATACTTTAATTTTCGAGTGTTGATCGTCGCGTTAGTTTTATGTGAATCCCCTGAGATTACTAGTACAATAAAAGAATATTATTATCAGACTCACAATCATCATACACATTTAGGCAGATATTCTTCCATTGTTAATTAAAAAAAACACGCAACATATCGAAATATTATAAATTTCTAAGATATTTTTGCGTGTCCCCTGAACTGTGATGGATATCCAAAATGAGTGAGGCATTAATCATCGTTTAGAACACGGAAACTAATTTGGTATAATTACCTAAAGTAGTATTGAGGGTGCTACACGACGTTTTGTGTCCACTTTCTGTAATAAAAAAATGATCATTAATAAAATATCCCCATATTCAAAAAATTGTACCATTTTTTTTCTAATATTTTATAATTAGTTTAAGCCGCATCTTCGTTTGCGTGCATTTAAATATCTCTCAACTCTGAGATTGATCTTAAGATGTCGTTATCTATGAATGGAAAAAAGATCTTAAGATCGATTTCAGATTTGAGAACGATTTATAAATACGTGCCTTAGGTGCTCCGCTCCAAGAACCCTTTATGTAAAAAATTCTGCCTTCTACGCCGCGTCGTTGCGCCCGTGTGTTGTCTGCAAGCTGCACAGTAACAGAAGAGTTTTATACATGTGGATAATGGAGAAATAGAAAGAGAAAGAGAAATAGAGAAAATAAAACCATTGTGGCGAAAAAGCAAAATGTGCCTCCCACCCTCGGCTTGAGAGTGTTTAGATTCTAGATTAAATATTATATTTTCATATCAGTCTAGTTAAAGTCAGTTAACAATAAACTAAGTACATACACATACATATGTACCTATATAATTTTTACTAACTAAGACAAATACCCTTTTTTTCAGCTTCCCGCTGTATCATACTCATACGAGGGTAGGCAGAGGAAATCTAGTGTTAAGCGACTCCGTTTCGATTAAGAGACACCGCCATTACGCTTTCCGCCAAATTCTCGAGACATTGCGAGTTGAGTGGCGCAACTTAACGTCACACTCTACCTAGTTACCAAAGCGAGAAAATAAAAATATTAAATATTTCATTCCCCCGAGAGGGAATCGCACTCACAACCATCGCGTTCACAGTCGTACGTTTGTGCCACTGCGCCATGTCGTCCTCAGACCTCAGATAATTACTCGTATTAATAAGTAAGACGAAAGAAAGAAAACATATTATTGATTAGTATCAACGTTTATCTCTCTTTCTGTGCTGCAAAATGTATGACTCCCAAATAAAAAAAAAACAAATAAACTACCGACATAATTAACATTCATAAAAACAAACATTAGTAAAGCTTTTTTTTCATCTTAAACAAAACAGCACTAAGGCGCCAGTTTGACAGCCTTCACCACCAAAATATCAACATCGAATATAAATTATGGACAAGCCCAAATTAAATTAATTTAAAATAAAAGAGGCAGTATGAACATTTCCATATAGATAATATTTCAACAAATACATTTTCTATCCTTGGACGTGGCCCAACTTAAGCACCACGGTTTGTGTTGCGACCAGAGTGAGAAAATCAAAATGATTCTTTCGTCAGTGAAAATCGAACCCACAACCGTCCCGTTTACAAGCAGTCGATGTGGCGTTGCTCAACGATGGCGTCGAATTAAATAAAAGGAAGATCTATCTAGTATACATGTTTATAGTCGTTCACTTATAAGTGAAATAAAAACAAAATACTCTTTTTTGTTTGATAAATAGAAAAGTAAAAAGACAACTTACAAGCTGTCACGTAGCATGACAGCGACGGAACTCCATACGTAATAGTAATAGGCCTACAAAAGTTACTTTATTTCGTGTCATAGATAAATAATTTTGTATATTAATCTATTTGGGTTTTTTTATTGGAGATTTTATGGAAATAGATAGAATGTAAGAATTTTGTATAAAAAATATTTATTTTTTTGATTCTATTTATTACATAATAGATATTTGAAGAAAAATAATCACAAAAAATAAATGGATTGAATAGAAGGACATTTCAGTTTAAAATATATCATGAAAATTTAAAAAAGTAAAATGACATTAATTTGAATGGGTAGGTGCCTACCTACCTTTTTTAATGTTTATATGCTTTTTACGAAGTATTTTGGATTAAGGTAAGTTAATATAGAACTTGAATTGTTAGTGAGTGGTATTATATAATAATAAAATTATTTGTTTACGCCTGACCTGACGCCTTGTTACGTTTACAGATCAAATAGGATTTAGCTGTCAAATAAATAAATGAATCAGTACAAATTTCTACATTTCTATACATTTGGGCCGCATTCGGGGACCATAAAAATAATGGCCATGACTTAAATTCCTACTCAAAATACTATCTAGATTTCCTTAATTTCTCCCAAATATAGATGTCTTCATGACGAAAGATTTATAAAAATTATAAATAAAAAAATAAGCAAACAGATTAAAAAAAATGCTAGTTAGATTGATTAAGCACGTATACGTGTGTTTATTTATGTTTGACTTGCAATTAACTTGTCTACTCGACGCCGGGGCATGGTTTTTGTTTAAGAAAAAACGCATCGATACTTTTAGTTTTGACAGCCCACCGGTTTGAAGCGACAGCGATATTTTGAAAATATTATAATGTAATAGGTATATTTAAATTATAGAGCTACTTATATTTTTCCCCTTGTATCACAGTGATGCAGCCTTTGAATGTAAACATGACGGTTATTGATTCAAATCTCATTAAGGGGAAAGAATTATTTTAATTTGTTAATATTCTGGTCAAAAGGCGCAATTGAGGCGACAGCGAAAGGCCATTGATATCCAACACTCACTACGTAATGTAACAAATGTTCGGCAAAGAAAAATGGAGAACTAATATTCCATTTTTCTCAGCACTAGGTTCTCCTTGCATACCCTGTTAAATACAGGATGCATCTTGCACTTCACTATATTCGTTGGACTGGATTTGGTTGCCTAATTGAACAAGGTTTATATAAATATTCTTTTATTGAGGGATACGGTTTAGTTTTCCAAACTATCCTCTACATCGACAATAGAATTGTACCACTGGACAGCGAAGGAATCAAAGAATTTATTACAATAAATAAGAACAGTGACGCGTCGCGCGTGTGACGGTGGATGGAGAAGCGACGTCACTTAGGAATCTCGAACTGAATAAGCATAAAATGTGTTCGATTGTCGATTATGAAGAAACATTGGGCAGCAGCTAGTGTTCGTTTCAATACGACATTAGTTAGTCAACAATCCATTCACACGACATAAGTGTGATGTTTGTGATAGTATATAACCATAGATGGTTTCTGGATCTACAACAGATAAACACTTAGCGCTGCTTAAAAATGCTATCCCTGAAGAGCCAGTAGGAAACTTTAAACTCTGCGGCTAGATGGCCTTCATACAATCAATACCCGAGAAGATTTCAAGTTTTACCAGGAATTTGGACAGTCGTCTCCTACAGTTAGCGAAATAAGAGATGAGTACCAGATCAGAATCCGTTGCCCACACCAGTCGTCAAAGTAAAAAAGTTTTTAATAGTGTTTCTGATCAGCATTGCATTATACTTATTACCAATATTAATATCCAACGCTTGGTCACGCATTCAGAATATATCTCTACCGACACAAACATCAACCGATCTGTATATTTGGCAATCAGCGAAACTTGGGTGAAAAATTCCATGCCAGTGAATGATTTTCAATGTGAGATCATGAAGTCGCAAAGCCGGTGGGCCGCCATATATTGCAACTGTGATGGTATACCTATATCTAGTAAAGGGTGTGTGTACCTATACCCGGACACAGCGTTAGCAGAAATTAAACTCTTTATGTTACCATTATTGTTAAAATATCCAAGAACATCACTAAAATTATATCCAATTTCGAGCCTGAGCCTGAGCCTTAGACTAGTTATGGTAGTTGGGAGACTTTAATGTTGATATCTCACAATACTTCTCATTGCTCGACTTCATCCAATAAATTAGGTCTTACCTCGTACATGTCTTTACAAGAAACATCAATGTATCTTAGGTATATGCCATTGGTACGGTACCTACCTTTCGTACTACATACCTACAATTAATATAGTTGTACATAAATAAAAACTACCTCACGTTAGTAGTCGAATTTTTATTCAACTCGCGTTTTTGTTCAAGAGTTTGCAGCAGTAACCTAGTGTTAAGACACTCCGTTCTCCTCATTTTCGACATCGCATTTTGAGTGGCGGAACTCAACGCCGCGAATAGCTTTACATTTAGAGTCATAACAAAATAAGAAATTATGGATTTATGTACTACATGCACCAATGCCGAAGAAAACACAATCGGCAAATTCGTCCGTCATTGGATTTGACAACTTTGATGGCGAATTCAACTTAAATTGACAATACAATTAAAAGACAGACAAGAGACAAGAGCAAAAACGGGCACGCACGACATATTATATCTGTGGTGTATTTCAAATAAAAAAAAATTAAACTGAATAGGTGTTTACTTAAAATCATTAGATAATTCTAGTTTAGTACAAGTATATTCCAGAGAAAGATTTATGTTACTTTTTAGTAAGTAAGAAGACGACGTATGGAAATAAAATACACGTAGACTGCTTTGCCTAATGTTAAAAAAATAGTTTGAAGCCAGTCGCGGCTCAGGGACACAAGCGTGCGGCTGTAATTGCGACAAAGGAAGTTCGAGGAAATGAATTGTTTAATATTTTCATTTCCTCATTCTGGTGACGAGGCAAAGCATGGCGTTGAGTTCCGCCACTAAACACGCAATCTCTCCAGTATTCGGCGAAAAAACGTCTCTTTATGTGTGTTATGTACTAGTTTCCCTGGATCTCTATGCCTACCTGGTCACTTAGGCCTGAAGCTAAAAAAGAAAAGCTTGTCAAGACATTCCGTACTCACCTTTTACGGTCGAATTTGAAATATTGCGTATTGAATGAAAACTAAACGCCGTGCTTTGTCCTCTCATAGTGGGGAAATTAACATAATTAATGCATCAAGTGGAAATCGAATCCACAACCATCGCATTACTACTAAAATGTATTAGATAATTTAATTACATCGTATCAACATTCTATCTCTATAAGATAAAGTAGTAACAATTTTGTTCTAAATACGAGCAGCTATTAATAGATGACAGAGAAGACATTCACACGACCAAAGAACCAAACCCACGACCTAGCTCTAGCATATTTAACCACAAATGAGCTTAATTAAATGAACCATAATGCCCATATAAATACATCAACTAAGATCAGTGGCCGCAATCTGCAAAGTAACTAATTAACATAAGTATGAAGAATCCGTCTGCTTTACGTAATCTGATCGCCTTTTAACTAGAAATAGCGTATTAGCTTTTAAGGTATTTTATAAGGAATCCTGTGAAAAAATGAAGAAGGTATGGAAACAAATGTGGTCCTAGAAATGTTTTTGTGCATAATAAGTATTAGTACATATTTATGTTTAAATAGTTGTATTTGATTTCAAAGCCGTCGGGTGTAGTTAGTTATCTTTCTATAAAGTGTTCTTATTGGCGTGATAATCTCTAAATAATGAAGGCATTAGTGATTTACTGCTTTATTTTTTTTCAATGTCTTAAATATATGGGGGTAAAAATTACTATAATTATTATAATCATAATCAGCTTCACGCTGTATCCCGCATGATGCAGGGCAGAGGCAAAAGGAATCTAGTGTTAAGACACTCCGTTCCCGATTTTTCGCCATATTTTTCGAAGCATTGCGTATTGAGTGGCGAAAATCGATGAGTGCCAGAGTGAAGAAATAAAAATATTAATAAATAATAATTCACTCCCTCAAGTGGAGATCGAACCCACAACCGTCGCGTTAACTATTACAGTCACATCCTTGTGACCCTTGTGACTTGTGACGCATCTATCTCTTTCATATATCACACCTGTACATGAGTTGTAAGTAAATTGTTAATAGCACATTGGTTCTTGTCATTAACTTACATACTTCATTTAAGTAAAAAATGTTTGAATTAAATAGTAAAAAAGTTTTCTTTCCACAAAAAAAGTTTTTTTTCCACCAAACAATATTCTATATATATTCTCTTTGCAAAAATTTTACGAACTATCCCGTATATAGCAGCATAGGCAGAAGTAACCTAGTGTCAAAATTTCCCCTAGTGGAATCGAAGCCACAACCGCCACATTGACAATCAAACATCGTCCCATTGCGCCATGATGGCCTCAATTTGTTAAAACTTATTCTGAATAATCCGATAAGGAACGTGAAAAAACAGGTGTACAGAAATGTAGGTACTTAGGTATTTTAATAAAAAAAAGGCTGCTATAATATACCTAGGTAGACGAATAGACACCTGTCGCAATTAATACAATAGGCGAGGGTCGCCGCGGGCTGAGACTAGTGTGTTTAAATTAAACTTGAAATGCAAAAAAAGCTCAAAGTAAGCTAAGGTTGTCACTTACACTAAATAAATCGAACAACATATTATATAATAAAGACTGAGGATGTAGCGCAAGGGTACAAGTATTTACTGTAGACGCGCTAGGTTGTGGGTTCGATTACCATGAAAAAATTGAAATGAAAAATGTCAAGTTTTCATTTTCTCACTCTAGGAACAAGGCAAAGCGCGGCATTGAGTTTCGCCACTCAACACGCATAGCTCCAGAATTCAGCAGAAAGTGCAAAACGAAAGTCTCTTAAAACTAGGTTCCCAGGTTCCCTTTCGCAATCCTGCTATGTGCAGGATACGTCGTGAAGCTAAAAACAAACAATAGAATAGGTAAAGGGAACCGGGTGTTAAAACACTTCGTTCCCAATTTTTTTCTGACTTTTCGACATCAGAGACATCAGAGAGGTTGCTTTGATATATATACCGATTTACTTATATTACAGCAACCCTATCTTGTAAATCAAAAAACCGGATTAATTCATCTTACAATTAGCATGTACAAAGGAAATGCCGTGTCTTTCGTTTAACTTTTTTGCTTCAAGTTGAAGGCCGCCGAATTCTGAGGCATTGCGTGTTGAATGGCAGAACTCAACGCCGTGCTTAGCCTCGTTACCAGAGCGAAAATGTAAAATATTAAATTTAAACGAAAAGCAATCGAATCCACAACCGTTACGTCTGCAGTCATATCCTTGTGCGACTGGGCCACGAAGGCTTCTATTTAAAGTCACGCTTCACGTTCCATGCCGCACACAACAGAGTAGGCAGATAAAACCTACTGTTAAGACACCTCGTTACCACTTTCCGCCGAATTCTGGAGGCATTCGTGTTGAGAAAAATACAAAAACAGTAATTGGCACCAAGAAACTTAAATGGTCGAACTTGATCGATTTATGAAAAACATTAACTATGAAAAATATATCCACGCCACAGAGCAGAGAAAATTACATGAAGAGAGTATTTGATCACCGCATTCACCGTTTCTATTCTTGTAAATCAATATTTTTTAGGAAAAGGAGTATCTATCTATCCAGGTGCTACCCTAATTGGAATATACAAAATTAATAGCAGAGATGTGAGCGCGTCTTTTCATCAAAACATCAAAAGCTCACTAAAACAAAAAGGACATTCATTATGAAACGAGATAACATTTATTTATATATTCTTCTGCTCCAGTTAACAAAGAATGGTAAAGCTTAACGCCGCGCTTTTTGTTGTCATCGGATCAAGGAAAAATAACAGTTCCCCCTCCTCAGGGGAACAGTTATAAATTTGGGGTTTACAGTTATAAATTTGCAGAATATTTACAAAATTTTATCTTAGAAGTAACTAATTAAACAGTTTTGCAATATTTAAGAGCACACAAACAGACGGACGGTTAAAAATAAAATATTTAATTTATAATATTATACACAAACATAAGTAATTAAAGTAACTTGCCCACTGATTACCATAAACGATGCGTACCGAGAACTCATTTCATTATTCATTTTGGAATACTTGAAACTTACCTTTTATGTGGAGCAGCATTGCAAGCCAGATGAGGATCGATGGCACTAAGTTAAATAACACTCATTAAAATATAATATATTGTTTAAATATTATCTTTTTGTCATTTTTTTTTAGGTTCACACTGTATCCCGGATATGCTTACCCTAGGCAGAGAGATCCTAATGTTAAAACTCTCCGTTCCCCAGTTTCCGCCTAATTTTCAATACGAAGGCGAAGCAAGTCGCGTTTCCAGTTAGATGCTGTGTCGCTGAGACACGACGGCCGCAATTTTTTTATATCCTTCCATTTGACATTTTTTTGGAAAGGAAGGTATAAAACAGAATATTTATTAATGGATCGCTTTGCTTAGTTTTTGAAGAGAAATAATCTACCTACCATTATAATATTAGTTTGAATATATATCTTCTTTTTTTTTATTATCAATCATAAGTTATAGATCAGCTTCACGCTGTATCCCGCACACAGCAGGATAGGCAGAGGGAACCTAGTGTTAAGACACTCCGTTTCCCACTTTCTGCCGAATTCTGGAGGCATTGCGCGTCGAGTGGCAGAACTCAACGCCGCGCTTAACCTCGACACCAGAGTGAAGATGGAAATATAAATTTAAGTAAATATTTCATCTCCTCGAGTGGGGATCGAACCCACAACCAGTCGGTTTTACAGTCACACTTTGTGCCCCTGCCCCACGACCGGCCTCATTTTTTTTTATAAGTTATAGAAAAATAAAAAAGTTCTTGAGAGAGAGAGGCAAAAAGAACATAGTGTACACACACGATACTCCGTTTCCCACGCACCATCCAATTTTCGAAAATACGTGTTGATTAACGGAACTCAACACTGCGCTTTGTCCCTATCAGAACAATGAAATAAAAATAATAACTCATCCCAAGTGAGAATCGAACCCACAACCGACATGCTTACAGTCATACACTGTGCCACTGCCTCTATTTAAAATATATGTTGGCGTGTATGAAAACATCTACAAATCTGAAATAAAAAAGAAAAAGGTATTAAATAATACAAAATATTTTGTTTATGAATATAATTTTATTAACAATATTACTTTAATGACTGTACTGTATTTCGATATCATATTTACAATTTATGATCATTTATTTTACATTTTTACAAATCTCTTCCGAGCTAAGCCTAGTCTATACATACGCGTCTTTCCTCTATACACAAATTATGGAAAGACGAACATTTTTTTATGTATATAAAACAATAGTCGGGTTTTCGCCGCAGCTAATAAATATTGTAAAAGTGCTGTAAGAGACTACAATTTATAAAATATAATTGAAGATTTAGAAAAAAAAACACTTTTTATATACGTCAAGTAATATTTGATAAGAAATATAAAGAATATAAACGAAGAAAAGAAAACAGTTACACGCTTTCTACCGCACAACAGAGAATTTATTGTTAAGACACTCCGTTTCCCACAATTGGGCATATTTTAGAGACATTGCGGCGGGAACTTAATCCTTTATCTTTTTAGCAGTGCGAGGAAATGAAAATTATATATTCCCTCGAGTGGATATCGAACCTACAACCGTCACGTTTACATTCAGACGATGATCTCGGCGGCCTTAATGACATTGCATTATGGTAAAATATATATTTATATAAATATCTAAGATATTATACATACTTAAAAAAAATAATTTATAGTGCAGATAATATAACAGCTATTGTCACAAATCATGTATAATACAACTATATATTTTTCTGTAAGCATTTTAAAAAAATTAAAGTAACTTTCAAAAATATGAGTTATGGCTACAAAATATTAAAAAAATATATCACCCTTTTTCTATTAGAATCTATTGAAAATTATATTATAATTATTAATATCATGAGGCCAGTCGTGGCGCAGAGACACAAAGTGTGACTGTAAAATCGACTGGTTGTGGGTTCGATCCACACTCGAGGAAATGAAATATTTACTTAAATTTGTATTTCCATTTCTTCGCGTGGCGAAAGGGCGGCGTTGAGTTCTGCCACTCAACACACAATGCCTCCAGAATTCGGCAGAAAGTGGGAAACGGAGTGTCTTATCACTAGGTTCCATCTGCCTACCCTGCTGTGTGCGGGATACAGCGTGAAGCTGATTTAATTTAAATTTTTAATTATTATTAAGGTGTACAATATTGCCATAAAAATGTATACGTTCTTCATTTGTTACTTATGTTTGGGGTTCCATATCTGTTTATAATATAAATATTATTATTATTACAGTGTCTTAACACAAGTTTTATCCAAGAAAACTTTATAAAATATAATGTTCACTTTCCGCGTATTTTTTATATATAAATATACTTATCGATAGTAACTTATACGTAGTACTTTCAAATAGTAAAAAATATACTATTGTTTGTTTACACGTTATTGATTATAAAATGCCATTTAAAAGAAAAATCTGTTGATACAAATATTGTGAAGATACAGAGTTTTTTTAGTTTTGACATGGTCTTAGGACCCATTGGATTATATTTCAATTGTTGAGGGAACCTTGAGTTAAGACACTCTATTTTCTATTTTTTCTGCCAAATCTTCGAGACATTGTGTTCTGTAACGGAACCCAACGCCGCGCTTTATATACCAGAGCGTCGTAATAATACATATATAACACAACTATTTCAAATTCTCCCAATTTAAAACAGAATATATGTTTTATACAATATATAGTGAGAAAAAAAAATAACGATACGTGAATTAACCATGTTTAATTTATTTAATTTAAATTCTCGAATTGGGTTTAAGCTTCAGCTTTTAGAACATTTCTGAAATGTCGTGATGCACGCCTTTAGATAAACATAATTTAATTTGTAAATCAATTATGAGAGTTTTGTTAACGAATTAATAAATTATTATTTAAATACAAAACAATTGACAAAAGGCTCATCATTATTAGCCATCATTGTAAGAGCTGGTGGAATTTATTAGATTAGATTATACGTTTTATTTATCATTCATTATGTTGCCCGTGAATTATAAACTCCTTAATGGGTTCGTCGTCAAAAAATAATAATTTTCTATAATTGATGAACTATTATAGACGATTATAGAAATTGCGGTTATATATCTATAATACATCATTTCATACGTCAGAAGAACCATTGTGACGCATTTTTAATATATTTTATTGTACAGATACAATTGATTATGATTTCGACATAATATGTATGATGGGTATAAATCAGGGGACCCAGTTATATTGACATAAATATGCTATATTTTCCGCATATATCGCGGTAGAAATAGAGTTTAGTATTAAAACACTTCGTTTACGACAATTCAAGTACCAGTTAGCGGTATGCTGTGTAACTACAATCTATATGCATATGTATATAAATCACTCGTCTCTACATAAACAAAAAGGTGAATTCCAAGGCTCAACAAAAATGTCTCCAGAATTCGACGGAAAGTGAGCAACGGAAGTGTCTTAGTTGGTACGGAGTGACTCAACTAGGTTCCCCAGTTCCATCTCCTGACCCTGCTTTGTAGAGAAAACAGCGTGAAGCTAAAAAAAAACTCCTTGTTCTTCGCTTTTCGCCCAAATTCCATACATTACGTAATGTGTGGCGGAACTTAACGCCATGCTTTGTATTTTTCCGATGGGAGAAACGAAAATAATTAATTCTCCCCGAATGAAAATCGAACCGGACTACCATCGCGCTTCACATAATTAAATTCAGAACTTATCACAGCCACAGTGGCCTCAAACTTTCCTTTTAAATAAACATTAAAGAAACGAGATGCAAAATAATTAAAAATATATTCTTAGAATTAATTCTATTGTTTCTATTTCTATTATTGTTTAATAAGGCTTATTGTTTCATCAAATTTACCTATTAAAGTAGTTTAATTATCTTTCAGCTGCGAATTTTATTAATAGAGACGAATGACATTAAAAAATAAATTAGCTTCACGCTGTATTCCGCACACAGGGTAGGCAGAGCGAACCTAGTTTTAAGACACACCGTTTCCCACTTTCCACTAAGTTCTGAAGGCATTGCGTATTGAGTGGCGGAACTCAACGCCGCTCTTTGCTTCGACACCAAATGAAAATATAAATGTAAGTAAATATTTTATCTCCACGAGTGAGGATCGAAGCCACAACCAGCCGATTTTACAGTCACACTTTGTGCTCCTGCGCCACGACTGGCCTCACACGAATGATGTATTATTAATTATTTTGTTTTATATAGGTACATATACTTTAGTATTATTTTATTACTATTATGGGAATTCCATTTCAAACTACCCACACATTTTAACTAAATTGTCAAGTGTAACACTGAATTTAGTTAATCTAAAACAAAATAAAAATATTGTATACTTGTGTATGTGTAATAAGAGGGCGTCGTTAACACGACGGTTGTGGGTTCGATTCCCACTTGGGGGAATGACAACAAAATGCTTCATAATTTCATTTCTTGGCTCTGGTAACAAGGCCAAGCGCGGCATTGAGTTCCGCCACTCAACACATAATGCTTCGAGAATTCGGCGGAATGGGGACGGAGTAAAAGTTTCCAGGTTTCCTCTATTTCCCTAATTGCTCCTTGTGCTGGATATTTTTATATTAGTTATAACTTATGGTTTTTCAGCTTCTACATTGTGTATATATATATCGTGATTCATACAACCAATAGAGTAATTAAAGCATTGTTTACGACATGATACGTTTTGTATTACACAGCCATTTATTTCTAGCGTGATGAGAAATAATAAATCTTGACAATTTTTAAATGCGTGCTATTTGATATAAGATCTTAGAAGGTATCAGACTGTAATAATTTATGCTTACCGTTTATAGTAATACAATTGTATAATAACGCGGCGTATTACAGGAGGTGCGGCGTTGAATTCCGCCATTCAACACGCAATGCGTTCAAAGTACGATAGAAAGTGGAAGTAGTAGTAGTAGAAAACGGAAGTGTCTTATTGGGAATGGATTGTCTTAACACTAGGTTCCCCTTGCTTAACCTGATGTGTGCGTGATACGTGAGAGTGATACGTGAGAGTGAAGCTAAAAAAATATATTCCTATGTTTAGAATGTAATAGTCCCATTCAAGATTAAAGTACATTTGTATGCAATTTAAACAACTGGCAAAGTGCAAAATACACAGTTAAATATTTAAGAATGTAGAATAATAAAAAATTACGTTTCAATTACCAAGGACCTATACATTAATATAAATATTTTTTTTCGATCCGACCCAAACAAAAGGCAGTTATCGTCGTCAATATAACAAGATATGGATAATTTATTATCAAAGATTGTTGTATTCAAAGAACCGCGTTTTTTGCGTGAGATTTTCTTTATAGATTCTAAATTAGAAAGAAAATTTGCATACATCGTGGCCTCGTGGAACACTGGGTAACTGTAAACACGAAGATTGCGGGCTTAATTCCAACTTAGAATTGTTATAAATAAATTATAACTAAGCGTGGCGCATGTCCGAGTGAAAAGCAGGGAACTTGACCTTATTAGATGTGTATCATAAGCAAATTGTTATAATTAAACGGAACCTGGGCCTAGTGTTAAGACACTCCGTTCTGTGTGTTCAGTGGCGGAACTCATGAATGCATATGCAGTATAAATTTCCTTTTTATACTGTTACTATCAATTAGATTATTTGCATTCACATACGTATTAATCAGCTATTCTTATCGCTAATAGCATGGATTGTTGCATATTATCGACACATCTTCAACACCATCAACACCTTCACCGCCCTCAATCACGAGCCGCACGATGTTTATCTTTTTGTTGCCATATTTTGTCTCAAAGAAAAGCGAGAGTTTGTTCTATGGAATTGTTAGTAACGGTAACCTGCTAAAAAATAAAGTAATTCAAAAATAATTCTCAAAGAACGTGGAATAATGGACGTAAGCGTCTGTCCCGCTCGGAACATTTAAATTTTGTACTAAAAATCGGGACGTCCCACCAAAACTAGCGATCATTTACCACTTATAAACAAACATATATGAATGATAGAAGCCACAATCTTGCTAGTGAACTAGTGAACTTTGTTTCATATGAAATAATATTACATTTTTAACGTTTACCAAAATAATAAATAATGCTTCTGTACCTATTATAACAATAAATCAATGGATACTGGACTAATTATAGGATTTTAATTTGGAAAAAACGATTAAACTTAGTTGTTTGTTACTAAAACTTTTCGCTTTACGTAGTGTATTCTGATAGCTTTCGTGTATATTTGCAATTTTATACGAGTATCGTACTTTTTATGTTGCATATGATCCGGTCCCTAGTAATAATTATTATTACAGACATTACAATTTGTTCAATAACAAACAAAACAAAACAACAATGAATATTAATTAAAACAGTATTTGTTAGGACATCCATAAAACTCGCATAAAATTGAACTATTTCCTATGACGATGGACCGTCTAACGGCGTACACGGCGTATGCGCGTATTCCACTACCGTTTACGATGAACATATTTTTTTTAATCTCCCTTTATCGAAGCATAATTTAATAATTAAACGGTTATTAGACGTTATAAATAGTAAAGTTTTACTAGGTTTGTAGCTATTTTTTGAGCTTTTATGGAATTCCCATAACACCGGGTGTATAGGTACCTATTTGAATTGGATGAATACATTTGATGGCAGGTAACTTCTGCTCAATATGTCGACTTCTTTTTATTGTTGATGTAAACATTATTAGTAAACATTATTCATATAAACCTACATTCAAAAAAATATAAGGTTGCTATGTTATTGAAACGTGTAAAGTATTTTTATGTATCAATTGTCTCTATATCAATTAGAAGTCAGAGAACGTATGTACTCGTATGTTAAAATTCTTCATAATAAATAATATAATACAATGAAGCCTTAATTTTAATATACTTAGTTACCTAATTACTTGAAACAAAGTTTTATTAAGAGCTCCACGAACATAACCGAAACATAACCTAGGGGTAGGACATCTTTAAAAAGTACAATCTAACGTTAAAACACTCTATTTCCCATTTTCCGCTCAATTTGGAGGAAAGCAGAGAATAAGTAAATGAATTTCATTAAAATATTATAATTTCCTTAAGTGGAAAACAATTCCAGCACTATCGTGTAACGACGGCCTCATATCCATAAAGCATATATAAAATGACTATTTTATTACGCGTAAAGTCAACCAGTCGATGAGACAAAGGCAATACACTTGCACTCTACATGATCTCATAGCATTTTATTGAAGGACGGCGTGGGAATATATTTCTTTAAATGTTAAGATGCCACAAACAGAAATTTTGCTACAATAATTGCAATAAGTTATATTTTTTCTTAGCTTCAGGTGGAAACCTGGTGTTATGACACTCCATTCCCATTAAGATATTTCCATTTCGTAGTTTCCGCCGAATTCTGAAGGTATTGCGTATTGAACGGCAGAGCTGCTGCCGCTGAGCCTTTGCCTCCACTCTGGTAACGATCAAAACAAAGAAATCAAAATATTAAATACATATTCCATTTTCTAGGGTGGAAATCGAACCCACAACTTGTCGCATGTATAGTCGCACGCTTGTGCCCCTGCGGCAAAACTGGTTCCAATAAGTTATTAAAAATAAATAAACCGTTTAATTCAAATTGAAAAACTACTAAACCGATTTTGGTAAAAATTATCCCTAAGTTAAATATAACCGCATGGTCATAACCGTATTCGATAAGTACAAGGTTCATTTACTTTGAGTTATACTGCTTACAAGAATCGTCCTAAAAAAAAATCAATACGGAAACGTTGGAAAAATACGGTAGTATCTAATACACAGATAATAATGCTATAATTGTAAACTGAGCATGTATACTGTTTAAAAAAAAGTATAATAATATCTTGAAGTGTATTGAAACGTGGAGAAGGAAAACAAGTTGAGAAATTATAAAAATGATTCTATTATACGGCTATAATGACCTATTATTGCTAATTGATACTGTTATTAACTGCAACCTAGCTCATGTAAATTTATGTAGATAGAGCAAAGGATTTATTTCATATTACGTTCACATATAAGTATAGCTCTCTGTACTCTCTACAGTCTCTATGCTCTCTATCTCTAGCATGTCGTGTTTTGGAAGTGGACATCATTTCAAAATTTGTAAATCTAATAATCATATTCAATTAGGTACAAGCATTTATAAGCGTTCTACTAGATTCTTTGTTTGTCGAAAAAAAAACTACTCAATTTAATTATCAAACATATAGAACCTTGAGTACCTATTCATATAATAAATCAGCTTCACGCTGTATCCCGCACACAGCAGGGTAGGCAGAGGGAACCTAGTGTCATATCATAAGACACTCCGTTCTCCACTTTCTGCCGAATTCTGGAGGCATTGCGTGTTGAGTGGCAGAACTCAACGCCGCACTTTTCCCTCGACACCAGAGCGAAGAAATGGAAATACAAATTTAAGTAAATATTTCATCTCCTCGAGTGGGGATCGAACCCAGAACCAGTCGGTTTTTCAGTACACTTTGTGCCACTGCGCCCCGACTGGCCTCACCTACTACCTATTCATTTGATTCGCATTTCTTATATTATAAAGCTAAACGATGCGCTAAGTGATTCGTTTAGCTGCAAAATATTTTGTTTACATTCTCATAGCGAGGCAGACCTTTCGTTATGTTAATAAATCATTAATATTAATAGAAAAATGGTTTGAAATCAACAGTATTTCCAAGTTTATACATGTAGGGTTCAAAGAATTTTTTTCAATATGAGTCCAATATAACATAGTAGTTTTTGTGGTAAAGAGAGTCAACTCACATATTACAAATTTCGAGTAATGAAAAATAAATTGAAATAATATCTCTATAATTTATTTTACGTGTAATATGACGTTACATGTCACGCTACTCTGAACTACGCCCGTCCATGTAACTTACAAGATTAAAAAGAAATTACAGGAGAGAGAAAAGTAGATAGAACGATGAGACGGTGTGCTGATGACATTGTAGAAAATGCGGGAAGTAGTCAGAACGGAAGTTGATGGAGAAGATCTTCACTCAAAACAGAGTTCACATCCAAGAAGTTGTTAGATAACTAAGTGTACTAACACTAGCATAGAATAAAACAGCATAAGGCTAGCATCAATTGAAATGTAAATATCTATTTATATATTATAAATCAAACTTTAATAAAAAAATTAGTTAAAATTATATTTTTTCCAAATCATCGCACTTTATTATTTTTGTCTCGAATTTGCTTAATCGAAATAATCTCAAAATGTGTAATATGCGAGTTGACTCTCTTCACCGTTAAAGCGACGATATGTTAGTTATTGTGATAGGATCAGCTACTGGAGCGGGACCAAGCAGTTGTATTATGCAGGACATGGCTCGGTGCAATTAATAAAAGGTTGATTACACCGCTACAATGTTGTTAGAGAAATAGTTCTCGTTATTTACAATTTACTTTGTATTGACCGTATATTAGAACGAACGCATTCATTTTTAAAGACTATACTTTTCGTTTATTACGATTTGGTTTTATTTACGATTTTTATAGCAATATTTATATTTGTGTAACATATATGTATATATATATATATATATANTGTAATATAAACTATTATATATATATATATATATATATATATATATATATATATATATAATATATATGTATATTTATGGAAAATACAAGGCAAACCAAGGCCACCTCAATGCGGATCGTAAGTGAACACCGCTACTAACGACCCCATATAACACCAGAGGACCTAGGTGCGTTGACGTTTGTGATAGATATATGTTATTTTTTAAAGTTTCTTAATATTTTAAAAAGTCTCTAATTCATTTTTAGTAAATTGGGTACTCTCTTTAACCTATAAATTTCAAAATTTCTTTATATAACTAAATTTAATAAAAAATTAAATCAGCTTCACGGTTTATCTTGCACACAGCAGGGTAGGCAGAGGCAACCTAGTATTAAGATACGCCGTTCCTCTCTTTCCGCTGAATTCTGGAGGCATTGATTGCTGAGTGGTGGAACTCAACGCCGCGCTTTGCCTCGATGCCAGAGCGAAGAAATGGAGATATACATTAAAATAAATATTTCATTTCCTCGAATGCTAGACTAAAATACTATGAAATGTAGGGTAATTGTAATATTTTTTATTTAATAACCAATAAAAAAAATTTTTCAAAATATAGTTTGCTCAAAACTTTTGTAATAAATAATCTTTAACTAAGGGTTCCCAAATTGGCACAGGGGTCGAGAACAGGTTAAAAAGATTAGTAAAGCAAGTTGAATTATTTTTTATAATACAGTAATTACACTATACAGGAAAAATGCATGGCAATATATAAAATACGTGATATATAAATACACAATAGTAAATATTAAATAAAGTGAAGTAGAGTGGAGGTAGAGCAAGTGTAACGGCGTCTAGATTCGCTTTAGGCCTATTTGTTCTAACTGCTTACAAATTTT
Source organism: Heliconius hermathena (assembly GCA_013403705.1). NCBI lineage: Eukaryota > Metazoa > Arthropoda > Insecta > Lepidoptera > Nymphalidae > Heliconius > Heliconius hermathena. Next base: position 212,271 of record JAAIXJ010000002.1, on the reverse strand, counting down.
AATCTCTTACAGCACTAACCTAAAAGAACAATTCATATTTTTGTATAATAAATTAAACAGCATCGTTTAAGACTAAAGTTGCAACTACAATCGAAGGAATACGTCAGGTACCTTCTATATATCAATAATATAAAATTTTATACCACGAACATAACTATCTACAAATATTATATTACAAGTAAAATTGATATGATAAATAAATTCCTTTTAATTCAAATCGATAGCATAAAATTTGAGTAAATGCGTCCAGAAGGCATACAACAGAATCTTATCTAAGATAAATAATCGATATATTTAATAAATACTCTCTTTGCGTGTCTGAGATAATGTCAAGTAACGTAAAATCTAAATGAACCCTGTCACATCCTTATACATCCCGAGAAGCAACTAAACTGAACGTCGACAGTCAAGAGGTGGCCCGAGAGCTTCACTAAGTGGTACATACCTGATGCAATATGCAGCAATGCCGATTTAACTTCAAGCACTCGTTCAACACTCAACGACAAAAACCTAATAACTTTAGATCGCCTTATCACATCACGGACTGCTCGCCCGTGACCCGCTACTGGCGTCGTCAACCGTCCGTCGGCAGTCATCGTATCACCGCTATATTTACACTATCAGTCTGCGAGCGCTACTCCTCGTCCACGTTGATCTCTGAGTCGGCGGAGTCCTCGTCGTAGGTGGAGGAGGAGGCGAACCCTCGGCCGAGCACGGCGGAGCGGTTCTTAGCGGCGGCTGCTCTGTCCCGCTGCCGCCGGTTCTTGAACCAGTTGCCGACCTGTGTTGGCGTCAGACCCGTCGCCGCGGCCAATTCCCGCTTCTTCGTCGGGTTCGGGTAAGGATCTTGTAGGTACCATTCCCTCAGGAGCGACCTCGTCCTCTCCTTGAAACAGTGTGTCTTTTGTTCGCCGTCCCAGATTGTTCGCGGCAGGGGGAACTTCTTCCGCACACGATATTTATCGACCGGACCGAGGGGGCGGCCGCGGAGGCGCTCGGCCTCCTGATAGTGCGCCTCCAGCCACAAGGCTTGTAGTTTCGCATGACTGGATCTCTGGAACCGATGTCGTTCGAGGATCGAGTAGAGCTCTCGGTGGCGGCCGGCATGGAAGGCCACCACGGCCCGCGCTCGCAGGACAGCTTCGCAGCGTTCCAGCTCGGCCACATTGGGGTGCGCCACGGGCAGCGACCAGAGGAAGCGCGCCAGGCGCTCCACGTCGCCGCTCTCCTCGAGCGTCTCGCAGACGGTGGCGACCTGCGCGGCGCTGAAGGAGAGCGTGGGCAGCGGCAGCAGCGGCGTCGGCGCGGCCAGCTCGATGGCCGCCAGCGAGAGCGGCGCGGGCGGGTCGGCGCAGGCTGCGGGCTCGGCGGCGCGCTCGGCCGCGGGCCCGCGCGCGTGCAGCGCCGCCGTCGTGGACTCGTCCCAGGAGCCGCGCATCGGTGCGAGTGTGCGCGCCGGAGTCGCGCGCCGTGTGAGCCGGCGACGCGGCGGCGGCGCGCTGCGAGCGGGGCGTAGTCGCGCCGCGGCCGATTGGCTATCGGTTACCGCGCGCGCCCCCCCTCAGTCGCCCGCGCCGGGCGGCGCGGGGCGGCGGGGGGCGCGGGGGGGCGCGACGGGCGGCCAATCGCGCGCGCTCCGCCCGGGGGCCGGATAGCTTTCAACCGCCGCGACGCGTATCCGGCGGGCGCATTTAACGAGGGCGGCGGGACGCGGCCCCCCCGCGCCGCCATGATCCGTCACGCACACCGCCCCCCACCGGTCCCCGTCCCCCCGCCCCCGCCGCGCCCGCACCCCGCCCGGCGCGCTGCGATCCCGCGACGCACACGTTTCGATAGATTACCTGTGAGCCTGCAATTAATAGCCTCCATATATTCATCCGGGTGGATTACGAGCTTTTATTTGCCCGATGTGCTGCTACCGGTCGATACATTAGTAACTTTATCGTTGAATCCGCTTTGCATTCCTGTCTACTTCATTAAGTCCAGCTGATTATTAAAAAGGCTTGTAATTGTTCTACAATAATTACATTTCTTTCCTAAGACAGATAATATCAATATTGACATTTAGAGTCATCGTGCAGTTGTGCAGTAATTTATGTCAACAGAAATAGTATGCGGTATTAAGTGACTAACAAACAATATATTATACTGTTGATGATGACAATCCGTCCATTGAAATTACATATTATAGTTAAAAAATCATACTAAATATCAAGACCACCTTTCTATACTGTTAAAAAAGTTCTGAGAAGCTTATTTCGAAATGTAGAGTCAATATGAGAAAACCAATAAATGACAAGTCCCAGGACGCTCGGGGCGAGCTACAGCGTGAGATTTCACCGTGGAAGCCTTTCCACAGTATTAAGTTATTGAACGGCAAACCACACCCCGTAACTCACCCCCACCCACCCCCAGAGTGGAACAGATCACGAATGGATTTACTGCAAATATACAATTTTTATACTTTTTGCGAGGTTTAGGTCGCGATTGATGTTCTTATAATTGGTGGTTGGAGCCTCAGCGGTATTATTAAATGTAAATGAAAGTGGAAAAACATGGATTGATTTTTTTTTAGTTTATAAGCGCTTATACTAATGTTTGTGGTACACTATCGGTAGGTGCTCTACATATTTCTTGATTGATTATATTGTATAGAGTAGGTTTCTGAAAACAGAAGTAAAATAAGTTTTATAATTAGAAAATTAGATACGTTAGATGTAAAATTTATCTCACCACGTCTTTTATAAATGAACCTGAACATAAGTTGTTTATTCAAATCCACTTCGGATTTTTTTCTAGTCTTTCAGCCAAGAATTAGCTAGGTACTTCTAAATTTAATATATTTTATCTTAAAACATAGATGTAAAGAATGGTCACGATTTCGATTCCCACGTAAATTTCTTAAGGTAAAAGCTGAATATCTGATAATTTATTATTAGATATTCAGCTTTTCGGAGACAGTCATGGCCGCTTAGCCGCTATCCTCACACGATTTGAACTCGTCAGATTGTACATTGTAGATATACCTATTCATATAATTGGTTCTGCTATTTAATATGCTAAGACCGAAGAAGAAGCTATGTATTTACATATATGTTTATATTATGATATATTAATATTTTATAAACCTTTAGGTGGGTAGGTAGATACATGTCTTTATATTGTATACATTTCCTTTTTTTTAGCTTTATACTATATTCCGCATGTATCAGGGTAGAGGGTGGGAGCCTAGTAATAAGACACTCCACTCCTCACTTTCCACGGAATTCTGAAAGCATTGTGTGTTGAGTGGCGGAACTCAACACCGCGCTTTGCCTATACACCAGGCCGAATAATTGAAAATATTAAATATTTCATTTCCTCGAGTGGGTATCGTACCCTCATTTACAGTCACACGCTTGTGCCTCTGCGACAAGACTGGCCTCTTATATTTCTTAATATAAATACGTATTATATTATCAACAAATTACCTTCAACAACATTCTATGGAAGTGCATATATAAATCAAATCAGCTTCACGCTGTATCCCGCATACAGCAGGGTAGGCAGAGGGAACCTAGTGTTAAGACACTCCGTTCCCCACTTTCTGCCAAATTCTGAAGGCATTGCGTGTTGAGTGGCAGAACTCAACGCCGCAAGTGCATATATGTTGTGTAATATTTATTTTTAGCTTCACGCAACAGGGTAGTCTGAGGGAAACTTGTATTAAGATGTTACACTTCAAAATTATAATTTATAGACTTTTATATTTACATTAATATTTTAAATATATAAGCATTTCAACTTATATAAATATATTTAGCAAGCGTTTTAAAGCCGCTTAAGAAACAATCGATTTGCAAATCTGCTTAACTGCTTCCTTGGATTTAATTTAACTCTACATACTACAACACAAGCTTCTTAGCTTGTCGACTAAAATTACATACCATACATACTAAATATATACGTAATTAGACATTAACTTTATATATAATATAATATAAATTTTATTTCATATTTTACCTATAATATTTTATAATTGTTATTTACTATTTGTAATTGTTATTGTTAATTCTATGACGCGAGTGTATGGATAAGGGTCCGACTATAAAAGCAATCGTTAGATCCCCACTCGGGGGAATAAATTAGATAGAGACCGATTTTTTAGACAAAATGCGGTATTCCGTTCCGCCAACCAACCACAATGTTTCACAATAGGGCAGAAAGTGAAAAACGCAGGCGCCTTGAAACTACGATTTAAAAACTACGCTGTCGTGGCGCAAGGGCACAAGCGTGCAACTGTATACACGACGGTTGTGGGTTCTATTCCCACACGAGGGTAATATTTAATATTTTCATTTCCTCGCTCTGGCAACAAGGTAAAGCGCGGCATCGAGTAACGTCACTCACCAGAAACGGAAAAGGAAGTATCTAAAGGAGAACGAGGTGTCTTAACACTAGGTTCGCAAGTTCCAGAGGGGACGTATAACAAATTAGGTAGAAGCCTACCCTACTATATGAGGGAAACAGAGTGAAACCAAAGAAAAATACAAAAAAAATTAAGTATAATATTAAAAAAATTGAGTTTAGTTTTCATATTATTTTTTTATAAGTACATTTCGCTTATTTGCACAAAGTAAATTGAGGATTAAAATATAGTCAATTGCAGTAGTAAAAGTCACTACCATTCGATGTTTAAGTTTAAAATTTAATTAAACAATTAGTTTAACCAATTTTGTTTTGGTATTTTGATGCTTCATTAACTAAAAAATATAAATAAGTAATTAATTCCCTCCGAGTGAAAATCGGAACCACAAACGTCTTTACAGTCACACGTTTGTGCCACTGCGCCACAACGCCCTCAATCGGTGATGGTCTTATTACATTGTACTTTATGTAACACAATATTTTGACCGCTATTGTGCGGCAGCAACGAAAAACCAGAGCGAGCTCCTAGTTTATTTTGTATTAAGTTATATGTTTTTTTTACTCCCCCCATAACCCTGTGGACTACGCGAGTTTTTACAACATGCGGGTGCGCAAACAGCTGTTGTCAGCAAAACATATATAGACTAAAGAAAACAGAATAATATTTAAAATGTTCTTAAAACAGTTTTTAATATAAATATTTTTACATGTAAAATGACATAATTTTTTATTATTATTTGTTAGTTTGAACTTGTTATAAGTAATGCTTAATTTACATAAGAGTAAAGGTCAGGTTCATTTTTATAGAGTTTTTTCATTTTTTTGTTTACAATAATAGTTTTCACGAATTATTGTAAAAAAAACGTCGATTTATGATCTCAAGGTTCATTGAGACGAAGCCAGCCAACCATATGCAATTGAAATTGAAATGAAATGAAATTTTTTTGTTAAAAAAAATATATGAGTACAATAACCAGATACACTAAATCAAATGTAGGTATTTGTTATAGTATTCAGTAATATAATTTTACTTTGGTTTTATTGAACTCTGGTACCCATTGTAACATTTAACTTGTGTTATGGGTGCTCTTACAATTTTTAGATGACCTAGAAATTGGTAGATCCATCAAACATCCTTATCTGGTTAATTACTGTATGAAAAATACAATACAAAAATAATAAAAATAATAATAATAGAAGTAGGAAATCTTAAGAATGCATATTTGTATAAAAACCTCATCAAATGAAAATATATTTTATACTAATTCATAAATTAATTTAAACTTGTATCTGTCTTACAATGTACCTATTTTAACAAGACTCTCTGTTTCATTGTAATCTTGCGCACGTAAAAACAAACTTACTTTTTCCTTTTTGCATAAATGTAAGGGAAGAGGTAATATGTTGCATATTTTATTAATTTCATTATATAGATGACAACCGATAAAATGATAGTGTCTTTGGGCAGTGGCAGTATTTTATTTGTATAATATGTGAGGCAAACATTGTATGACCGACGAGATTTGGCATTGTTTTCTTTGTATTTCTTTTCCCTATGTACACTAATTATAGTATTGAGAACAAAAAGCTGTCTAATTGCACAAATGATTAAGAAAGTAAGTATCAAAGAATATGAGTAAAACATATGGTGATTCTTTACTGTAATGTACCTGTAGAAGCCTACCCTACTATATGAGGGAAACAGAGTGAAACCAAAGAAAAATACAAAAAAAATAAAGTATAATATTAAAAAAATTGAGTTTAGTTTTCATATTATTTTTTTATAAGTACATTTCGCTTATTTGCACAAAGTAAATTGAGGATTAAAATATAGTCAATTGCAGTAGTAAAAGTCACTACCATTCGATGTTTAAGTTTAAATTTTAATTAAACAATTAGTTTAACGAAAAAGTCACTACCATTCGATGTTTAAGTTTAAAATGTAATTAAACAATTAGATTAAGAAAGTAAGTATAAAAGAATATGAGTAAAACATGTGGTGATTCTTTACTGTAATGTACCTACCTACCTGTTTTTAAATTTACTCATTAATACTTGTGGTCAGCACAAATAAAACGGGAATTTTCATTTTACATCTTCAACACTACAGTAGTCCGTGGTCACAGGCTATTATTTATCTTGATAAACGAGACTATGTGTGATAATTTTCTTTAGGTAAGTATAATATAATCTTACTAATATTATAAATGAGAAAGTTTGTGAGAATGATTGTTCGTTCCAGTTTCACGCAAAAACTACGGAACTTACATTAGTATAGCTTATACACCAGAGTAACACATGGACTACATGTGAAGATTTTGTATATCTGGCTATAATATAACAATAAGTTTTTATATATTAGTGAGCAATGGCGCCTTTGGCCTGCTTGTTGTATAATATATTGATCATCATTTCTGTTAACGCGACAGATTGGGGGTTTGATTTCCACTCGAGGAATTGAAATATTTTATATTTTCAATTTTTTCGCTCTGGTTTCGAACCAAAGTTTGGCGTTGACTTCCGCCACTCAACACGCAATGCCTCGACGGAAAATGGGAAACGGAGCGTCCTAACACTAGGATCCCTCTGTCTAACCTGCTATGTGCGGGATACTGCGTGAAGCTAAAAAAAAATAAAGCGAGAGATAGATATAAGACACTTTAGTACACACTTCGCAAAGTACCAAAATCATTAAATAGGATGCGATCATTATTAATTCATACGCAAAAGTTCGCCCCCTTCAGCGCGTAAGCGTGAACAAAGTTATAATTGAAAAGTTTTAAATACAATATTAACTGAAGAGAGTCATCTCAGTAAAATATAAAAAAAAAATCTTTTTTTTATTATTTCTTGAGACAAGGAGTACAAATCAAAGTGCAAAATGCTAAGTGTAACTGTTCTGTTTTTCACGTATTTATTTATGAACATTTTACTTTTGTTGTTTATAAAGTTATGTAGAGGCCGTCGTGGCACAGAAGAGTGTGACTGTAAAGCGACGGTTGTGGGAGGAGTGTGGATCCCCACTCGAAGGAATTAATTATTATTTATTAATATTTTCATTTTCGGCACAAAGGCAAAAAGCCCGGCGTTGAGTTGAGTTGAGAGACAAAGCAAAAAGTCCGCTACACAACACGCAATCCCTCGAAAAAATGGATGAACGGACGGTCTTAACACTAGATTCTCTCTGCCTACCCTACTATATGCGGGATACGGCGTGAAACAGATTTTTCGAATTATACAAAATAAAAATTAATTCGTAGCCAGAAAGAAACAGAACTAATGACTACAATTCTAATTCCCATCTGTGAATCCATAGTGTTTAAGATAAACCATATTTTTTCATGTAATTATTAACATTTTTATTGAGACTGTGGGCTAGGGCAGCGTGGCGATGTTAGTGGGACGAGACCTTATATTCAACTCATTTATTATATATTTTATTTGGTTATTTATACGCTACAAAACATTAGAGGAAAATAATTACACAATTGTATTTGTAGCGAATAAATTTAGGACGCTGAGTTAGTGTGTGTACAAATGTTGTTTATGAACAATATTAAGTATTGTGCAATAGGGGTATTGCCAAGGCCATCGTGGGGTAGCGGCATAGTAACTAGCTGTAATATGTGTATGTAGTATGTAGCAATAGCTGAAAACGCAACAGTTATAGATTCGATTCTAACTCGAGGGAGGATCTGCTAACAACACGACGCAGGGCGTTGAATTCCGCCAATCGATACGCAATGAATCGAAAATTAAACGAAAAGTGGAGAACGGAGTGTCTTAACATTAGATTTTCTGTATATATAGCAGGATTGCTATTTGCAGGACACAGCGTGAAGCCAAAAATTACAACATAACTACAGTTAGATGTATCCAAAGTGCGCTATAATAGCGCTCTACAATATTATTACACTCATATATAACTAAGTGGCTACTGTAACTCCGCACTGTATTCCTGTTCGTATAAAGCCTTCTGATCCCGCGGGTGGGATCGATAAGGGGGGTGTCTTTGTTTAGAAATAAAATCTTAGGGGGTGCGGTCCCGACATGATTTATAACGTATATTTGCTATTGTTACGATGATAAATCCGACGTGTTTTCTTTTAATGTGTATTTTGTTTGTACGAACTAAGTTGGAATAGATTGAATGATTTTAGGTTCTGGATATTTTGTTTTTTTAATATTTATTGTCTTGTATTATACAAGAGTGTAGAACAGAGTGTCTTAACACAAAGTTCTGTATGCCTTCCCTATTGTATGCGGGACACAGTGCGAAGCTGATTTATTATACAAGAGGGTATGTACAGGTATTAAAACAAAGCTGCTCCGCCCGCTTTCTCACATTGCTGGATAGGCAAAGAGAACCTACTCTTCAGTCACATTGTCCACAATTTTCTCAAATTTACTACGTGCGTGCTATATGGCAGAATTCAATGCCGCGGTTTATCCTTCTAGAGCAGGAAAAAAAAATATTTTATTCCCTTTTGAGAAAATCGAACCCACAAGCATCCTGCTTACGGTGAGATGTTGTCCCTTTGCGCCACGATCACATTTATTTAATGATCGAAGTGTAAAATCTAGTTTTAACAGCAAATTATTAATTATATTTAGTCAAGAATTTTAAATTTGTCGAACTGGAAATAGTAATATTTTAATCTAATTAATGCCATAATTATAGAATAAAAATTATAAATGTTTTATATAAATATTAGAATTATTAAAATAGACAAGTTTTTCAAACTCTTCGTAAATAAATTAAAAATGTAAATAAGGTACAGCCGATTAGGTACACACTTATCTGCAAATAATTTAAGATAATTACACTTGACTGATTTTTTCTATTTATTATTAAAGTATTATTCGATTATAGGGTTTTTTTTAATATTAATTTTGGATATTTAATATTTATATATAATATTACCTATATATTAAAGAATCTCTGGAGTACCTCCAAATTAGATATATTATATTAAGTGTATGTATATGTTTTGTTCACCTACTATATAATATTTTTAAAATGTATAGAATAGAGGTATGATTATAGAAAAAAATATAATTAAATAATTTTATATCAACCATTCCCGTCGATTATGCTATATCTTCCTACTTTCAAAAATATTAAGTTTGCTTAGAATAATCGTAATCAATCAATATAATATTAAGTAATTATGTATACATTTTTGTAGAAAAAAATGATTCCCTTATACGAATTACACAAGAACTTGTTTCAATTAATCACCTTTTCAAGGTTTTTTTCTTATTGTCACAGTATTGGCGCCAACTTGATTGTGAAGAATGCGTTCGCGACATTACTCTTTTTAGCCATTTTAATTTTTAATGTTACATAGATTTAGGAAAATAAAAGAAAATGGAAACAATTACATATATAATAAGAGATAAAAAGAAATTGTATTATTTATCATAACACCAAAATGAAACTCAGTGTAATTATTTGTTTTTATATTATTAGGTATAGGTATTCTTAAATTTCATTAATAAATCATAATACCTATATGTAATGTATTTATACTACTGTAAATAATATTTTTATGGAACACTTTTGTGAAAACAACTTAAAACAAGGTATTTTTATTACATAGTTTATAGCCTTCGTTTTGGTCGAATGATAAGTGGTGTTATAAGGTCAATCATGTGAAGCAAAAATATTGTTTTACATCCTTAGAATAAAATAAATTGAATAAAACATTTTATTAAATTAAAACTCACATATCTAACTTAATATATTTAAATTTATCCCAATAAGCAAGTTATTGCACAGAAAAAGGAGATTCCCTTCAATTATTTTATTGCCATTACTCATTCACTTACATAAGCGAATGAACGAATGATTGCCCATTGTTGTATAAAATAAATTAAAAAAAAACTATGTTTTATTAGCTACAATAATTTGACAGTAGCAATGTCACTAGTAACTTCACTGTAACTTAATGTAAATATTCTAATGTGTACGTTAGAATAGTTGTAATTTCGAAAAGGTTAGTTAATTTTAATTTAAAATGAAGCCGGATCCCTCTCCTGATCACCCTGATATTGGAGGTAGTAATGAAACACAATTGTCATCGAGAAAAGGATAAGGTGGAGATATTCTCTAATAATGATGGTCTCTAAAACAATTATCAATCCCGATACTGCTACGCCTTCAATCCAAAATCTTTACGTACAGACTAGACTCTGATAAAGAACCTTTCATTGTATACGTGTCAAGGGAAACTCCAGACTCCAGAGCAGACACTTCTATTAAAGCGGTTTTTAAAAAATCATCTGGAATGGATAGTGGAAAGTAGAAATATCTTAGCTCCCTCTCAGTTTGATTTTGGAAAGGGTTTAAGCACTACAGAGAGTCTCAGCATTTTTACTACAGACATTCGAAGAGCCTTTACAAAAGGAAAGTATTTGGTGGGTGTTTTTCTAGAAGTTGCATATGTCAATGTTCTTCTTCTGGTGCTCAGAAAGAGGATGCAACAGCTGAGCAATTTGCCGAGGTTGACTCATTTCATATGCAATTTGCTAACCGGTAGAACGATATCTGTTAAACATCTACTTGTTACTGTACCTTCTAGGCATGTCTAGAAAGGACTTCCTCAGGATTCAGCCGAGAGTCATTCTAATGATTTCATTAACATTGCAGACAAAAGAATCGAATCCACAACCAGTCACATTATCTTTTCCGCCGACAATTCCTGTCTGACTGATTTGTGGGCAAAATATTACAGCTCTCTTCTCATCCTCTATGTTCTATCTAAGCTAGCGAACCTTATCCCCCGCGGCAAACCACTTCCACACTTGTTCAATAGCTTCCTTAAATTTCTCTCTTCCTCATGCCTTGTCCTGCAGCCCATCTAATCCATTTTTCCGTATGCCTTATCAGGCCTTAGTATAACATAATTCTGTCATCTCTCTTGCACTATTCTAATCTAATCTAAACTACCTTTACGCTGTAGCACGGTAGTCAAAGAGAATGGAGCGCCAAACGCTACGGATCTTAAGGTCTTTAATTATTTTAAGGATTAGTGAAGAACTATAGTCATGTTATCTAAACGGTTTGGATTTTGGTTTGGCATGGATTCCAGGGCATTCTGGAATCAGTGAGAATGAATCTGCAGACTCTTGTGCAAAATAGCCATCCAGTGTGGCACTTTAGATCACTTTTCTATTTCGGCCCACGATCTGTTGTCTCTTGGACCTCCATCACCTTCTTGGATGTATCATGGATTATATTCTGGGAATTGTTAAAATCTCAGAAAGGTAAATATTATGTTACTATACAACTCAATATCCCAAGGCGAGCTTGGATTTTTTCTCAAAACAATACTGAATGAATATATCAACTATTTATCGTTTGGGCCTTGGACATGCACGTACGCCTGTGTACCTAGCCAAAATAGGGGTGAGAGGAGACTCACTATGTAAAAGTGGCCTGGACGACGGGGCCCCCTTACATCCTTTTATAAGATATCCTTCCTCATGAAGTTCCCCTTCCTCTTAATGTATTTTATGATATAAATATATTAGATTTTACAATATTAAACTATAAATATATATATTTATAGTTTAATATTGTAAAATTCTAATATAATATACGATATATACATGATAATGGTATACCATTATCATGTATATATCGTAAATATTGATTTTTATTTGATAGGAGAAGGAAGTATTTTAACTGGATGTCTTTTCGAAATGGATTCTCCTATTGTATAACATTGTCTCTTTTTTCAAACTGTTCAATCTCCTTGATGTGCTGACCTTATAACACCACATTGGCAAAATGATTAGTGCTCAATTGGCACGCTCGAAACGCCATAAACTAAGAACTGAACAGAACGTAATATTCTGTGTGATTATAAATATGTATTTGTCTTGTTATATAGGTGGTGGTCGCTGATCAACTTTTAACATTTTTAGATTTTTGTATAATTTGTCTCTACTACGGAGAACACGTGAAGGAGAAAAATTGGTAAAATTACTCTCCTTCACGTGTTCTCCTTATAGCGCGACTTTGGCGAAGTGATTTTATGCTCAATTGGTACGTTCGGAACGCCATTATTAAATACTTAACTGAACTAAATATTCAGTGTGTTATAGGTGATGATAGTATTTTAACTAGATCGTTTCTTAACATTTTTGTTAACTTCACGCTGTATCCCGCACATAGCAAAATAGTCAGATGGAACCTAGGAACCTAATGTTAAGACACTTCGTCCCCATTATAGAGGCATTATGTATAGAGTGGCGAAACTCAACGACCCGTTTTACCTCGTCACCAGAGCGATGAAATGAGAATATTTCCTTCCTCGAGTCTACACAACTGGCACGCTCGGAGCACCATAAACTAAGAACTGAACAGAACGGAACGTTCAGTGTGTTATCGTTTATGTTTAGTCCCTTTTGTACAATTATTTATATATTTTTGTAATTTTTTTAGGTGGTGGCTTATTTAATTTGACTTTCTATTTTTATTTCGTTAATTCAGTCTCTTAAGTATTCCTTTATATTTCACTGACCAACCTTCATATTCTCCAATTTAGATCAGCTTCACGCTGTATCCCGCACACAGCAAGGTAGGCAGAGGGAACCTAGTGTTAAGTTCTAGAGGCCGCCGAGTTCTAGAGGCATTGCGTGAGTGGCGGAACTCAACGCCGCGGATCCGCGGATCTCGAAACCAGAGCGAAGAAATGAAAATATAAATGTAAATAAAAATTTCATCTCCTCGAGTGGGGATCGAACCCACAATCAGTCGATTATACAGTCACACTTTGTGCCCCTACGCCACGACTGGCCTCCAATTTAGATGACATTGATGAAAAATAAAAGATGCTTAATAGGCACGCCTAAAAGCCATAAAATAAGAGACAAAACAAAACTTCGCGGGACTCTACTTCGTGCGTGTTCTTTAATAACAACAAGCATTGATATAATTAAATTGACCTAGTTATAAGTAAATAATATTCATTTATTCATTTAGAAAATTATATATAATGAACGGTATATGTTAATATTCAACATTTCTAATTTATTTGTGGGCTATTACTATTAATAAAGTAATTACCACTATGTCTTCAATAATTATTATTAATGAAAAATCGTTACTATATTATCTAAACAACAAAAGCGATTTTTTTTATTATTATTTTTTTCAATTAAACATCGGTAGGTATGGACATGTAAAAATTATTGTTAAACTTTTTCGCTTATAATCAAAATTTTATAGCCTTTATTTCGTTTGTAATTAATATTTGTTGGTTTGCTTGGGTCAAATTTTTCAAATTTAACGCACTCACTTTTTTCTAGGTAGACGAAATTTTACAATTTACGTTTTAGATAATCTAGAGCTATTAGTCAATTTGACTAAGAGACTGACGCAATTTCACCTCCAAGTAATAAGTTAATTAAGATAAGTCCAGGATCAAAGAAAAAGGCACGGACGTTTAAAGTCTATGGCGTATGACAACCTATCGTAAATAATAAAAAGTCTGTTTTATAGAAAAATTTTTAAAAATCTACTCTACTTAAAATATTAGAATTTATCGGCTAAGAAATAATATATACTTGATAACACATTATTACATTTAGAATGTGTTGGACTCATACAACTAGAATATAAAAAATATGTACGTTTTATCTTCGTAATTAGGCTGTACAAGATTATTTAATTACGTATCTTGAGGAAGGATATGACTGATTTTCTAATAGTAACAGAAATTTCATTTCAAAATGCAAAATACTCATGAAATTACAAAAAATCTTCTTTTTTTTAAATCTACAAAATATATATATCGGTCAGTGGCCCACTGAATGGATTGACGTCAGTCGTGGCGCAGAAGCACAAGCGTGTGACTAAGGACGCAAGACGTTATGAGTTCGATTCCCACTCGAGGAAATGAAATATTTACTTAAATTTATATGTTCATTTATTCGTTCTGGTGTCGAGGCAAAGCGGCGCGGCGTTTAGTTCCACCGCTCAACACGCAATGCCTCGGAATTCGGCGAAAATGGGAAACGGAGTGTCTTAACACTAGAATTCCTGCTAAGTGCGGGATACAGCGTGAAGCTACAAAAAATAAAAAAAAATACTGATTTGCTGTACGAATTCCACTTTAATCGATTCTCTTAAAGATAGTTTAGAGTGGTAGAAATTCCTTTACTTTGTTTTTTACATGTATAATAAATAAGAAAAAAATCATCAGCTTATGACCACCACTGACCTATATAAATCATGCAATACAGTCAATTATATAATAAAAAGAATAATAATTATCATTTTTAGCAAAGAAAACTTTCTTCAATTTCAACCGGCTCCTAATTAATGGAAAGGATACACTTCAAGGGTAGTTTGATAAAAGTTTGGTTATGTTTTGAATAATAACAGACTGGAGAGAAGTTTCCATCACCCAACGTATAGGTATTATCTGTATCTTAATTACTAGGATTTTTATTAAGTGTTCAAGAGCCAAAAAAACATAGCCTCAACCACCACTGTCCTGCAGTCTTAAACAATACAGATTACTAAGAAACACACAGAAAATAAAATAATAACAAAAAAAATATAATAAAATAGTAAAAACTCAATACCTCGTTTCTCACAAGCGCTGCGACGTCAACACCAACAAAAGCCTATTCCAAAGTTTCATAATTCCAAAGAATGAAGAGTTCAGATCTAAACAGCGAAATAAAAGAGAGACAGCTACCGAATACAATATGCCATTTTACATTTATAAATATGAAAGTAACCGATGGCCCCTACAACATAGTTGTATGGAAGTTTCACTCAAAAATACACATTTCATACGAATTTAAATCTTAATATTTCGTGTTAGTTTGTGTTTCCTGAAGTATTTTAGTTTGGAGTTTTCGAGTAAAGTTGCAGTGGGGACAATGAGTCGTAAGTCAAAAGTTGCATTTTACGAGGCCATATCGCTTGCCGTTTGACACTCGTTTAGCAGCTATGATTTGTAAAATGTTACGCTTGTGTCACAACGTGTTGGTCTAGTGGTCTACTAGTCGAAGGTCCTAAATTTGAATATCGCTTGGGGTAGAAATTAAATTAGTGTGATAGTCTGCGAAATAATAAATAAATTTATCACATTTCCCGTTACAATTAATTATACATAATTATGCGTAATAATTGTATATTTTCTGCTGTTTGTTTGTAATTTGTATGTTTTGAATTTAATATGCTTAGGAATGGTCACTCGAGCCAAATCGAGCTAGAACACGAAGAAAAAAAAAATTTATGTGTTTTGCTATGAATGACTAACTTACCTAATTGCCTATTAATAGTTTTTTGTACTATACAATTAGTCCTTATATAATGTAAGTTAATTTTTTTAACTTTACGCTGTATCCCACACGTAGTATTAAGACACTCCGTTCCTATAAAGGCACTTCCGTTCCCCAGATTCCGCCGAATTCTGGAGGCATTGCGCGTTGAGTGGCGGAACTCAACTCCGCTTTAAAATTTTACATAGCTTAATATACCCACTTATTTTCAATTATTCATATATGCAGTTACTACACAAAAAATAATTTATATATGTGAAACTACCATTTATCAATCATTCACACTGTTATTTGCATTAGAATACAATTATTATATGATCATTCAAGGGTATCGAGTCTCTGAAAGGGAAAATTTAAAGCAAATTGAATAAAATACGAGCTAAATATGTTATACAAGTTCTTATACGTAGTTTATTAATATTTAATATATTTTTTTCATGTTTTTTCCAATTATTATTATAATAATGACAAATAGCTTCACGCTTCTCGCGCCTACACCATAGGTAATGGGGAGGGAAGTTGATATATTGTGTATTGATTAACGGTTATCAGAATAAGTCAATTTGAAGTGGAAATGTTTTTTAAGATTATTCTATGACCAAGGGATTTGAACCCATTATGGTTGCTTTCGACGGAGAATGTGTCGATGCACTACGTGCTATTTTGGTGAAGCTTCTTTTTTAGCTTCACACTATTCCGCTCATAGGAAATATAAATAATAAATATTTAATTTCCATTGTGGAAATCGAACCCACAACCGTCGCGTTTACAGTCGCATACTTGTGCCTGTGGCCTAATCTTCATCCATATCTATATGTCACTTTTTTATATTCGTGCATGTACGAATATATTATAAGTAATATATTATCTTACTTCATTATTGTTTCTGTCCATTTAAATCGACATTGACATCGCATGTGGAAAGGTAGCAACAAACATCACACCCTGTCGAGTCAGGAAAACATGATTAATTTATAAATGGCTATCCTTCATTTTGAAATCATAATAATCTAATATAATTTTATAGTCGTACAATATATCTTAACTGTGCCACAATAGTGTTTTTCTTGAATGGGAATATTTCCAACTAATTTAAATAAGCTTTGACGCCAGTTGGTGGCGCAGGGGCACAAACATGTGACTGTAAACACGACAAGTTGTGGGTTCGATACTCACTCTACTACTTATTACTTTAAAAAAAAGGTTAAGTACCTATCTATAATATATATGATACATTTAAATTACTTTTTGCTTGTTCGATAACACTAAGCTAAATTAAGAAGACTTATTTGGTTCTTTACCAAGTCTTTACGTCTTTAGATACTCCGTTGCCCACTTGTCCCTAATTATCGATATATTTGCTTGTTGAGAGGCGGAACTTAACGCCGCGCTTTATCTATCAGAGCAGACGAGTAAAAATAACTAATATATAATAATAATTCACCCAGTCGAGCATCGAATCCACAACAAAAGAGCCGATCAAGACTAACCCATACATATCTAATGGGCATATAAAGTCAATTTTAGACGACATCAGTGAAGCCACGCATAGTATGAAGTAAATCTACAATCAAAAGGCTATCAGACCGACTGCATAACGAGAATACCAAAAATGTAACCAAATAATGATACAGAATGTAACCCTTCAACACGGTTAGTTAGCGGACGATTCGAGTAGGCCGGTTAATGTTGGGGCTAGATTATAAGCTATACTATGGTTTTTTTATCTTAAAGGTTTTCTAGGCTTTTTTATTATTTTTTTTTAATTTTGCATGATCTCAATCTTGGAGGAGCCTGTGGAAAAGACTATATTGTTTTAAATAAAGTCAATTTTCCAAATGTCTACCGATATGTAATAATTTCAAATCAATTTTATATAATTTAATGATAGGCTATTCTATTTAACATTATATAAAAATTATTTATGGTACCGTCCAATATTTTTTCTTAAAGTGAGAAAATAAAAAAAGTAAGAAGGATATTATATGATGAGTAGGTACCTGAATCCCACGCCACACTTTATTTACCAGATCATCGCATACCTACAACCAAAATCAATAATATATTTTTTCCCCTCAAGCAACATGCAAAGGAAAGCGGAAAATTGAGTGTCTTTGGGTATTGGGGTTCCCTCTTCTGCTATATGCGAGACGCAATATAAAGCTAAAGAAAATCATAGCTCTAGCTCTGCAAGCCATATATGACCGAAAGTTGAAATGTAATCGTACGTAAAATAACGCTAAATGCGTTTCAATAGGCCATCGGACATCAAAAGTTATTCCCCTACTGTTTTGCAAATAGTTGTAGCGTAGTTGGAACGTATATCACTTTATATGATAGTTGGGAGTTCGAAGTTTCGTTGACAAATTGTTTATTTAATTTACGGGTCCCGCTTTCATCCCGTATGACTAAGGCACACGGACGGAAGGTGACGTAGCTAAACGCCGCGCGTTGTGTACCACAGTGAGAAATAAAGACCATCGCGTTTACGGTCAGCCGTCACGACGATGGTCTCTCATAAACAAATGCGGAATTAAAATTTTTGAAATATCATTGTAGTATTTCTAATGCGATTAGCTTAGTATAATTTTTTTCATGTAATGTTATTTAAGTTACCCATACAAACTATAAAGTGTGTTGAGATCCGCCAGTCAACATGCAATGTGTTGAAAATTATGCGGTGCTTGGGGAACGGAATGTCTTAACACTTACTATACTTCTTGAAATTTCAAGCCCGTCGTGGAGTGGAAGCACAAACGTACAACTGCATGCACGCAATGACTCGAAAATTCAATGACTCAAAGACTACCTTCCTACCCTGCTATGTGCGGGTTACGTCGTGAAGCTAAAAAAAATCTTAGAGCCAAATAAAATTATAGTACATCATAATATGAGTAGGTTTCCATTTATTGTGCCTTTTTTATTATAAAATGATATTGTCAGCGTATATAAGTACGTACAACCATAAACGATCTATTGTAGAACACCCACAGAGGGCATTTTGATAGGCCTTCCGCTGTTACGCGATGTTTTGTACTCACCTTCGCTGGTTGACTCCATGTATTACGCGCTAGCGACTAATGTTTACAAATTTAAAAAAAAACGGACAAGCGCGAGTCAGGCTCGCCCACCAAGGGTTACGTACGAAATTGGAGGTCTCAAGCTTAGCTTAGCCAGAGCCCTCGAAAATACTACAATCTGATACTCACTTATAGTTCACTACTCACTCTATAGTTTCCAGATTTTTTTTCTTAACTAATACTACCTCTAGATGCTAGCTAGCAAATTTCATAATTCTAGGTCGTCCAGAAGTACCCTATGAATCTTGATTCCCCGTTATAGTGTCCTAATACACGTTTTTTGCAATATAAACGGTAATTTTTTTTAAGTAAATGTAGAAATATGATTTTTCAGGAAATCAAACGATAACATCTGAGTATATGGTTAAAATTTCAACTTGATTTTTCCAAGTGTTCCTGAGATAAAAGATCTTGACAGACAGAGAGACAGACACATGGACAACAAAGTGATCTTATAAGGGTTCCTTTTTTTCTTTAAAGGTTACGGAACCCTAAAAATATAAAAATAAAAGGTCAAAATTTGTACTATAGCACATCTTTAATATTATTCTAATCATTAACCTATGGAACGATTATAAATTAGCTTCACGCTGTATCCCACACATAGCACGGTTGGTAGAGGGAACCTAGTGTTAAGATACTTCATTCCCCACTTTCTGCCGAATTCTGAGGCATTACGTGTTGAGTGGCAGAACTCAACACCGGTCTTTTGCCTTGGTGCCAGAGCGAAGGAATGAAAATATTAATAAATAATAATTAATTCCCTCGAGTGGGGATCGAACCCACAACCATCGCGTTACAGTCACAACGTGTGTTACGACGGCCTCCATGATTATAAATGTTCCCGTAAAATCTTTTTCACAAAATAATATCTGGTGACGAAAAGTTATTTTAAGTTATAAATTTTTATATTAGGCCATCGTAGCACATCGGCATTGCATCTGACAGTAAACGCGACGGTTGTGATTTCGAATACTCCTTGCTCTGACAACAAGAGAAATCGTGGCGTTGAGATCCGCCAATCGACATATAGTGACTCGTAATTTGGGCGGTGTCTTTGAAACGGAGTGACTTAACTAGACACTAAAACAACTACAAAATTGTTTAGAATTAGAATGATATTTTATATTTAAATATTTTTATTACCCGGTCTAGTTGGAGAGCGCTTCGTTAGTTTCCGCCATTTAACACGCAAAGTATTAAAATGGACGGAAATTGTAATTTTAAACAATTTTCTGATACTATTTTAATTTACCTACCTGTTCGCTTCATTAACTTTTTTTACGTAAATATAAAATCGTAAATAACTTCTCTCATCACTTAAACCGGTGTCAACTCCATACAAATCGTAGTGAGCCTTTGTTCGCAATAGCAATTTCGTGTTTTACACCGACACGAAGCCATACTATAGTTATTGACAACAGACAATTCAACGTGAAGTGCGAAATATTGACTTTTTACAAATTCTACATATATTATATGACGATGCCAACTTGTAACTTTTGTTAATATAATACCCATAGTTTAAGACCTAATATGGTAAAATTTAAAAACAAATGTTGTGTCTTGTGAGTTCGATTTCCATTCGGCGGAATACATTAATATCATTTCCTCCTTCTATACACCACAATAACACCTAATAACAAGACAAGGCGCGGTGTTGAATTCTGCAACTTAACAGGCAATATTTTGAACACTATGGGGAAAGTGTGGATGTCTTAAAATCAGGTTCCCTCTGCTACCCTACTACGCTTTATACAGCGTAAAATAAAAAAATACAATATAGTTACTTTTGTGTGTGACTGTAAAACCCACTGGTTGTGGGTTCGATCCCCACTCGAGGAGATGAAATATTTACTTACATTTATATTTCCATTTCTTCGCTCTGGTGCCGAGGACAAGCGCGGGGTTAAGGTCTGCCACTTAACACGTAATGCCTCCAGAATTCGGCAGAAAGTGGGGAACGGAGTGTCTTAACACTAAATTCCCTCTGCCTACCCTGCAGTATGCGGGATACAGCGTGAAGCTGATTTTAGCTACTTTTGTTTCACAGTTTTTAAGATAGACGAAAATACCCCTATTGATTTATTTAATTTTTCTTTTATTTCTTATTTCGAAATCATGGAAAACTTAACTTTAAAACGACACTAATTCTTATTAAATGTAATGAAAAACATATTTTATTTAATTTTTACAATTTCATCTTTTACGGAATTTGAACAAATCCATTAAACGAAAATTTTGAATAAATTGGGACAATTTTCGTTTTAATTAAATTGGGACAACTCAACGGGATATTGTATCCTTATAATGTTTACTCTCATCTGGTGTGCCATTGGAGTTCTTTCCGTTATATAATCAAAAACTACTTTATGTCCACAATGTTTTTTTTTTACTGCTTGGGTACGTACATTATTCCATTCTTGTACATCCATCCATCCTCACAAAATACATAGTGCCAAGTTTATTTTAACTTTTAGCCGAACACAAAAATATTTTTTTTTGAAATGAATATGAGACGTTGATCAGAATAGGTGTAGGCAGGTTATCAATAATCATTATAAACCTGTTTAGGTTGCACAATTGACGTCACATCTACAATATAGAGGAACACTCACACAAATGCAAAGTTCAGCTTAGACCTCGCAGACTGTACATTACTTTGAATATTATTATTATTAACCACAAAAAAATAACAAAAAAGCAAAAGGGAAAACAAAATTTCTACCTCATAACACATTCGTTAACCCATTTATGAAGGCAGCGCTCACAAAGGGTGCTTGCGGCGGGGCTATCAGAGCACGTCGCCGTATATCAGCCGACGATTAGTTTATGTGACACTGTTTCACTGGACGGTTTTTTGTTGGACACTACGTATGTTTAGATATGGCAGATTTAATACATTTTTGAATCTGGGACTTATATCAAAAATGCTTAGTGACCGATAAAGCTCAATTTTTCACAAAGAAAATTAAGAAACAAAGAGATAAAAGAAAGCACCAAAAAAATAAGGCTTATATGTTCAAAGTCTTTGGTAATAATTTTAAAAACCCAAAAGAAAAGCTTTCTCAAGAAAAATATATACTCTTCGAGTGTTCTAACCAAAACAGCTCTGCTTCATCGAACAAGTTTACTTACCAACTTATAATATGAAAATATTACAAAATGATTCAAGCATACCTGTTTTAGAGGATATTATAAAAAATCCAACTAAAAAGAAATTGGGAAAAAAAAATAAAAAACGGCAAGATTTGATTCATGACAATGTTGTCAATTGGAAAAGACTATTTTTGGAAACTCCACGATTTCAACACCTTGCAGTAGTCTGTGGCCACGGATAGATTGAACCGGTATTCATCTGTTAGTTGACACAAATATTACATCAACTACCTCATTCTGCAAGAATCTAGGGTTTCTGCCCTTCGTGTTCTTACGAGGCAACTAAACAATTCTTAGCGTCTCTAAGGGAGTCTTTTAGTGTCACTGTTACACATTATCTATACACCATTATCAGAAGCTAAGACTTTGTGCCCCTTTTTACGATAATTGCATATAAATAATATTTAAATGCATATAATGAATATAACACACGTCAATTTGGCAACCTTATTGTACACATCATATATACTGTGTCATATTATTTTTTCGTATTGTTTTGTCTATATAATAAGAAGTCTATAGTCACGTTTTACATTAGAGCTAGCCCGTGAATCACGCGTAACAGCGCGGTTGCGGCGGGCACCGTTTATGATATGGGCGTCTTTGTCACTACAGTAAAGTACCTCTGTCATACTTCTATGATAAAGAGTAGTAGGTATGTATACTAGGGTGGCCCAAAAAATATTTCTTTTTTATTCTAGCTATAATGAAAATATTGTTCTGAATATCAAAAATATATGTCTGTTAAAAGGGCAGCTATTAATGTTTATATTAAGAGATGTCTCATCGCGATTTTTGATTTCCCATATATATGACAAGGGGAATTTTGTTTTTTTTATTTGAAATTTTGTTGCTACTAATATAAATTTTATTGCGACTTGTCATCGAAGAAATGAAAATAATTCATTTCCCCGAATGGAAGTCAAACCTACAATCACAACCGTTGCATTTACATTGAGACGCTCTGCCACTGTGTCACACCGGTATAAATATTTATTTATAGTCGGCAAGACAGGCAAGATGTTTGTATGTTAAAGTGACATACTCTTTGTGAACTCTCAATAATTGCAGACAGAGCATGAACTTACTGTTCATGCTCTTCACTTTCCAGAGGTTACTTGTAAAGTACTCGAGTTTGGGCTCATACAATTTACAGCTCCGAGCTCATTCTATAACGCTTGATGTTTTTTTATTTTTTTTTAAATATACCTTTCATTGTATAATTCATGCTAAAAAGCATTTCGTTTTCCTTTTAGCTATATAATAAAGCTTAAGTTGTAATTACTTTAACCTAATCTGGGAAATCTCCTCTGGACTCTAAGTATATCTACGTAAGTACTATAAATATAAACATACCCCCAATCGGATTTGAACCGACAAAACTACACCATTAACTTTTGTATTTTAATTGTTCCCAAACTTGCACGGTTAATACGTGAGGGTGAAATTTACATCTATCCGCATTAGCTAAGTGCATTAGCGGTGGTAAATAAGCCCCACGATATTTGACGCTGTGAGTTAATCTTAATGACTCGTTTCCATTATTACACGACCAATATTGCAAAACAAGTAGGACACTTATTTAGAAAACGTATTAAAATCTGAACGTAGTCGGATTTGAACCCATGCCTCTTGGAAACCGTCCAAGCGCTTTGACTACCTAAGCTACGTTTATTACAACTTATTTATGTTGTTAGAGAAAGAATTATCAATATCACCAAAGAATTATCTACTGGCAAGAGAGAATGCTATGTATTAAATATTTTTTGCGGGTATAGCCAAGCTCAATGCCGCATTTTGTATAACCAAAAAATATTTATATATAGATATATATTATGAACAGTGGCGAAAGAATTAGTACTCAACTAGCATATTCAAAACGCCATATTTAAGAACGGAATAGAACAGAATATTTTTCAGTCCGCGCTTCGAACTCATGAACACAACAATAAATACATGAACGTATTTTACCATCATATCAAATGAAATTACCCACAAATAGTATTTCTTTATACAACTTCCCATCTACAGCATAGCAATACCCTGATAGACAGAGGGCATCTAGTGTTAAGAAACTCCGTTCCCCGCGGATCGCCGATTATTCAAGACATTGCAAGTTGCTTAGCACAAAACCAACAGTAGTAGAGAAATTAAAAAAAATGTCTTTCGTGTACGTTGTCGAATACAATGGAAACCGTAGTATTTCCTAGGAGAAACATTTGTTGGAGGTATTAGCATTCAATAAGCCGTAATCCGAACGTGGAAAATGTAATAATATATATATAATACATGTTTGTGTATCATGTAACTATTGTTTATTTATCTTCCATGTAGATATAGCAAGTAGCAAGCAGTTTTAAGACACTTCGTTCAGCAGAACGCTGCAGCCCGTTTACCCTCCAGGAAGAAATAAATATTACCAATGTTTATAAATGATATATTTCAAAATATTACAGAAAACAAACTTAATAACATAATACGTTGAGTGTTGATTTTCCTTTTTTTTAACGCGAACCTAGTGTACATATACTCCATTCTTCACTTTCCGCCTATTTTGTGTTGAGTAGCGGAACTCAACTCCGCACTTAGTTTACTTACAGAGTGAAGAGATGAAACTAATCAATTCCCGCGAATAGAAATCGAACGCACAACTGTTAATATATTACGACTTTGATATTGTACAAATAAATTTTTAAAATTAAGATATTTCCCTTAATCAAAATAAATTTACAATGAGTCTTACAATTTTTATTTCACTCTTTTTATATCCATTGGAGTACTCAGGGAGAACGGAACGCCAAACGCTACGGTCTCTGCAGTTTTTTATACTTATTTCATCCACTGCCATCACCTCTTCATATATGACCTTCCACCAGTATCACCTCTCTCTTGCCACTCTTACTTGACACTCCGCTATTACTCTAAATAATATTTAAAAATTAATTTACTCCATATGTAACTAAAATATGCAAATATAAAATCTGCTACGGTTTTAAGCCCCATATTGCGGTTCCCGTCAGCTGTCAACTGTCATTCAACACACAGATTTGGCCACCCTCATTTTGCGTCCTTTTCTAATAGAAAAGGATAAAAAGAGAAAACTAGAAAAGTTTATCCGTACAAGTTATTCCAGCGCTCTGTTTAGCGAAATCTTGTTACATTTTTAGGGGTGCCTAAAGGAATTTGGAGTATTTTTGATTTGAGAGAGGATTTTAAAAAAAGGGTTTTTATAGAGAATTAACAAAATCGCTTCACGCTGTATCCGGTATATTAGCAGAGTAGGCAAACGGAACCTAGTTTTAAGACACTCCTACTCGTACTTTCCGCCGAATTTCCATTCCTACTAAACGGAACTCAACGCCACTTTTATTTACCAGACCAAAGAAATTCCTATCAGCAATGGAACCTTCACGTTTATAATTAAACGCTGCCCCACGCCGGCCTTAAGCTAAGTTCTTGGGTAAGCAACACAATCATATCGATAAAGTAACAAATATATAATATTATTTATATATTTTATGTTTTCTTATAAAACAAAACGAATACTTAAAAAAAATACTTACCCCACAAAATAAACTATTCTTTTTAAGCGTATCTATAATATATGCGTAAAAAGAATTATATATAAAAGATTATTGTAACAATCATTACATACATACACTGTAGTCTGTAACGATAGACAAATGTCTAACTACCCTTTACAAATTAATCACCAAATAATGGAGTCGACACGACAGGATTTACTCGCGACCCTTTACTAACTGGATTTTCAAATTTGAACCCCACATCACATACATAGAGTTGCATTCTACTTAATAAACATTTTATATTGACAAAATAATCATTATAATACTATTTCTATAATCAGTTAAAATAAACTTTATGTTAAAAGAAATAAGATATAAAATGTTCGATATTTATAATATTAACCGTATATATAAAATGGTACTGATGGCACATCATCAATTAGTTCTTCTTCTCAAGTTCTTATTACGAAAGGTATAAGATTCAAATTCGTATCAAATATTTATAGACAGGGGGGTCAACTAATCACTTGTGGGAGCTTTCGTTAAGCTCATCGGGTTACTAGAATAATGTTTATGTTTACTTAAAACTTATATTTGACATAGGGTAAGAATTAAAAGCATAAACCTAAGGGTTTATAACCCCCTGTATACATTTATGGCACAAAACATGGATAGATTACGGATAGCTTATTATTTTATTAGTTTGGGTGGTTTTAATTACTTTTATTTAAGCTTACTTTTTATTCCATACTAAAAATCCACCCTAGTCGAAGTTTTCCCGTACATAAATAAAAGTACTACAATAATTTCATACAATTGACCCAAACATGTGATAGTCATAGATTCGATCCCACTCGCGATAAATCTCGTTATTTAAACTTAATTTTGGTTTCCCAATGTGGCTAAACGAATTAAGTTGCAATCACAATGTCTTTGACTGTCAAGAATATTGAGAACGGATTTATTTATTACTAAAGAGAGAGAGAGAGAGAGAGAAAGAGAGTGACACAGGAAAAATAGTGTTAAGACACTCTCTTCTTTACTTTCTGTCCATTTGGGAGACATTACGCCTTAACTTACGGAACTAGACGTCAGATTATTATTCCTAAGCATTAACTATAGAACAACAAAACAACACTAAATCGAAAAACAAAAAATCGATATTATCTTTATATTCTAAGAACAGATCACGGTCCCAATATAAATAATATACAAATTAAATAGGATCAACGGAGCGTTTATTCATGATAATAACCACAACACAATGTCTAACTAACAGATCATTGTGATATGACACTTTGGATGCTGTATTGACACTTTTTTAAAAGAATACTTTGACGAAACAAGCTTGGTACAAATTGAGAGAAAAAAATATATTTCTTATTTTTTTCTTATATTATATAATATTAATATTCCTATTTATATCTTTCCCGCATATCCGGGTAGGTAAAGGAAACCTGGTGTTGAGACACTCCGCTCCTCATGCACCTAATTTTCGAGACGAGGAAATCGAAAGGACCTTCAATCTCATTAACAAAATGTTTATTTTAATAAGAAAAAAATTATATGACGGTGACTTATATTAAGGTATCAGTTATCTCTGGCTACCTCACTCTCACTGGCTACACACTATCGCTTAGGATATTTATACGAATTTTGAGGACAAATGGGCATATATTATTTTGCAGGCTTAATTTTTTCAAAAAATTAAACTAATGTTTTTATTATTAAAGTTCACTTCTACGCTAACATATAAAATCGCTTGCCCCCGTAACTTGGCTATCTCTAAGCACCTGGTCGCCTATACATCGATAAGCGGATTATCCGCTGTCCAGCTATTATCCGCACAGACGGACGATCCACATCCGCCTTATCTATTGACCACGTGGTGTTCGGGGTAGCGAGTTTGATTGATTATCTTGTGTTAAATTAAGTATTTTTTTTTGTTATAAAAAAACCTTTTAAAAAACGGCTACACGCTTTTTTTACGCATAGCAGGGTAGAGAGAGGGAGTATAGTGTTAAGACACTCCATTCCCCACTTTCTATTTTGAATTTAATTTGTTGCGTTTTGAGTGGAGTTTATTTATTTAATGAATATTGTGTCTGTGTGTATATTTAATGAATAGTGTGTGTATTTTTTGATTTGCGTATTAAATAATAGAAGCTAAACCTAATAAAATGTCATTTATTACAGTTTTTATTTTATTTTATTTTTTCGGTTAATTTTTACTCAAAAATAGCATATTCTACATTTATCACATCTTATTCGGACATTTATTGTTTTAATGTCCTTTATTATCATTGTATCAGACTTTTGTATGTAAATTTAAATGCCCAATGTTGGGCATTTAAATTTACATATATTATAATTTAGTTAAAGAAGTTGCTATGCTATAAGTTAAAGAATTCGGCCTGAATGGAACTGAAGTTCCATTTACTATATCTCATGCATTACGCCCAGCCTTTGTTGCCAATATCTGCCTTACGACTCACTCTACTCTACTGTGCACGGCCTTCGGCTTCCACAGTGGTTAGTTAGTCTATTACAAAATAGAGAACTACGCAACCTACTAATCAGTTCTCTTAACAAAATAAAAGATATAATAACCATACTAACCTATATATTTTATATTTAATCTGTGCACAAGAAATAGTCAACAAGGGTAGCTGTAATGTAACCCGATCTGATAGGATCCGGAATTATCCACTAATGGGGTAATTGAGCGGAATAACCGCGTTACTCGTAACCAAGCATCGGCTTACTTTACATTACTTAAATATATTTAATGATAAAATGTCTTAATTGAATTAAATCTCTATGTGCCTCACTGATGGTGCCTGTGTAGTAAGCTATTTTTTTAAATTTTAGCTTCACGCCTTGTATCATGCCTACGAGTATAGCAAGGTTGGTAGAGAGTTAAAATATTTTGTTTCACTTTCTGCCCAATTTTTGATATATTGCTTGTTATGACGTAACTCACCGCCGTGTTTTGTCTTGTTATCAGAACGAGGAAATGAAGATGATTCATGCTCTCGAAACGAGCCGTCATATCCAGATGTGTGCCGCTGCGCCACGACGGCCTCAATGGTAAATGATTCTGACCTGCTATAGCAGAAGTGGTGGATTAATTCTCGACAAAAGTTGACTAGTGAAAGTTTTAACACCACTCAGAAATACTCTCGGTAAAATAAAGTGCAACGTTGAGTTTCACAATATCTCGAATTCAAGTGGAAAGCGGAGAACGGAGTGTC
Source organism: Heliconius hermathena (assembly GCA_013403705.1). NCBI lineage: Eukaryota > Metazoa > Arthropoda > Insecta > Lepidoptera > Nymphalidae > Heliconius > Heliconius hermathena. The sequence goes on along the minus strand of JAAIXJ010000002.1, from coordinate 183,537 downwards.
TTTACACTGTATTCTCTCAAAATATGCTACGGAATACAGATTGAATATAAAAATGAAAAGAATTAATAAAAAAAGCTAAGCATATATTTCACATGTAAAGTAACATGATACAGAATACTCCGGAAGTGTCATTTAATGTGTTTAATTGAGTGAAATAATCGTTACAAGCAACCACGCATCGGATCAGGTTACACAAATATTTTTTCTCAGTTAAGTTTAATAGAGTTATGATTTAATTTATGTTCAGGAATTTTATAATGTTTCTTATTATATTTTATCTCTATTATCCCATTATAATTATACATTACTTTTATATAGAAATTCATCATATGATTAAACATTTATAAGTCGGTATAATTATCGCAATCGTATAGTAATTGAAAATTTAATTTATTAAATTCTTTCATAGCTTCACGCTGTACCCAGCACATAAAAGGGAACATAGTGTTAAGACACTTACTTCTCCACTTCCACTCGACTTTCGAGACATTGCGTGAAGCTGTAGAAAATAAAAAAAAAGCTACACAAAATTATTATGCAACACACATTCAATAATACGATCCGAAAAGCGGAATTATAACATTTCCCTTTATACATATACCTCCTCACTACTCGCAACATAACGGATGCCATTTTAGTAATTTCATTTATTAACTGTGCGTCCCCCATTCGCTGAAATTACATCACGTAATGACTTCCCTTACAATATTACAACGTTACTTATAAATATAATGATAATGAGGATTGATTTGTGATTATTTTTTTGTGTTTTAAAATATTATAACATATAAAAGTATCTGGTGGTAAATTATAGGATAATTTTAGCTCAGATTTGTGATGTCACGAGGTATCTTAACAGCTGGGCAGAGAGTGGGAAACGGAGTGTTTTAACCCTAGTTTTCTTGGTTATCCTACGAAATGCGGGATACAGCGTGAAGCTAACAAACACTTACTTGAATGAATTCAGAAATATTAAAACTTGACTACTAAGAAGACTAAGAAGACTCCGTGGCCAAAAATGTATCTGACTGAACACGATGACTAAAACTTATATCTCAAATCTCAGTCTATATAATACGAGATAATAATAAAATACCTACAAAGGTTTCTAAACAGTAGTCAAAAAAAAATCTACATCGAACGCCTGAAAAAAAACGAAAAGTAAACACAAAATATCTTTAGATTGAAAGTGGAATTGGTTGATATAACATAGGTAACTTATTTGATAACAGACAAATTAAATAAAATAAGACTAAAATGAGGCTAGTCGTGGCGTAGGGGCACAAATTGTGACTGTAAAATCGACTGGTTGTGGGTTCAATGCCCACTCGAGGAAATGAAATACTTGTTTACATTTATATTTTCGATTCCCTCTGCCTATGTGTGCGGAATACAGCGTGAAGCTGTTTTTTTAAGACAAAATTGATAAGTAACAGCTTCAAAAATGCAAAATATATAAATATATTTTAGAAACTGTATTTATATGAATTGAAGCATGGCGGGACTTCACCTCTTAGACGACTCGACTTCTTATTCAAGACGGACAGTTAACTAAAAACATTTTTCTTTCTTAGTGTGGAATAAAAATGTAAAAAAAAACATAATAGTTACTATATAGTGTAAACATAGGTAGGTATGTTTATTATCAAATAAATATAACAAAATATTAATAATTTGTAACGATTCGGCCATATTCGTCGCCACCCGCGGCGCACAACCATTTCAACTGTCAGCCCCATTGTGTGTAATTATGCTATGTAGCATTCATGGCGAGGGGAGCTCCGGCTCCGGCTCCGGCGCACTGTAGGTACACAATAGAGTGCATGTGATATTAAGTAACGATTGTAATACGTGACACGCCCCGGTACGTTTGCGTTTGTGTTAGAGAGAGATGTCTTATGACTCTAATATTGTTTAGATGTTTTAGTTGTAATATTTTTTGTTTTACATATGTCGCTCGTAAGAGGGAACTCTCTATTCTCCGCTTTTAGTACAGTTCTAACGAAATTGGACATTGAAAATAATTTAAATATTATATCATTCTGTGAAGTGTTACACCTATAGTTGGACATTTACATATTAGGTATACTTTGTATGACCTCTTATTAATAATTTATCATAATATGTAGGTATGCAGATTTGATTATCATTTTAACTTGATAGGCAAAGTAAACCTAGTGTCAAGGCTCTCCATTCCTTTATCATGACTTTATTTTCAAGTTTTGCACATTACATGATGAGTGATAGAACTCAACGCAGCGCTTTATCCTATGCCCAGAGCGAAAAAACAAAAATTATTTATTTGCTCGAATAGAAATCGAACCCACAATCGTAGTTTAAAAACAAACGTTGTACCATTGCGCCACGGCGACCGAGATTTAACAGTCAAAAAAATTGCTAACTAAATTGTACTACAAAGCTTTTGTAGCTTTAAAATCTGCAACACGATACTTTAAAATCTCTGATTTGACCACAATAACCAATGTCCTAAGGAATTACGATAAATTCAAATGTAATATGATACCTCTATTAAAGCTGTTCGATAGATGGTGACTGACAGACGGACATTTATATTAATTTTATTTTTTTGTGTTATTTGATATGACACTGTCGTATACAATTTAAAATATAAAGAATTTGGTAAAATGACAAAAACTTGATTGGATCACGGCTTTCAGTTTTTTAGGTAGTTAATTCGTATCTCGAAATAAATTTATTTCTGTCCCCACAAGTATTAAATATTTAATTTCAAAGAGTGGGAATCGCACCCGCAACCTACAGCGTATACAGTTGCACGCTTGTGCCCATGCGCCACGACTGGTCTCACTCAGAGAATTAGCATCTACAAATTTCGTTTTGCTAAAAACAACTCCTTTAAAGACAATGTTTACTACTTTATGTACCTACTTCTCACATATGTATGTAGATATATAGCAAAAACCAATGCCACATTGTATCTTGCCACTAACTAACTGAGAACTGTATTTTTATGACTTCAAAAAGTAGGAAGCTATCAATTAAATTATGAGTTTGTTTTTTCTTACACCTTTTTTGACTTAGTCAATTAAAATAGATTTTGATAATTATTTTATAGCAAAGTAGGTTTTAAAAATAAACATTTCCCAGGATGTTTAAAAAAACTACGTCACGATGCATAATTTCAAGTTTAATTCTACATATCATTAGCGTTCTGCGCGTTTATTTCAATAGAACAAACAACATACGCCGCTAAGTGCTTGCGTAGCCACCGTCGCGTGACCATCGCGTCATCTCCTGACTCCTACTGTCTTCACGATCACTGACCACGTTTATATTATTTGTTTTCGATGAAACCTAAACTGTATTATTTTATTACTATTAATTTTGATTCTTGGGCCGACTTCAAAAAGGAGGAGGTTATCAATTCGGTTTATATTTTTAGCATCGGACTTTATAAGGATAAAGCGGTACTCCGGTCTGGGTACCACGGGACGGGGTAGCCAGACAGCGTCAAACCCTATTTTCTTACTATAAGCTATAAATTAAGTAAATACTTGTACTAATCGATTAAATCAAATTCCATTCGAAAGAATTTGTATAATATAACCCATAATATCTTTTAACTCTGACCACAGGTTTGACCTGATCTGACCACCGTTAAGCAATATAGCTTTACATTCTTCGATAAATGGAATTTTTTTTTTTAATTACAATCCGTGTTTCTGATATTAATGCGTTCAGCCATACAAAGGCTTCGGCTTCATATTATTAAAATAGAATATTTTCCTGAATCAAAATTGATAGATACCGAGCGATAAAATGGAATAATAATTTTTTTATTGATTTATAAAACTATATTTACATAAAGAATATCGAACTTGCTACCTCTAAAAATTAACTCATAAACTATCAAAACACTTTGTCGTCACACATTAAGAGTCCATTTAATTTGAATGTAACATCTCGAGAACAATTTCCATTGTAAAGTGTTCTAACATTTGTTCGAGTACATTTCATTCTTTTACACATATTGAAGATATTGTTACAACACGCCATTATGTAGATTACTTTTAAGCCTCATCTCTTACAGACTTTGAAAATGAAAAGTTAAATGTAATAGTTACATTTATAATGCGCCCGTGTTGCCAGTTTTTTTTTATAAAAAAATAAAAACAAAAAACAACTTTATTTTTTGCATACCAGGATACGCAAGCTAAGACACTCCATTTCGAAACCTACCAAGTGTTAAGACACTCCATTGCCATTCCAATCCGAATAATTTTCGAGACGTGCGGTACGTGTTGAGTGCCACTCAACATCGCGGTCTATCTTCTCACCAGAGTGACAAAACAAAAAATCCATATTCCCCGGAATTGAAATCAAATGCACGACGGTCGCGTTTGCAGTAAGACACTGTGCCGCCGCGCCACGACGGCTGATAAACTAAAAAAATCTTCGTGTTTAATTATTTTAAAAATATATCTAAAAAATTATAAAAACTTAGTTATTATTAATTAATTATTATTAATAGGTAGTATGGGCAAATTAGAAATGATTGTATGCTCAAAACTTGACAAAATCTGCACAATAGTAAAGAGATATGCGTATATACATAGCACATACAATTAATGTTCGTATTAGTTAGGATTTGAACCTGACTACCTAACTTTGATACTGAAGAGTCAACAGAAGGCTTCTCTTATTGTTTTTATACTTATATTATTTGATAACCCGCGAATTGCGTTTTAATGAATACGAATATTGAGTAATACATGAGTTAAAGTAAATGGCAACATTAATATAAAATAGAAAACAAAATATTACACTCCTTAAGTCTGTTATTACAACTTTCTCACAATATAAACGTTTCATCAAGTCATTGTAAACAATTCTTAGGTAACGCAAATATAATGCTAAGCGTTCACTATACAATAATGAAAAATATATTTAATTTTGAGGCCGTCGTCGTCTGATTGTAAACGTGAAGAAAACTTGCTCTGGTAAAGACAAAGCGCGGCGTTGAGTTCCGCCACGTAATATTTCGATAATTGGGCGGTGCGTGAGGAACGAATAGCCTTAATATGGGATACAGCATAAAGCTAAAAAAAGCTTGTGTGTGAGGTTTTAAATGATGCCGGTCCATATTTATGCTTTTTCCTGCAAAGCAGTGTGAGTTTCTCTTAATTTAAGCAGAAAGTGAGAAACAGAGTGTCAGTACTAAGTTAGTAATATAATAAATAGCTTAGTGCTGACACTCTGTTTCTTACTTTTTGCCCAATTTAAGAGACATTAGATGTTAAGTCAATCCGGTACTTAACCTCGTGCTTGTCTACCAGAGCGAAGAAATAAAAATAATTTAATTTATAATCAGCACCCGAATTCGTATCGCACCCACAACCATCAAATTTACAATCACGCTGTCGGCCTCTTTGAAATTATATAATATTATAATAATTCCACAGTGTACGCAAACACTAATACATTTTGTTACTGCGGAAAAACATTCGTTAAAATAAAGCAATCTGATAAAGTATTAATTACAAAGCTACGAGAAACAATTATTGTTGAACCGTTTTTTTATTATTTTTTGTGAAAGTAAATATCCAAAATATAAGTAGGTAAATATATTTTGAACTTATATTCAACTTTGTGAAACACCAGTTAAGATATCTGTCACTGAACATACATACTAAAAATTTATATTTATCTTTATAGGTAATTTATAGGTAAATAATTTAACTTTTAATAATATATTTGTTCACCTTCACGTTGTATCCTGCATAGGTCTGGGTTGCCTACCTAGAGGGAATACTTAGGATTAAGACACTCCGTTCTCTATTTTCTGTCTAAATTTTAAAGATATTGCGTGTTGAGGGGCGGAACTCAACGCCACATGTATAACCTGTAAAAACATTTTCGTTATTCCATAGAATAACAGATTTTTAGAAAATATTCACTATTTAGGTAACTTATCCCATAAGCGATACTCATTTAAAACATATCTAACATCTAAACGCGTTGAGTCGTTAATACACGCTCTGTTACTTTTGTATTCGACTTATCTATTCTTAAACACTTTTAAACCAAAACATCCACAAAACCCATTTTAATCGCTACGTCTATTTAAATAGATGTCAAATTTAATATCTTGTTTCAATTTGGATTTTGTCAAGGTTTCACACCTTCGTGGTATTCCAAAAGGGCACTGGAGTAATCAATATATCGTAAAATAATCTTTTGTCACTCAAAACACAATAAGACGATTCGTGTGTTATCTATATCTATTTGTTAATATTTGTTGGTTTAAGCTACTTGATTTTATTATTGTGACCTGTGATAAAAAAAAATTAATAAACACGGCTATATGCAAAGTAAAAAAATAAGAAGGTATATTATATATGAGGTATCTGTCTTAAATATATCTACTATAATACTTATTATGAATTTCGTAATTATATTATAATCAAATAAAAATTTACCTGTGAGATGTTTTAAATGTTCTTCTTAATGTATGTATTTAACTTTTGAGGACTTAGTGTTTAGACACTCCGTTCCCATTAAGACACTTCCATTCTCTGCTCTTAATCTTTATATAATATGCTTTATATAAGAGGGAAATTTATCTAGAAACTATGTAACGAGAAAATAATTAGCTATGACACCGCATAAAAATACAATAAAATTTTTTTGGAAACAAAATAAACGCACCCAGTTCCCGCCAAACGGACTAAGCGTCAATTTTAACACCACAGATTATAAAACTTGCTACTATTTATTATCTGTAAAGATATTATTATGTGTGCCAGTATTATTCGCAAATAAATAGGGATTAGGCTGAATGGCATTGTGCTCGTGTCATTGTCATCCGCATTTTGTGTGAAAATAGTTTTAGGGTTTCACACCTTTGACCAAAATGCTTTCGTTTTAAAATAAAATTTGTAGATTATTATAATATAAAATATTGAATGATAGACGATATTCATATTTTATTGATTTAACTACAATTAGTTATTGTTATTAGTTAAATATAAAAACTTCTGATAAAACTAAAACATTCATTGTAACTATTTTTATTATAATTTTTCATTTCATCATTTCAAATTATTTACGCTTCTATCAATCACGCATGCTTTTATAAACGTAACTAAAAATAACTATAAAAAATATATAACACACTTATGCAATATCAATGTAACACACAATTATTCTGCGGAACCACGATACAAATATTTTTTGCATGATATTTTTCCCAATGAGGATTAGTTCACGACACCGCGATGATGGCCGCGAACAAATATTTGTAGGACACTCAGAGACGCATCATAATCGGACCAGTCCATGATCTCACCTATTATAGCGTATAATATCAAAGTATAGTTACGTTCAGTTCCCCTGTTTATTTACTTAATGTATTTTTATTCGGTATATCGGATTAACATCAAAATTGATCGAATTGTTGTTATAAATAAGCAGATGGTGATTTAGGATTGATATATATAAACGATGTTAAATGCTGGTTCAGTTATTTACTGTATTCAATAACTTCATTGAAATTTATATTTCTCATATTATAAAACAAATTTATAAAGAATCTAGATTATAATTCAGTTGGCAACATCTCAGTCAGTCAGTTGAAACAATGGTAATAGAATTCAATCGAAAAATAAAAAAATATTTTTTATATACCTACCAAACATATTTATTTATCACTGAATTTTATCTCTTAGACAGGTGGACAGTAAAAGCTTGTTCAAAACTGACTCACTCATAACTATCTTATCATTAGACGACTAATCCTTTGGTAAAGCTAAATACACATAATAGTATATAATCCTCACTATTCAAATGAATACGCCATTGTAAAAACCAGAAGCTATGATTTAACAAGCGCACAGCATTAACAAATTTAACAGTCATTCAAATTTCGATTTTATGCCTTTAAAATAGAGATATTCGAGATATCGTTTTTTTTATATATGTAAGTATATATAATGTCACTTTCTGAGAAAGTTTCTTTGTAGAAAACTGGAATAGATCTCAAAATGCTTGGTTTTAGCCATATCCGGAGATCTATTACTTGCGTATATTCGACAAATGGAGATTAAAAAATGTCGTCACAACAATTCATTGTTAAAATCCGGAAGAGCTTTACATATTAAAATACTAAGCCCTTTTTACTAAAAACTCTTTATCTTGCACAATATTTCTGTTCTGGCTGTGGTTTAAAAAGTCTTTGTAAATTATTTTCTCACGAATTTCAACTCAAAAATAAATTAGCTTTAATGACTGATATAGGAACGCAGTAAGCGGTTCAACGCACTGATATTAAAAATTTAAATAATGTTACGTGTTACTAGTTTTAATATAGGTAAATAAAAACATAACATATATATACGAATAGAGCGGGGAACACCTAATCGTAAAGCTACTTTCGAGCAATTACGTCTTTGAAATCTGAGCAAGGTTAATTAATCTAAATATTTCATTTCTTCCTAATGACAACTTCAAATTGACTTATAAAAATTATCCTTTTGTGTATTAGTTATGGATTAACTTTATTTTTTTTATGCTTCACGCTGTACGCACGTTGCAGGATAAGCAGAAGTAACCTAGTGGTAAGTAATTGTCATTTTATCGCACTCGTTAGAGAATCGGGAGTAATCCTTCGAGTGGGAATCGAATTGACAACCGTCGCGTTTACAGACAGATTTCCCTATTATTAACGTATCAATTTATTAAAAACAAGCCAAAGATAATTTCAGTTCAACTAATCTCATCTCTTCTCGTCTCACTAATCGCATGCGGCTCCAGTTTCACAGGTGGCTGTAATTACGCCTTTGAGAGCCGAGCCGGGTGTGTCTAAACAGCGTTTCGCCCAAATTTGCACTAATTTTAGACTGAGGTGTAATAATATTGGCATCCTGTTAGTAAACCTAACAAACTATTATCAAAATAGCAGCCAGATTGTTGAAATAGGTAATTAGAATTTTAGTGAATATTATAGTTACTGTATTATAGGTTCCATTATACGTGGACATATACTTTTATAAAATAATTGATTAATGAATACTTGATAATGTTTTTAACACATGTTAAGAATTCAAATAGGCAAAATAAAATATCATTAATTATTTTGTGCAATTCGCTTGTATTGAGAGATGAAACTGAGACAGCAAAATGAAACAAATAATAATTTTCAATCTCAAGCAAAGAATATTTCTTACAATTCTTGTTTCTCCAAGTATTTCAAGTAATTTATACATTTATTACATAAAAAGAGTTATATTCTCACTTAGATAACTTACTTTGTAAAATATCCACTTATTACATGTTCTATATTTCATAATGTTACCCATTTTTACTTCTTTCTATCCATGTAAAGCAATTAAGTTCTCGGTGATATATTGTTCCGACAATTAAATATGTAGATACTAGGTAGCGCCATCAGGCGACTACAACAGAAAAGTAAGATGAAAATTATAAATAGATGGCGCTTACTAATTATATTTTAGCTTTCACTGCATTTACTTAAAAATATTTTATATAATCATATTTACATATAGATTCTTATTAAAATAAATATTAACCATACCGTACCGAAACTTTTATTTTTATATATGCACTATACATATAAAATAATTTATCTGTGTTAGCAGCTTCTATATGATATTAGTAATTAAAATGAATTGACATTGACATTTATTGGATATTTAGTATTTACACTAACATAATTTTAAAAATAAATGAAATATAATACTTTATTTTACAATGATCGGTGTTAGATTAAACACGTTTAATGACAACTCTGGAGAACCAGAGCAAGATGCTAATTCAGCTTTGACCGAATTAGATAAAGGTAAAACTAACCTAAACTACTTTTAAAAGCGGTGTTTTGTAGATGAAATAACACGTAAATATTTTCAGGTTTAAGATCAGGAAAAGTAGGAGAACAATGTGAAGCGATAGTTAGATTTCCACGTCTCTTTGAGAAATATCCTTTTCCCATATTGATAAATTCATCGTTTTTAAAACTAGCTGACGTCTTTCGTATGGGTAATAATTTCCTTAGACTATGGGTTCTTAGAGTTTGTCAACAGAGTGAAAAACATTTGGATAAAATTTTAAACGTTGATGAATTCTTAAGGAGAGTTTATAGTGTTCTACACTCTAACGATCCAGTGGCTAGAGCACTAGCTCTGAGAACCCTTGGTGCTGTAGCTGGTATTATTCCGGAAAGGCAAAATGTGCATCACGCGATACGAAGGGGGTTGGAGAGTCATGATAATGTTGAAGTAGATGCCGCTATTTATGCAACTACAAGATTTGCTGCTCATTCAAAGTAAGTTATTATATTATGCATTTTATATTACCCAAATCCTGTCTAGATTTTTTTATCCTGCATATAACAGGGCAAAGAAAAAGGACAAAGACAATTAGAATCTAGTGTTGAGACACTCTGTTCATGGACATAGAGAGAGGGAGATATCTGGTAGGGCCTTGCCCACCTCAAAATAGTCTAGTGTCCACCCCAGAAATTTTAATTCAACAAAATTTGCCCTAAAAAATAAAAAAGAAACATTTACACAAACATATCTGTACAGAGCTAAAGTCCAGGCCCACCCCCAAAAAATATATCTAGATATGCTAATGACTCTGTTATAGTTATATGTCTTTCACCTAAATTGAGATACTACATGTTTAATGGATTGACTCAATGCAACACATAATGAAAATAACAATATGTAAAATATATCACAATATTTATTAACATTTTACTATTAGTAAAGAGGAGCTTGTGTTGGTGAGTGTTAATGCTTATTTAAAGGGGTTCCTTAAACCTACCCTTGTGTTGCAAGTAGCAGACAATGATTTGAACTCCTTTCCTTGCCTTCCTTTCCCTTCAGCTCCTTGAATGCTAGGTAGTTTCTTCTACATTTAAAACTTTCAATTTATTTTGTCATTCTTTCAGTTCATTTGCAGTGGCCATGTGTAACAAATTATCAGACATGGTAGAGTGTGAGAGCACAGGTGCTGAGAGAAGAGCTAAGCTTGTGAGAGCATTGAGAACTGTCCATGGTGGTGGTATGTCTTTATTTTTATAGATAACAGTTTTATTTTTATATCTTAAAACCAAATAATTACATATAGTCATGTAGTTTTGATGATGGAAGAATAAAAGTCTACTTACGAATAGCACTGAGTTTAATCAACACCCCTTATTATGTACATACAGTATTAACATAAACAGCGAAACACGATTATACACGACACGATATATGTAAAAGTCAATCACAAGCAAAAATACATACAACAACACGAAAGACACAAATTTGGAAAGAAATATTAGATAAGACAAAGGAACGTATAGGAGGCACATCGAGTGGCAAGCATCGACTGTGAGAATAAAATATGCCGTCGACAAGGGGGTAGGCGTGAATGTTGAACGCCTTACCGGTTCGGTCGACGGCAGCGAGCGCTTTTATATAAATATACTAAATACGAATACTTACTATAAAATATATAAATTCTATTAAATGTATGTATGATTTTACGTGTGTATATAAATGATAAATAAATAAATTATAATATTGAAATATATAAATGACATATATTAAATAAACTATAAATATAAATAATAGTTCCCTACAGTCATATAAAATAAAGCTTCATGTTTTTGCACATACCATGCAAAGAGAACAATAATTTAAAGATGCTCTTCATTTTCTTAATTTTCTGCCTGAATTTGAGCTTCTTCCTGCATAGCAGGAAATATAGAAAATGTAAGACACTGACTCTCTGCCTTATTTTCGAGATATTGTATGGTAAGCGGTGGAACTCAATCCCATCCTCTGTCTACCAGAGTGACATTTTTTTAGCTTTATACCTGCATATAGCAGGGTAGGCAGTGGAAATCTGGGAACATAGTGTTTATATATGTATAATTATTATTGCAGCTGTTCGAGCCCAAGGTGTATTAAAGCTACTCAGATCCTTATTGGAAAGGTTTCCATCATCAAGTTCAGTCCGAGCAGCCATTACTGCACTAACTGCTATAGCTGCGGATACTGTTGTACATGTTCCTGATCAGGTATATGTTTATCTGTTTTATAAATTTATTAAATAAATATTTATAATTTGAGGCCAGTCGTGGCGCAGTGGCACGAGGTGTGACTGTAAAACTGACTGGTTGTGTGTTCGATCCCCACTCGAGGAGATGAAATATTTACTTAAATTTATATTTCCATTTCTTCGCTCTGGTGTCGAGGTTAAGCGCGGCGTTGAGTTCTGCCACTCAACACGCAATGCCTCCAGAATTCGGCAGAAAGTGGGGAACGGAGTGTCTTAACACTAGGTTCCCTCTGCCTACCCTGCTGTGTGCGGGATACAGCGTGAAGCTGATTTTGATTTTTATTTATAATTTAATGCTTTCAAATTTCAGTGTTTTTTTGGGGAAACTTTTATTTAATAAAAAACATATAAAAATCTGAACACTGCGTGTTTGAAACTAAAACTCATGCTTCTCAGGTATCCAACCTGTTATGTTCTATGTAGGTGGGATCCGATCCATGTGTTCTGGCCACTATGATCTTATAAAGCTATATTATTCTTATACATATGTGTTTATGTTTACCTTATAAAGGATTGAATGTATGGCTTACTAGCTAGAGTGGAAAAAATAATTCAAGTAATTCAATTAAAAAGTTATTTAATAGTTTATATTTAAATTGGTTAATATGTTTCCGACAATAGCATGTGCAACAAACGCACAGATCAATAGATAAAATTTTCGATAATAATTATTTTGGGATGAATCGATTATAATATTTTAGCTACCCGCTCGCGGCTTCTCCTGCTTGTATAATAATACACAATTATTTCTTTCCTATATCTGAATAACTTTCGTGATCTAATAATATTATAATTTTAAAGACAATATCCATACATTAATACCTTAAATTCAATAAAATATTTATTTTGTAGCAAAATTAAAATTATGAAATCAAATCAGTTTCGCGCTGTATTCATAACGAGCACACATAACGAAGGAAATGGAAAAATAAATTTAAATAAATATTTCATTTCCCCGAGTGGGGATCGAACCCACAACTGTCGTGTCACAAGCATGTGACTAAACGTCACACGCTCGTCTCACTGAGCCACGACGGCCTCATTAAGTAATTTAAATATTTTGAAAATTTTATTTTTTATTTTGTTTAGTTATAAATAGTGATGCGCCGAATAGTGGTTACATCGAATAACCGAATATTATTCGGTTTAAACTTTGCCGAACCGGATATTCGGCCGAATTATTCGGTTTACCATTTTTTCGTTATTTTGCCGGGTAAACAGGTTTTAACATGCTACCTGTCGTCGCTGGCTACATAACGAACGGGCTCTACCTCACCGCCACCCGAAAGCACGAAATTTCAAAAATTGTCCAAATCTACCAGAAATTGCCTATATAATAATAAGTATACATTTTTGGACCCTCGATTTAGAATGAGATTTCTTGCTTCTGAAAATTGCGAACTGGAACTATAACAAACAGGAAAAGACCTCTACAAAATATTATTTTTTTAGAGAATTATTATGTGGCGTTTTATAAGTGTTATGAAGAACTTACTAGCCTTGACGAATCCTGTCATTGCAGAAGATCCTAAAAGTTCAATCGCTGTGTTATTAGATAGTTATGCAGGTGGTTTTCTTCCTAGAATCCATAGCCATTACGATTGGTAGCCAAAGCATAAGTCTAATTTAGCCAGTGTTTATATGGAGGACCGTTCTCATCAGCTGACACCCCAGTGTCAGCTCGACCCATTTGATTGCAAACAACGCAGAGCCGTTGTGAATCGTTGGGGACCCAATGATCTACGAAGGGCTTGACACTTTGGCTCTGCGTAGAGACTCGTTGTGCGTTCTTTATCGCAATTATCATGGGGAGTGTTCTGGGGAACTGTTTGATCTGTTACCTGCCGCCGAATTTTGTAACCGCACAGTACGTAACAAACTTCAATACCATCCACTCTATTTAGATACGTGGCACTCCACTACAGTGCGGTATCGTAGGAACTACCTTCCACGTGCCGCGCAACTGTGGATTTGCCTACCTGTGATAGTGCTTCCAGATCAATACGACTTGGGTACCTTCAAAAAGCGCCTTTATCTCCACCTTAAAGGCCGGCAGCGCACCTATAACTCCTCTAGTATCATGGGTGATTCACTGTCATGTGATCCGTACGCTTGTTTTTGTATCTTTTTTTATGGGGGACTACCCCCATAACCTCAATACATTTGCTACATCCTGATATTAAAAACTGTAAAAAATATCTTTCTTTCTTGCCTGAATGCATATTTAATAAAAGCCGCCTCTTTATCATGAAATCGTATTCCACGGACATCATTTTCAAATTTCGGAATAAATAATAATCACTAGGTGCCAACTCTGGACTATAGGTGAGTGGTTGATGTTTTTAATCGCGAACATTAGCCTTGGAAACATGCGTCATGTGGAACGTTGACACGGAGAAATAAAGCACCGGCGGCCAATTTACCCCGCCTTTATCTTTAATTTCTACCTTTAAATTACGCCAAGTTGAAATATTCGCAAATACTCAAAGCATTTTCACCACAGAGCTCCATAACTCCCTACATAACTCGACTCGCACTTGTTTCTGTGGCGCTGTGAGAAATCTCCCGGGACCCACCCTAACTTCTGTAAGTTTAAAGTAGTCATGAAGAATAGTTTATATAGTACCGATACAAATGTTAGTCATCTCCTTCATTTGGGCATCTTTAAGTACAACAAGTAACTTTTATAACATTTTCAACCGTAGAGGCAGTAACTGGGCCGTACGGACGAGGGTCATCTTCAATGGTCTCTCTGCCCCTTTTAAATTCACTTGACTACATTTGTACAGTAAATAATGAAGATGATTCTTGATAAACAACCACGATCTCTTCAGGAATGGTTTTTTGATTTTTTCCTTCTTTAATAAGGAATTTAATCACAGCGTAGTGCTCAATTTTCTTCAACATTATCATATCGGTACTGAAAAACATTGAATGCTCCTCGTATATTAAATTTCTGCCTCTATCTCTTCATATGTATGTAGTGTCTATTATTGTCAATCTGCGACTTAACTATCCAAACCTATATTATAAATTCGAAAGTAACTCTATCCGTCTGTCTATCTTTTACGCAATCAGGGCCAACCGCCGGTAATAATAACCGTCGCTAAGCAACCGTTGCTAGGCAACAAGGAATTATGTCGTTTTAAGAAAAGGTCGCCCAAAATAAGCTTCCTGAACGCTTACATGGCGTGCGCAGACTCAACTTTATGAGACATAAAAACTATGTTTTACAAAAATATTGTCTTTTAAAAAATCTATTAAAAAGTCCACGATGATGTATATTGTCTCTCTAAAGATTGAGCCACAGTAACTAATATATTTAATTATATTTGTTGGATTATTGTTAATGTATAATATTAAATTTTCTATAATTTCGTATTCAATCTTATCAAAATAAATATAATAGTCACCTTTAACATTTCACTTAGATTAAAATTATAATTTACTGTACATCATTCTAATAAATACCGAAGGAGATATCACTGATTCAAAATGAGTTAGCCTGCGAACCGCACGGTATGACCGACCCGAAAGGGCAGACGACGTTGATGATTTTGTAAATTTTTATACATTTTTTGATCTGCTGTTAATTTTTATGTGATTTTTTTCTGTTTATTATTAATTTATATTTTTCTTTAGTTCTTTGCTTATTCGAGTAGTAGATTAGTTAGATTTTTATTAATTTCTTGGTGTGTAAGTTTCGGCCCTGCGCGGCATCGGCATAGTATTATTTAAATATTAAGGAAAGAATGGTCGGTTATTTCAGTTAGGTTATCTATACCGTTGTTATACATTTAATAAATCGTAGTTTTAGGTTTTTAGAATTTTATTTGATATTGCTCGCAAAAATTATCGAATTTAATGTAGAAAGGAGTTTAGTTATTTCATATAGTATCTATGTACGCGCGCAAGGAAAGCGTGTCAAAAGATTTTCCCCGGGTAAATCAGTAAAATCGATAACTGAAAGTCCAATAAAAATCAGTTCAGTTGTTCTCGATATTAGCTCGGGGAATAGAAAGACAGATAGACAGAGACAAAAAATATAATATTATTTTTTGTTGTCTTTGAGTATTATGTAAATAACCACATGCACTTGCAAAAACATAGCACAACACATTTATTTTTTGTACGTTTAAATATTTATTTTATTTTGATAATATTGATAATGTAGCTGGGTTTGTTAAGTTTTTTTATCAATATTTTACTTTGGTTACGTTTACTTAATATTTTTGTTCATTTAAGTTAGCTAGATATTTTATTATTTTCTAATAATAAGCATTTACTCTACTTATTATTCTTTTTCAGATTATTATGATCATTTAGGCTTATATTTTCTTACCAATCCTATTAAAAACTGAAAACAATTTCATAAATATACTTAATAAGCATTCGTATAGTTCAAGCGGGCGAAGCCGCGTCCGGGTCCGCTAGTATTCATTATAAATTTAAAATGTTGATTTGTAGTTTACAAATATTATTTTGAATTTCAAAAATAACTGCTGATTTAAAAAAATGTTGATTGTATTAACTATAAGTTAAGAATAAATATGTTGAATTGAGGTTTTAAAGTAAATATTTAAACTTAACTTAGCTTCACGCTTTATCCCTAGCGGGATAGTCAGAGAGAACGGAGCGCCAAACGCTTCCGTCTCTACATACCTCTTTCGCCTCGTCCACTGTCATCAACCTCTTCATACATGCCCTCCGGGGCGTCCTCATGCTTTTTACGTGACCTTCCTCCAGTATCTTTGATACTGTGTTTTCGAAGGTCAACCAAGGTCTCCCCGATCTCTCTTACCACTCACTTTTCCATCATAAATCTTTTTTGCCATTCTTTCATCACTCTTTCGTTCGACGTGCCCAAACCAGCAGAGCACGTTCTTCTTCATTCTCACTGTGACATCCTCGCTAGTACCTGCCATTCTGTGTACCTCTTCATTGCGGATTCGATCAGCTAAGCTGACTCCGCATATCCTACGAAGAGATCGCATCTCCACGGCATTCATCTTTCTTTCATTCTTCTTCTGTATTACAGAAGAAGAATGCGTATGCGTATTACAGAATAAGAATGCCCACGTTTCACTGCCGTATAACAGCGTCGGTACCAGCACTGCATTGTGTACGGCCAAACGCGCAGCTGTGCTGACGTGGCACAACCTTGTTTCACACCCGATCGGATGTCAAACCAGGGCGACATGCCAGCTCCTACTCGCACGCAGGCTGAGTGATCTCTGTAAAGAGACTTTACAGCCTGCAGCAAGGGTCTGCTCACATTGTACCAGGGTGGTATCTCCCATAATTTCGCTCTTACAACTCTGTCAAACGCCTTTTCCAAGTCCACAAAAGCACAGATTTTTTTTTGGTTAACGGCCAAAACTTTTTCCGTGATCATGCGGAGGGAAAAGATCTGATCCATACACCCTCTTCCAGGTCTAAAGCCTCCTTGGGCCTCCCACAACAACCTTTCAGATCTCTCTTGCATTCTTCTCGGTAAAACTTTAGCATAAACTTTACTACCTAAGCTAATCAAACTTATAGCCCTATGGCTTGCGCAGTCTATCTGTGAACCTTTGCCTTTATACAAAAGCACGATGACCGCACCTCGCCAATCGTCTGGGACCTGCCCTGATTTCCAGCAAAAATTGCACAAAAACCAAAACAATATTTGATCATCTCGGCAGTAACTCCATCTGCTCCCGCTGACTTACCACATTTCAGACTTTGTATTGCACTCTCAACTTCTTTCACACTGATTTCGCCATCAGCTACATCAAGACTCAGCGTTTCGCTGTTACTTGAGACAGGCGTCATCACATTCATACGTCTCCTTGTAAAATTCCGCCCATCGCGCGTGGTTCTTCCGTTATAATTTCATCGTCCTTCGAAAGCACCCCTTTCATTCTACAGGTTAGCGAGCAACCTCGAGAAACACTAACTTCTCGCCAGAAAAGCTTCGTGTTTTCTCTTAAGTTGTTCGTTAACCTTTCGTCTCTTTCATTCTCTGCCTTTTCACGCTTCATCTTTATCAGTACTTTCGTTTGGTGCTTTTGCAGCTTATACTCTTTCTTTTTAATTTCTTTCATACTTTTATCCTTTAAATATTTATATTAAGTTAATTGCTATATTTTATTAACTTTACTCATTTAACTTATAATAATAATAATTTAAATCTTACATAAGACGTATTATCTTTCATTTCTCGTCGTCGTGCAGCCAATTAAATAAAAATAATCGAACCGAATGTATTCAGCACCATAACCGAATAATTCGGCCGAATACGAATATTGAAAAAGGTGCCGAATACACCGAATACCGAATACCAAACGAATATTCGGCGCATCTCTAGTTATAAATCACGGTACGGTTTTCTTAGCTATACAGTATTTAGGTAGACGGTAAGTACGTGAGCACGGCAAGCGTAGTTTTTCCCGCGTAAACTCCGATCCCGATCCTAAATCTTGAAATCTCAATGTTTTTACCAGTATACAATTGAGAACTAAAGATTCAGCCAATTACTTACTACAACTTTTTTTTGCAATTATTTACTTTTACAACCCAAATTTACAATTACTAACATTTTTGTTTATGAACCGATTGTAATTAAAACAAACCCTATATGTTAACGGAAGCTTGCCAGAATCCAATAGAGGAAACCGCATTTAAATCGGTTGAGCCAATTCTGAGTACAAACACCGTTACAATTTTATTATAAGTATAGATTGAACCTAGCATTTAAATAACATTGTAATGATTATATTATAATAAAGTAGTTCATATCCAGCATTCAAATATTTAATTACGATCCCTAACCGTACATGGCCTCCTGCCAGGATAAATGCACAAACAAACAGACATAATTTTTACAAATCATTATTTTGAGTTGTACAACATTAATAAGTCCTCCCAATATTAGATCTTCTATGTACAGACAGCTATCAGTTACAGTCTTATTATATGTATAGATTGTTTATACATTACTATCCAGGTGGTACTCCTACTAAGTTTAGCAATGAACGATGCAAGATCAGCCGTTCGTCGAGCAGCTTTGTTAGGATTGAAGAAGTTAGCTGAGCATGCAGCGTTGTGGCCAGCAGAATGTATACAGAATTTGGTTCATGCAGCTTCTAATACTCAGGACAGTGAACATACTATGTTGTGCTTGCAGGTCATGCAGGTGAGGTTTTATATATTTTTCTTTCTGTTGTGCTGTTCTACTACAATCTCTCTCTTTTGGGAGATGCAGGAGTATATTTGATTTTCTTTTAGACGGCTCTCTCGGTATGCAAAATATGTGACACAGGTCCATCCTCCTTATCTTTCCTCTACATCAGGACAGTTAAATTTTATCGTAGCTAGATTAAGTCTTCGGTTATAACCAGTTTCAGTCGTTGCGCAAATAAATAAAATACTCTACATTTTATAATTACATAAAACCAAATTTCATAATATGTCATAAATTACATATTTTGATAACACTCTTTATGATAAGTGATGTAAGTTGTATCATTTGTTATTAAAATCTATATTGCTCGGTTATCTGGTCAGTTGTTCTTGTAAAGTAGAAAACAAAATCACTTTTTAAATTATTTTTCGAATCTCAAGATACGTAAATGTAAAAAAACTTCTTATGAATACAAAGCTTCACGGTGTATCCCGCTTAAACCTGAGATATTAGACGACTTGTTTTAACAGTGTAATGTTTCATGAATACTTACAGATGTTGGTGCGGTGCCCGGCGGTGTGCGCGACGGCGCCGGCGCTGCGCCAGTACTGCGGCGACGCGGCCGCCGGCGTGGCGCTGCGCCCCGCCGCCGTCGCCGCCAGCGTGCTCACGAGGATTGTCGTGTACTGGTCAGTGGCGCTCGTAGTGATACAGTCGTGTATTGGTCAGTTGTTCGTGTTGATGTTGGCGCGCTGCCCGGCGGTGTGTTTCAGCTCAGTTATTCATGCATATTGTTCCCTTGTATTTTTTTCAGCTTCACGCTAAGTAGGCAGAGGGAAACTGGGAACCTAGTATTAAGACACTACCCCGCTTTGCCTCGTTGCCAGAACGATGAAATGCAAACATTAAATATTTCATTTTCTCAAGTGAGAATTGAACCCACAACCTGTCGTGCTTATACACGATTCGCACGATTGTGCCCCTGCGCCACGAATGGCCTGGCTTGTTGTTTTGTTAAATTCTATAATTACTTTTAGTTTCAGCTTCACGCTGTATCCCGCTCACAGCAGGGTAGGCAGAAGGAACTTAGTGTAAGACACTCCGTTCCCCACTTTCTTCCGAATTCTAGAGGCATTGCGTGTTAAGTGGTATAACTCAACGCCGCGCTTTGCCTCGACACCAGAGCGAAGAAATATAAATTTAAGTAAATATCTCATCTCCTCGAGTGGGGATCGAACCCACAACCAATCGGTTTTACAGTCACACTTTGTGCCGCTACGCCACGACTGGCCTTTATTACTTTTAGTTATTTATTTTAAAATATGAAAATTACAATTAACTTACTACGAGACCGTAAGTCCAAAGCGTAAGTGTTAGTTATCAAATACTTAATTTAGGCACAAAACAGATATTTAAATATAATAGTTGTTTATAATAGAATTTGAATTTAAACTAAACTAATCTAGCTTCACGCTTTATCCCTACCGGGCAGTGACAACGGAGCGCCAAACGCTACGGAATTTGAATTTAAAAATATATATATTAAAAATGCTAATTAAAACATTATATTTTTTATTGTTTATAAATAATTTTGATTGTATGAAGGAAGCAGCGATAGAGGTATGTGGTAAAGGTAAAAGGGGCTTTAGCAAAAGAAGAACGTGCTCAGCTGGTTTGGGCACGTCGAATGAATGAGTGATGAAAGAATGGCAAAAAAGATTTATGATAGAAAAGTGAGCGGTAAGAGAGGTAGGGGGAGACCTCGGTTGACCTTCGAAAACACAGTATCAAAGATACTGGAGGAAGGTCACGTAAAAACATGAGGACCCCCCGGAGGGCATGTATGAAGAGTTTGATGACAGTGGACGAGGCGAAAGAGGTATGTAGAGACCGTAGCGTTTGGCGCTCCGTTCTCTCTGACTACCTCGCAAGGGATAAAGGTGAAGCTAAGTTAAGTTATAAATAATTTTTAATTTAATAATCCCAGTTATGAAGAATGTTTGCCAGTGGAAGGGTCAGAGCTGATGATGGCGTTAGAATCTCTAGTAATAGCGACTGGTGCACCCAATGGACAGAATAATATAAAACCTTTGAGAATGGCTTTAAGGTGTTTGGTAAGTGTTGTTTATTTTTTTATCATTAAAAACAATGTATATAACTTTTAAATTACGCTGCTTAAACTATGCTTTCTAGGGTTTCAGAGAGCTTGTTGGGCATAATAAGTATTATTATTTAAAAGAAATAGTCATAAGCATGCAATGTAAATGTCCTAAATTAAATCGCTAAGAGCGCAGTATAATCAAAAATATTGAAGGGTCGTGGGGCAGGGGCACAAGCATGTGACTGTAAAGGCAATAGGTTGTGGATTGGATTCCCACTTGAGGAAACGAAATATTTTTTAGTTTCATTTCTTTGCTCGAGTGACAAGGCAAAATGCGGCATTGTTCCTCCACTCAACTTACACTGCCTCCAGAATTCGATGGCAAGTGGAGAATGGAAGTGTATTAATGATAACTTAGTGTCTTACCACTGGGTTCCCAGTTTCTCTCTGTTATGTACGACATACATAGTGAAAATAAAAAAAAGATTACTCAGTCTCTTCTTATTAGCATCATCATCAGATGTACTTCTACATAGGAGTAAATTAGCAGTGGGCTAAGGGGACGCCCCCTTGGCCCACTGCTAGTTTACTCCTATGTAGAAGTACATCTATATTTGTGGCGTTAGTTATAGTAGTAGCTAGCGACCCGCTCCCGGCTTCGCCCGCTGGAACCACGGAATTTAATGTTGCTTACTAATCTGAATTACATTAGCGTTCCAAAATCATTATTATATTAAAGACAATATTCATACATTGGAAACGAAAGTTTCAGCCAATTCGATAAATCAATTATTTTATAATAGCAACTTTGTCAAAATATTTTATATTGATATACCTTTTATATTATGGACAGATCTTAATAAAACAATCACTAAATGTGCAGAGGAATTTGCAAAAATACCATAGTGAAAACTTCATTTAAATGGGTTTAAGCTGTTTCTGTGATTAGCGTGCACCACCACACAGACAAACAGACTTACTGATAAACAGACATAATATTTAAAAATCATTGTTTTGGGTCCCATTACATTAATAAATTTCTCCAATAATAGATTTTCTCATATATTATGCACAGACAGCGACTAGATATAATTTTATTATAGGTATAGATAATATCAAAGACAGTTTATCAAGAAGTGGTATGTGACTAAGTGACATTTATCCATACTGCATTTCGTGTGACGCAGTTACTAATAAATACCAATAACGTAAACATTTACTAATACAAAAATCGTTAATTAGTTAATCGTCGCCGCCATTACCTACGACTCGATTTCGTGAATGAGGCGTGTGCGGCGTTATCGCTTTGATAGATTTGTGTCTGTGTGTTTTTGACAAATGGTGTTTTATTTTACAACTTATTTTGTTCGAAAAAATATTTTTTTTAATTTTTGGAAAAATCTCTTTTGTTTTAATTGTATTAAGTTTTTATAGAGAAGTTAAAACTGTGGTTTTATTTAAAATGGTGATGACAAAAACACTGTATATTCAGTGGACTCATCTTTTAAGGGATTTTTAAATAGAATCAGCACCCAGTTAAATATCCTTTAATTCATTTAAGTACAGATATTTAATCACAGAAAGAATATATTTGCTTTGTAAATATATCTATTTTAATAAGTACCAATATATCATTGGTACTTAAATAGTTCATCAATTATAATAGTGAATATCATTACAGCAATAATAATAGTAATTATCATTTTGTAGGTGACAATATGTATGCCTGTAGGAAATTCACAATAATACTTCACCAAAATTCACTTGTCTGCTCAATCTAAATAAATAGAAATGTTCACAATTGGGAACACAGGTTGCAACATTGTAAATATTAAGCACATATGTGATAAGTGACAGCATATGTGATAAAGTATTAGTACCTAGAAAAGAGTTGGAAGGTTTGGAGGTAGAAGATGTAAAAGTCTCCAAACATTACAACTGATGATGATAAAACATGACTACTAGTAAAAACATATAACAGCTGCAAAATTAAGGAAAGGAACAGAAAATAGGGTTATTTTCGTCCAGAACTTCTACAAATCGATTTATAAATAAATTTGTATTTTTTTATTTCAATATTAAGGTATTGTCTAACAATGTTTATTGTAAAATGAACACTACTTTTAAAATTTAATATAGCTGAGCAATACTCTAAGACATTGAATTTTCTTATAAACTTATATAAAATATTATTGATATTTAATTGATTGATAGAATTACCGAGTAAAAATGTACTTATGTATATATATAATTATTACAAAATGATACTCTACTGTACTATATTTTTTTATTTAATGAATTAAATAATAAATAAATAATTAAATTACATTAGCTTTTCAAATCAATTATTTTGAATTTATCAGAATTTTACAAAAAAAGGTCAAAACTATGTGTGATCGGTCGGTGTTTAACAGATTTCCTGAATATGTCACAATATTTTTAAGTACTTAAATATTTATAATTAGATATGGCAATTTGCGATTATTATTCAAATTATTCTTATTTTTCTTAAAACCAATTGTACTGTAGCCTCTAATATCAATTAAATACATAACACAAAAAATATTAAATCACTAAAAAATCATGCATATGGCAAAAGCAAATACCTAATGGCAGTGGCGTTGCTAGGGTATTTGCTGCCTGGTGCAGCTTAGAACTTGATGCCCTTTAAAATGGTCAAAATAATTTCAGATTTCAAAACACACTAGAGTACGTATATAAATTTTTATTGCTTCAAAACTATGATAACTATATATAAGTTAAAACAATAGATTTTGGTAAAAATGATTGCAAAAATTTAAAAACAGACATTACGCGCTTTTTGACTAGCAAAGTCATTAATCAAATTTTCAAAATCAATAGTATCGACTCGTTCATGTTCGATTGACAGGATAGCGAGATTATTTAACCTAGTATATGACATTGTCGATCTTAAGTAGTTTTTAATCAATTTAAGTTTTGAAAAACTTCTTTCGCATGTTGCCACACCCACTCCGAGGATTAAAAAAATCCTGAGCCTGATTACAATATTAGGCAAAGAATCCGACAGTCGATGTTTGTGTATAAAAGTCAAGAGTTCTAGTGGTCCTTCAAAGTCTCTTCCCCAGGTAAAGCTTCTACGAAATTCTGTAGTCTCTTTCCCTGGATTACAAATTCTGCCTTGTCTATATCATCAGGAGCACTGCAAAGATCAATCTCAATTTGATTATTTAATAACTGAGATAGGGAAAGAAATTCGAATTCTTCAGCTACTTCGTGCAGCTGTTCGAATCCTGTTAATATTTCTTGTTTGACCCTGTCCATACATGTGCAGATTTCCCGCCTTAATTTATTCTTGTAAGATAAACCAGCATCAGCAGCTTCTTCTCTAGGCATTTTCTTCTTCCGACAAATTCGTCTCAGTGGTTCCCAATTCAGAAGATACAGATTCAGCAAAATTCACACACGAATTAGCTACATTTTCTCTGGCAGCAGTGAGGAAGTCACTTAAAGCTTTCAATTTCATAGCACACTCCCGAACACTTAAACCCTTCTTTTGCATTTACGCTTGAGCGTCAACCAATAAACCACCTTTGTATTTGTATTTTCATTTCTTTCTGTCAAAATTTCGAAAGGTCTAATATCTTCATGAAGTGAGTCTTTACCATTTTTACTCCTTCTCCTCTTGCGCTCTAGCGTATTTCGATTAAACGTTTCAAACTCGCACCCCTGGTATTGGTCAATATATCCTAACGATGAGTGGAAGTAGAAAAGAATGCGTGCAAACGATCCAACGTGCCAAAAAACGTCACTGAGTTGACTTCCGCATTAGCAGCATATATCCCAGCCAAATTTAAACTGTGGTCGGAACAGGCGATAAATTGTGCTTTTGGGGTTTATATCGGATATCCTTTTTTTGAACGCCCGAATGATGACCTTTCATCACAGATACATTGTCGTATCCTTGACCTCTACAATCCATTATGTCCAGTCCATCTGACTTAAGTTTTCCCACGATCATTGTTGTTATATCAGCAGCGTGTTTGTCCTTAGTGTCGATAAATTCAATAAAAGACTCCTCGACAGTCACACGATTGTTCTCCATGACGACGCATCGCAGTACTTGGGAAGTTTGATCTACGCGAGAAACATCGGGAGTGGTGTCAAATATTATCTCTATATATTATATAATAAGACAGTAAAAATATTTTGTCTGTACATTTAGTAATTTTGACTGAAATGGATAGAGGGACACTTAAAAAGAATAATAGAAAGCAAAAATATATTTTTTTAAATTTCTTATCTGTCTGTCTGTCTATTTTACACATCTTATATAT
>JAAIXJ010000002.1:69440-155658 GCA_013403705.1 Heliconius hermathena | reverse complement strand
AGAACGTAATATCAAAAAGTATATACATATAATAAATAATTAGCTTTATGTATATTTTATGAATATCAAATATCAACATTGGTCGTATTTTTTAGTTCAAAACAATCAAAAATTCTTATTAAATTACGATAATGTCGTAAAAAAATCATATTAGAATATTACAGATTAAAGTAATAAAAAAATCATATTAGAAGACGAAGAATTCTGCTTATTAAATCAATAGTCATGTATTTCAATCGGGCGAAGCCGTGGGCGGGCCGCTAGTGGAGAAATATTTCGCATCTTTCATATGCTTCTAATAAAGTTATATACTTATTTTGAGTTGCCGGCAACAAGTAAGTTGTTCGATTTGCACCAAGATCAATTCGGAGCATATGTTCCTGAACTACAGGGTCATACTTGGGCAACAATCGTATCAACTCTGAAAAAAATCCTTTATTTTGAGTCATGCCAGGTTGATTTGTCTCCCGGTGTCCACGCAGCGCCAGACTCTGCTTTGCCAGAAAACGTATGACATCGAGAATTCGCGTGAGAATTTCCCTCCACTTTTTTTCTCTTTTTGAATTCCTTCCTACGTTACTTTGTCTATTGTTTTTCCAGTACCGCAGTTCCAGTTGCTTCCACATACTAAGCGATTACTGATGATCAGGACCTTGACTTACGATTTAGAGCACGAGGAGAAAGCTTTCTCCAGTCTTTGAATCCTTTTCTGGATGTAAATGCAGTTTCAATCTGTGACGGTTTAGGACAAAGGCAGCAGCAGAAACAATACAAAGACTTCTTTGTAGGTGAATAACACATCCACATTCTTAACGAACGTCTTCCCCATTAGGCATTTTCTTAAAGAACCACGCTTTAGTGAGTTTTCTTTTCTCTCCACTTTTTGTAACAATTTCTTCGAACGTATGATCCACGTGTTGTATTTTTGTGGAACTCATCTCAACTATTATATTATATATGCATTCGAACATTATCTGGAATGCTTGTTGGCCACTTTCCGATGTCTGTTAGGGTTAAGACATCCCAATTTTTTATTCTAAAAAAGTTTTAGTGTTTGCGACCCCAACAACATCATCGACATTATCCTTTCCAATTTCTGCGACTTCTTCATCTCGTTTGTCTAACAAGGTGTTGTTATTAGTGTCCTCGGTGTCGTCCTGATGAAGAGATACGGACGGAGACAGAAATTTTAACATTGCCCCTTGTTGTTTTTTAACTGCCTCTTCGTTTGCCTTTTTATTAGCCCGATTTTCAACAAAACTTGGTTGTTGTCGTTTCATTTTAATAGTTTTAGCTGTGTTGGTACCAAAATTTTTAAATCAAAGTTAATCAAGAAAAGTTGCAATTATTACATTACAATACAGTAACAAAATAATATGCTTAGACAAGAGCTTTACGTACTTGTGGGTTTCTTGTGTTCACTTTATACTTCGACCATACAGCTCTTCCTACTCTATACCATGTAAAAAATCTATATTTTCACTTCATTCTATTTTCAAAATTTTTACTTTTTGTACAAGTAAACTGATGTCATTGAACAACCTACTTCTCTAATGTTCATCTCTCACTGACACCTTACTCTACCACAAACGCTCATAGAAAATTAATATTTCACATAATTTTGTTTTATTTGCCTCTAGATTGTATTTTTCAGTTTCATTCTCTCATTTTTCTTGTACATTTCTTGATTCTTGATTGAAAATAAAATTAGAAGAATTGATCGTAGACTTTGATGCCCCTTTCCTGTTGATGCCCGGTGCGACTGCACCGCTCGCACCCCCCAGCTACGCCACTGCCTAATGGGTTTTCAAATTTTTCTTTCAGGTACAACTAAGCACTGCAGAACCAACACTATACGCGAAACGTACCGCCTTAGTGGTGGGTTCACAATTGCACTCGACTGGGGAACGACAAACTGCCTTATTAGAGGCCCTCGCGGCGTTAGGGGCCTTAGGGGCCCCAGCGTTACCACATCTGTTACCAGCTTTGGAGGAAGCTAAGTAAGTGTTGTTAGAAATCTGTACGTCTTAGAATTATTAGACATAAAACAAAAAAGTTTTTATTGAATTGTTTACTTGTCCTATAGAGATGCATATATTACGTATTATTATGTATATATTCCGTTTTTAAATTACAATACCTACAATGAAATAAAAAAACCAAATAAGAATTGAACCCAACACAACAATTTATTTATATTTCTTTTTACAGACAAGCGTGTAAAGACCCATCATACGATGGTACAACACTAGTGCTAATATGCACGGTGTTAATGCAAGAACGTGCAGGTGCAGCACTAAAGTTCAAAATAAATAGATCGTGGGAGATGACGATCAAAGATGCTGTGGAGTGCGCGGACGGATGGACCAAATATAGAGTTGCTAAGGCTGCTTTGAGGTTAGAAATGTAATTTTTGTATGTATTTTGTAATGTCTTCTCTGGTATATAAAAGGGGGTGATTAGTTCCACCACTCTTTTTTTAGCTTCACGCTGTATCCTGTATATAGCATGGTAAACAGAGGGAACCTGCGAACATAGTTTAAGACACTCGATTGCTTACTCTTCACTGAATACTCGAGGCATTGCGTGTTGATTGGCGGAACTCAACGCCACGTATTGCCATGAAAATAATAAATATTTCTTTTTCTCAAGTTGGAATCAAACCACAACTTGTCATGTTTACAGTCACACGCTTATCAATAAAATGATGGCCTCAATCAATAAAATGATTTCCCTTCTTCCTTTCATTTCTTTAAAATGATATATAACTTTTTTAATTATAAACCAAATGAAATAAAACAAACGCTAAATGTTAAGCTTGCCATAATACAATAGGACTATTAAGTCTAGGGAAACCTTTAATGGTTTTATATTAGCACTAGTGGGCGCGTGCGGCTTAATGTGTGCGGATTAATTCAGATGTTAAAAATATTTTATTGAACACGAAACACGTGTTCAATAAAATATTTTTAACATCTGAATTAATTATTTTTTTTATTAAAATCGGTGGTGATTTAAAGATTTTTCCATATTTTTCCAGGGGTTGAAAGTTTGCAACCCCTTATTTGCACCCTTAGGGGGTAAATTCTAAAAAACCAAGACACACGTGTTCAATGAAATGTTTTTAAGAGTCTGAATTTCAAATTTTATAAAAATCGGTGCAGATTATTTTTTTTTTCATACAAACTTTCAACCCCTATTTCATCCCTTTAGGGTTAACATTTTTCAAAATCCTTTCTTAGTGGATGTCCAGAAAATGAAAATAAACATCTGCCCAAATTTCACGTTTCTACGCACAGCGGTTACGGCTCTGCGTGCGTCTTACCTCAGTCAGTCAGCACAAGTCTTTATAGATTACATGTTGAAGTAAAAATAAAAATAATATAAATTTTGTAGATATGGCCATCATAATTTAGCAGCGGATATCCTGAAACGTTTATCGCAAGAGGCTCCAAGTGAATCAGCACAGCGTTGGCTCACAGCACTCTATACGGCTGCTTCGGCAGATGCTAGACTTTTGGAGGAAGGTGAGACTGGTTGATAAATAATAATTGAAGCTATTCTTTTTGTATTTAAACGTATTTAAAGTTATTCTTATTACATTCGAATTTTGGAAGAATAAAATAAACAGTTTGAACATAATCTGATTTAAACAAAACACATTTGACATAAAAATCTATGTTTGTAAAGTAAGTTGACCAGAACTTTATAGTAATACTTTATCAGTGGCTTCGCCGCTGTTGTTAAATGAAAAAAAAATGACATGATGCATTCTATAGCCATTCACGGCCGTTGCCTACAAGCAACTATCCCTGATTGCTTGGTATTCTTCTCTCAGCCCCCCGCGGAGGGAGAGGGGAGACGGTTCCAGGGCTGAGCCCTCTGACCGTGGTGGTCTTTCTCCGCCCATGGCTATGGGCGCGTCATTGGGGTGGGCCAAAGCTCTGTGGTTGTGTCCATTGGGACTGGGGGAAACAGGAGCGGGGTAGGAGGAGCTATATGATGCCCGGGCGGTCAGCCCAGCCGGGTGAGACCTGGTTGCCCAGGAGAAGCCCAGTTTAGGCGACCAGCGACCATGGCAGCAGCTCAGGAGTCGAATGTGGGGAGGAGAATGTCCCTAGGAAGACGTCTTTTTGCTGCGTCTGGTGGGCGTGTGTGCCACGGGGTGATGTTCCGGATGTGAGGGGGCACCGAGGCGTCAGCTCGACTGTACATCCTGGCTGCGACGGAGAGGACGTGCTCGTTGATATCTTCGGCACGGAGGTTCCGCTTGATTGTCGCGTTCCTCACGTGTATCCCTGATTCACACAATTTCATTGCTTTTATAGTACCAGTTTCCACCTATATCCTCCCTCTTTGACATGACTTTGCTAACAATATATTATTTACATTTGTTGCATCGTAAAATGAGAATACCGTATTGGCATCGTGCATAAATTGGTGGTAAGATACTCCGTTCTCCATGCATCATGTAATTTTCTAGAGATTTGCACATCGACTCAGTACTTGAATTCCGTACTGTATGTTGTGATGAAATCAAAATAATTCATTCGCCGAATAAGAATCGAACCTACGACATCGTGTACGTCGCGTTTCTTTAGACACTGTGCCTCGATTATATAATGCAAATATATAACCTCAATGTTATACCCCAGGTCCATCGTACCTAGAAGAGGCAAGTGCACACTGGCGCCTGTTCGGCACGGGCGGCATGCCGTCGGCGGGCGCGTGCGCGGGCGCGAGCGCGGGCTGCACGGGCTGCGCGGCGTGCGCGCCGCTGCCGCCGTCGTGGGCGGCGGCGCGCGCGTCCGCCCTGGCCGCGCTGTCGCGCGCGAGTGCGGCCGCGCGCGCCTTGTGCACGCAGCCCCCGCCGGCCATTGCGCTGGCGCATGCGCAGGTATATGTATAGCGTTGTTTTTGTTTTCACACGTTTTTATTAATTCGACTCGTTATTAACACGGCGTTCATCGCTACTGGCTAAAAAATACCACAGAGGTGATTAAAACATATATATCTCTTTTCCTATAGGATATTAGGAAGGAAAGAAGACCTTTTGCAATAAGAAGATAGTCCCAATGAAATTGCATCAGAAACTGATGATCATAAGGAGCACAGTAACTATGACAGCGGTACTAAACAGGACGCGGTTCCAATGATATTTGTAACATTGTTCTGTATTTTTAAGATAAAGCAATGCCAAAATTACGGGGGTAATTGTGAGAAAACTATAATATTAGGATGATATTTTATGGACTTCTCAATACTAGGAATTTCTTTGCCTAAGTTATTGTCAAAGTTACACTCGAGAGGCCCAATAAAGAACGAGTTAAAAGTATTAATCAAATGCTTAGTTATGCCTCTTATATATGACAACTTGTTAATTTGCCACAGTCCATAAAGATTAAAATATAATCTATTTTCAGTTTCCATGAAAATAACAAAGACAACATACCAAATTCCTCAAGGTCCCAACCAAAGTCATTCATGTCCCGATATGAATTGGACTTTCTATTGTAACTGAAAGAAAGATCGAAAAGTAAAGGCAGCCTGTTAAATATATTTCAAGAATATATGCCGAAAACATACAACACCTATTTGTAGTACTCCGAATTCCAATAGCATTGGAACTTAATGAGCGAAAAAATGAAAACATTAAAAGTTACATTTTTCCTCTTGTGGAAATCGAACCTACAACTTTTCGCTTTTACAGTCGCATGCTTGTTCCTCTGCGCCACAACTGATCTCAATAATAATATAAAAATCCAAATATCACATTTATTGTTGCACTTCATTTCTGAGAAAAATATGGTTCCTCTAGTAATAATAGCATAACAACCTGATATCATTGCTTCCTTTCCGCAGGCGGCTCGTGACCCTGCAGCTAAAGCAGGTGCGTGTGCCGGAGCTCTGCGCCGCGCTGCCAAAGCCTTTGCAACTGTGTCACAACAGTACGCGGCGATAGCTCGCACGGCGTTCCACGCCGATGATTCTACGTTGAGACATCTTTATATGTATCCTTTTTTTACAAACCTTTTTTTATTTAACTCACCGTATTAGGCAGCTAGCTCTATATAATGTCAGTGTCCGAAACTGAAATTTGAATTACGATTTCAGTTCTGATGATAAAGAATTTACACACAATCAATATTGTTAATTCAGAATGGCTGCCGCAACAAAATGGCGGATTCCAATTTTTTGCTCAACCCATCTTATATGGGTATGAAATGAAAGGGCTTGATTTATAATATACAATACACGACAAACAAGTAAAATATAAAATATTAATTAAAAAACAAGTTTGTTTTTAAAAATATTATTTAAATTAATATTTTGTGTAATAATTGTAATAGTTAGGTACAGATGTGTCAATACAAAAAAAAAATATGGAATCCTATAGATTAACAATTAACAATGGCTTTCTATCATATATGTTAATACAGTTGAGTCATATTTTTTATAGGATTCTCTTAGAGTCCTATGAACATTAAAAAGATTTCTATTTTTTTTTTACTAAAACTTAAATCTTATTTAGATTGATTTTAAAGATGGTTTTCTTATAAATTATTCAGTTCTCAATACACCTACTCCCAAATGGCACAATTCCTAGAACGTATAACGTCCAATCAGCAGGAAAGAATCGAACTCGCTACCAAAGAAATAAAACCGACAAGTTTAGAAGAAACCATCATGTTAGCACCGTCTATAGCTCTTGCTAATATATCTGCTAAACTGTTTGATAATCCAACTACGAGCCCCGGGATAACGCATAGAGTGAGTATTATTTTTAAAATTATGTATGCAGCGTTGAGTACCGCCACTCGCGCGTCGTGTTATCCCTTCTTTACCGGTCAATTTCCTTCGTAGGCTTTCCACATATTGTAACATTGGCAAAGTGAGTTGTGCTCAAACACTTACAACAAAGGGTAAAGGAATCAATCAATTAATTTTCTCGCTCGCTCTGATATAGACAAACCTCGGCGTTCAGTTCCGCCACTCAACACGCAATGCCTCAGAACTCAACGGAAAGTGGGGAACGGAAGTGTATTAACACTTAAATCAAAATCCATACCTATATTATAAATTCGAAAGTAACTCTGTCTGTCTGTCTGTCTGTCTGTCTTNAAACTGTAGTCTTCTTTAATAACATGTATTGACTTACTAAGATGGCATAATATTAACTCCGGGTTTCCTTGTAAGCATAATCTCAAATCCCATTCTGTAAGGGGTAAGAAAGAGTCATGCTTCAGATTGACGGCCACGTAGTCGGCCACCGGCACCACAACCACCTCATTGTTGGTATCGATGCGGTGTGGTATGGGGAAAATTTTTAATATTTCATAAACGTTGTCATCCATTAGTGGAATCATTATCTCAAATATAACAAATCTGCCAGTTACCTTTGTACGAACTTGTAATAAATTATAAATTTCTGATAGACTCTCCGACGTCTTAATCGGCAGCGACAAGTCTTTAGGAAGCTGCTCGGAGATAACTCCCAGTTCATGCCTTAGTTGGTCAGGTGTGAGAAGATGAAAGTTAAATTTCCCATTATAAATATTAGTTACAACACCTAGAAGTGTTTTCTGAATGCTATTGAGGCTAAATATTAAGCTATTTGCTATCATAGAAGTCGCGAAAAAGTCATTAACGAGTGATGTATTTTGAATTTCAATGTTTACTTGATTGATGGCTCCTTCTATGGCGTTCAGTTTCTTATGAATTAACTTATGATTTTCATCGATGACTTCCTCAGTGCGTTTTAGTAAATTAAACTCTGCCTCAACCACCGACGTCTGATTCTTCCATAGCAGAGCTAGATGATTTTGATTTTTTCTTATTAGATCTATGTCGCTCTCATATTTTTGAGCGAAACTGTCATCTAAGACCCCAAACAAGCTGTTTGCAATATATCCGACTCCATTTATTAGCCCGCGTTTGTGACGTATCTTATTGTTTACATTGTGCGTCATTAACAGGCTAGTATAGTATTGCAGTTCGCTCACCTCATGCCGTAACTGCAATTAGACGCCGTTGCAATGTGATCGTACTTGTATTTTTTCACATATATTTTCCAGGTATTTTATGTATTTCCCAATAGCCTTAGTGCCTTCTAAATACGGTTGAGTATCGTAATACACTACTAACCGCCAGTCGTCTCTAATTATTTGCATGTCTTTAATGTGATCGAAATAAAAACTATTGTTACTTGGTAAGGGACTTGTATTATAAAAGGACTCACCTACTGGGATAGTTATAAAAAATAATAATAAAGAAAGTGCTGCGGTGGCAAGGTAAAGGGTTTATTTTTTGTTCTAGATTTAATTGAATTTTGTTTCTTATTTACATCCTCACTACTGTTTTGATTTAGGTTTTCATTTACGGGTAGCCTACATAACTTTATAACTGGCCTTNGAATTAACTTATGATTTTCATCAACGACTTTCTCAGTGCGTTTTAGTAAATTAAACTCTGCCTCTACCACCGACGTCTGATTCTTCCATAGTAGAGCTAGATGATTTTGATTTTTTCTTATTAGATCTATGTCGCTCTCATATTTTTGAGCGAAACTGTCATCTAAGACCCCAAATAAGCTGTTTGCAATATATCCAACCCCATTTATTAGCCCGCGTTTGTGACGTACGTTATTGTTTACATTGTGCGTCATTAACAGGCTAGTATAGTATTGCAGTTCGCTCACCTCATGCCGTAACTGCAATAAGACGCCGTTGCAATGTGATCGTACTTGTATTTTTTCACATATATTTTCCAGGTTTTTTATGTATTTCCCAATAGCCTTAGTGCCTTCTGAATACGGTTGAGTATCGTAATACACTACTAACCGCCAGTCGTCTCTAATTATTTGCATGTCTTTAATATAATCGAAATAAAGACTATTGTTACTTGGTAAGGGACTTATATTATAAAAGGACTGACCTACTGGGATAGTTATAAAAAATAATAATAAAGAAAGTGCTACGGTTGCCAAGCTAAAAGGTTTATTTTTTGTTATAGATCTAATTGAATTTTGTTTTTTATTTATATTCTCACTACTGTTTCGATTTAGGTTTTCATTTTGACAATTTTTTATAATTAAATTCCTAGCTTTATTTAACTCTAGTATGCTTAAATAATTTTGTTTTTTATTTTTTGTAGTGAATCTTAATATCCACGCGTAAATTCTTATAGCTTTTGTCAGTGACGTTTGTTTTTCAATTATTTTCTTAACAATTTCGCTACCGCCTAATAAAACATTAACTTGCTTATTACTTTTCATGTCTTGATTTATACTATAGTTTTGTTTCCTCGTATCCTTTTCAGGTATGTGCTGTGGTATCAGTTGATCCCATGCAAGGCCTTCCCTCCAAACGTCTTGAAACAATATCTTAAGCTTTGTNCGACGAACTAACTTATTAAATATAATTAAAATATTAGAATTGAGTAATTTAGGTCACATAAATGCAAGCTAAGCACTCACATGTACGCGCTTGCTCGTACACTATTATTGAAGTTTTAGGTACCTAAATAAGACATTAAGATAAAAGTATAAAAACATTTAATATAAGAATAATTATATTTTATTTTTCTATTACGCCTAATAATTTAGATTTTGCATTTTTTAAATGTTTTTATTTTACACTAAACATATTTTGTATATTAATCTATAGAATAAAAGTAATGGAATCATTCATAAGTTCATTATTTGATAAACGAGATACATAAACTGGAATAGTTTGTGTTGGTGAACTTGTTTTTATTATTAGATAAAATTCAGAGCTTTAATTCTAAACTTAATTTACTTTTCATGCTATATCCGCGTATTCCGCATTGCGGAATAGTTAGACACAACGGAGCGCCAAACGCTACGGTCTCTGCATACCTCTTTCACCTCGTCCACTGTCACCAACATACATGTCCTCCGGGATTTCCTCATGATTTTTACGTAAATTTTCTTCAGCACCTTTGATACTGTGTTTTTGAAGGTCAATTTGAGGTCTCCCCCTACCTCTCCTACCGCTCACTTTCCTTCAAAAATCTGTTTTGCCATTCTTTTATCACAAACCAGTTGAGCACGTTCTTTTTCATTCTCACCATGACATCCTCGCAAGTACCTACCATTCTGTGTATCTTTTCATTGTGGATTCAATCAACTAAGCTCACTCTGCATATACTACGAAGAAATCGCATCTTCACAGCATTCATCTTTCTTTCTGTAATACCCATGTTTCGTTACCCGTGTACGTCAAGCTGTGCTGACGTTTCGCCACCTTATCAATGCATCTAAGTCACTATTAACCCTGTTAATGGCATCAATACACCTATCCGCATCCATCTCTTCTGAATATACTTGCCAAATGTACCACTTCATTTACGTGTTCTATTATCTTACCATTTACGCTGATTTTGCACTCTGTCCTCTCTTTATTATTTTCAAATATCAGATCCTTTGTCTTATATTTCTTCACATACTATTTTCAGAGTTGTGACTGCAACTCGCATTCTGATATTGCAATGAACGTTGCATTATCTGCGTAGAACGGGCAATTTACATTAAACTCACCTGCTTTCATTCACATGTTAGCTATCCAAATATAACATTGGTGTGTCGGGTACAAAATTTCAGTTTTGCCATTTGCCATATATATAAATATATATATATATATATATATATATATTTATCGATTCGATTTACTTATATCAATAATCACGTACCTTAAGTGGGCGGAGCCGCGGGCGGGCCGCTAGTTACAAATTAATGCAAATGTAATATAGTTTGGGTTAAATCAGTCATCTTATGAATTAATCTAATAAATAAAATATTTAAAAGAAATTCTTTCACCACCAATTGGTATAAATTATTTGTCCCGAATTTGACAGAATTTTAATAAATTCCAAGTCGATTGATAAAAGGGTAAATTTGAATCCCGCACTCAGCAGCGTAGGTAGAGGGAACCTAGTGTACCTAATTAATCCATCTGGATTATTAAATTAATATCAATAGTTTTT
Source organism: Heliconius hermathena (assembly GCA_013403705.1). Lineage (NCBI taxonomy): Eukaryota > Metazoa > Arthropoda > Insecta > Lepidoptera > Nymphalidae > Heliconius > Heliconius hermathena. The sequence goes on along the minus strand of JAAIXJ010000002.1, from coordinate 144,654 downwards.
ACTAAAATGACGCATATAGACACATTGCCTTGATATGGTCTTAATTGTGGGCCAGCGTTTTACTTTGTAGTAAATATTTTATTTCAATCTCTTTTGTGTATCTTGTGTGTTAAATAAATTTGGACAATTTTTCTACAAAATTTTGGATTTTTTATTATTTATATTTTATTCCATAAATATTAAATAATATTTAATAGCGCTGTATCTCACAAACCGCTATAGTTTCATTAAATTTTGGTCTTTGTAAAATGTGAAGAAAATATTGATCGGTCTATACTTTGAATGTCCTACGCTTCTTCGTGTCTTCGGGTTGGTTGGTCAATTATTCTCATTTTAAACTTTTAGGTTTCATTTACATAGATTTTGATTACGTGGCGAATTTTACACAAAATGCAAAAAAATCGATGCATAAGTGCTCGTATCTTTCTTTTGCGATGACTCAGAAGCTTAATTTTTTTCCGCTTAAGGCCATAGATCTGAATATTTAATATTAATTTCAGCTGGATATCTCTTTGGCATCTAAATAGTCTTGACATACAGACAGACGGGCAATAAAATAATCCAATAAAGGGTACCGTTTTACCTTTTATGGTATAGAACTCTAAAAAGTAGAGAAACATGTTCCAAATTAGAAAATCCATGAAGCGTGTATTTATTAATGTACCTTATCGTATAAGTATGCAAAAGATAATTGAATTAAAAAAAAACCAAAATGAGCACAATTTTCTTGATTTATTTAGATTTCAAAGTTGGCAATAAAAAAAAGAACAAGTACCATTATATAATGGAGTACATATTATAATATATAAAACATGTAATAATATCATTTTTTATAAAAGTTATGCCTAGTCCCTGGGTCTGGGTCTGTTAATGTAAACTGTGTTGGTATTGCCGCGTCCATTGCCGATATAATTATTTCTGCGGTTGTTAGATCTCCGTGAGTAGTAGCAGTCGTCGTAGTCGCAGGGCTCAGGATCAGGACTGTTAATATACAATTAATGTAAAAGTTTCATTAAGGAAGAAGAATGTGTTTATACATATTTTATAATTAATTAATCTTTTATTTTCTCGTATATAAACCAAAATTAGCTATAACAATGTGAATAATTAAAATCTGGGTAAAAAAAAATTTTGAAGTAATCATACAAAAGAAGATCTTTTCTTGATTATATATAATAGATGAATTAAATATGGAACTTTAAGTAAACAAATTTTTGTCTTTGACTAAATAGATCAATAATATTTGGATAAATTTAAAGAATTACAATATACATTATATTTAATTACATTTTTTTAATAAGTAAATAATATATGTTTTTAATCACTTACACAGGGTTAGCCTGACTAACTGCAAACAAGGCAAAAATGCATAAAAGGAAGAATATTGACACTTTCATTTTTTATAAAAAATATCAATTAAATAATTTTAAGATGAACAACGTTGTACGCGAATCGTATGATAACTCACGAGTATCTAACATTCGCATTTATTTATATGGTTTTACACTGGTATAATAGTGGTCATATCGGTAGGTCAAATTCTTATCACAATGTAGTTTAAAAATATTTTTTATGTGTATATAACACTGGAACTAATAACCTTCCAACACCAATGATCGACACTTTTTTAAGCTTAGAATATGAGGATATAAATTTATTAAATTGTCAATACTAAACTTAACGATTATAATATTTCCTGCTGACAATTAGCAGAATATATTTGTTCAGTTGTTATTTTGTTTAAAGTTGGTGAATTAAAATGTATTGAAACTTTAATGCTTTATTGAAAATATCTACATTTCGTAAGCAAATTTTGAAAAGTTAAAAAGGTTTTTATAGGGATTTTTGTTGATTAGTTTTATATTTTAAAGAAGAAAAAGAAGAAGAAGAAACTATTTCTAGAGTAAATGTCAAGGAATTAAGAAAAGTTTACGACAACTGCAAAAAAAAAATTCAAATAATAGGGTTTCCATCCCAGAATTTTTTTTTTTTGCAAATATGGCAAAATTATAGCTTTTGAGCCTAGTAACAATATAAAGAATTCGAATTCGCTCTACTGGGGTTGTTCTATTATTAATGACAGGTATTTTTGTTCGTTGTTGCCAATAGACCTGATATAGTACTAGTAGACCGAGTGGCGCACCGGTGCACCGCACAGCGATTGTTGACGTTACTATCCCACATGATTACAATCTTGTGAAGACCGAAAAAGAAAAATTATCTAAATATTTGGACTTAGCCCTCGAGATTGCTGCCATGTGGGATGTCAATGCGACTATCATTGTGTCGATAGTGCTTTCAGTTTAACGGTTTAAGATCGAAAACAATCTTAAGAGGTTATCGCTTAGCTGTTGGGTCAAGAACCGGATGCAGAAGGCAATTTTTCTTGAGACGGCGTATTGTGAGAGTTCCTCTTTTTGGAACCTAGCCACCGATGGCTTGGACCTTTGTCCCACTGTCGAAAGTTTTTTTTTGTATTTTTTTAATGTATTTTTTATAACAATTTATATTTAAAAATGTAAAATTTATTCCTCTTGTATAATATAATAAAAGTGCATAGAGTAGTAAGGAATTAGAATTAAGCACTAGTGTTAATATTAAACACAAGTTAAATAGTGTTTTTTTTTATTTTAAATTAAATTAGCTTCACGCTGTATCCCGCACACAGCAGGGTAGGCAGAGGAAACCTAGTGTTGACACTCCGTTCCCCACTTTCTGCCGATTTCTGGAGGCATTGCGTGTTGAGTGGCAGAACTCAACGCCGCGCTTAAGCTCGACACCAGAGCGAAGAAATGGAAATATAAATTTAAGTAAATATTTCATCTCCTCGAGTGGGGATCGAACCCACAACCAGTCGGTTTTGCAGTCACACCTCGTGCCGCTGCGCCACGACCGGCCTCGGTTTATTTTAAATCAGCAATAAATACAATAAAATTCTGAGTTTTTTCAGACAGGTATGATTAAAAAATCTTATAGATAAATACGTACATACTCAAATCCCGTTTTTTTTTTATATTTAATATTATAGGACTTTCATTTATTTGAAATAAATATTTTCGATAATTATGTAGGTACCTACAAAATTTCATATTGGTTAGTCACATATATTGAAGCTTTTGGGTGTGACCTATGAATTTATTTAAAGTACAAGGATTAAATTCCTAAAAACTTAAATATGTTTTCATATTATACTATAAAAAATCACTTTAAAGTAGCAACATTTTTACTAGCGTGTGTAACTTTAATGTTACACAACGATATTTTAATTCGGTTTTCCAACAAACCATACATATTATTTATCACTTAACCGGGAAAATAGAAAAACATATTTCTTATTTCTGAAACAATAAAAAGTCAATAAATTAGTTAATACGTTTATTTAAGGTATTTAAATTTTCATTTAGAACGCAATTCAGGTTATTAAATAAATTAGCTAGTTCGTAATGGGTCGTCATTTAGATATAAAATAAAATTCTTTTGACATTGGCGTTTGTTATATTTTTCTTATATTTGTAGTTTTTTTAAGTAAAAACAGATTAGTGTAAAGTTACAAAGTCCTATATTTTCCGGTTATTATTAAAAGACCTTGTATGCATAGTAGCAAACTTACCTTTATACTTTAATGCCATATTGTATTAAGCTTAGCGTCAATAAATTTAAGAAAAAAACACATAGTTGAGTTAGTTAAGAATAAATTAGCAAATCTGAAAATTGTTAATAATTATTATAATTAATTGTAATGTAATAATAATGTACGTATAGGTTTATTTGTTTATCAATTACTTTATTCGATTAATTTTTATTTATTTTTTTCTTATCGTGGTATATCTTCTGAAAGATCAGCTATTATGTATGCCACTGTAGCCCAAAAGGCAGTACATAAATCTAATTCCTCAGGACTTTCAACATTCATAGTATCTCCTTCAGTGTGGTGAAACCAGAAATAACGTTCATTTGCATTGTGCAGACTTGCTCCTGGAACTCCAGTTTTAATGATAACACTAATATCAGAGCCAGGACTATCGGCTTCAACTAACGATGAAGCATTGATGGAATCAAATAATTTTAATATTTCAGCCACTATGCATTTAGCTTTTTGTGTTCCGGCAACAACTAGTCCAAGTGGAGCAAAAGTACCTTCGTCCGACTCCATAATAAAATTAATATTGTGGCTTTCATTTCTGTGTTTTTTTTCATAGTCGTAGGCACCGATCAAGCCAAATTCTTCAGCAGCCCAAAAAATTGATCTGATGGTTCTTTTAGGTTTTAAATTAAGGCGTTTTAAAATTACAGGAGTGGCCCAGCTTACGAACAGGCCACCGCCATCATCCATTGCACCTTGACCAACGTCCCAACTGTCAATATGACCAGAAACAATCACTAATTTTTCTGGATTATCTGTACCTTTCAGATCAATAAGGGTATTTCTAGAAGTTTTTGTTTCAAATGTCGACAACATTGTGATATTAAGAATAATTTTTTCATCTCTATTGTAAAATCTCCTTAACAAATCTGCATCTTCCATTGTTATTGCAGCAGTTGGTATTTTTTTAACATTATCATCATAGTATTGCGAACCAGTGTGTGGCGAATTGATTGAAAATGGAGCAATAGATTTGACTAAAGACATAATAGCACCTTTTTCTGCTGCTTTCGCGGCTCCCTGTGAGCGATATACTACAGTTTCGCTATAGGTTGTAAAAACTGGGTCGTATAATACAATTTTACCCTTGACATCTTGACCAGATAATTTAGATAATTCTTCAAAATTAGACACTACAATCACTTCTGCTTGTATACCTTCAGGTGGAGTTATAACACTGCGTCCAAGACCCAATAAAGCTATGTCCTTTATTCTAGGTTGAAGCATAGTAATCTTTTCAGTTCCTCTAATCCAATGGGGTACCTTTAGTAATGAAAACGCATTTGTTATAAATATGTAATAAAAACGAAGGCATAATAAAATTATAAAATTCTCTAAAGAATATTTTGAATTTATTCTTAAAACATCTTATTTTTTGAGTACTGATTGAGTCTTTTCATACAACACGCTATGAGCGTAAGATAAAAAAGTTTTTGTACTAAAATGACTTAATATAATTATTAATAAAGAATGCAATAATAAAAAAAATAGGACATTGTTACAGAAGGATAACTAATTAAGATACGTCATGCTGAAATTCTGTATAAACACATAATAAGTTTTGAAATTGAACTTTTTGGATATAATGCAAGTGTTTATTTAATTTTATTTTAAGCTATAGGTTATTGTTCCATAACAAGATATTGAAGCTTAGTTGAACCTTCCAATTGCCTATTTTATGTACTCATCGAACAACAACATACAACCGAAATTACGTAGAACGTTGAAATTAGGCATGTAGGTCCTTGGGGAGGGTAGAGACAAGATTTCCTAAATACAAGAAAATTTCTTAAAAATAGAATTTTTTAAATTTATAATCCACATTGACAAATTTGCGGGCAAATTAAATATGCATATGAGTCGAGTACGGTAGCTTAAACAATAAACAATATTCAATAGTTAAAAAATACAATAGGTAACTGGCGCGTGGAATTGGGATTTGGGTTCAAAATTAACTTTCTTCTAAAAAAAATAATAGACTCGAAAGTATACGAATAATACTTTAAAATATGATTAGTAGCGAAATGTATATTTGATTTGCTTACCTCTAGCTCTTCTGTAATAATATCATTGATATCTTCATCCTGACTTAGCTGAATCATGTAATCAATAGAGTCTTCAAGTACTTGTGACCCTGATGGACGAGCTCCAAAGGTGTCGACAAATTTGGCTAATCTAAAAGTTAGTAGTAAGTAGTTATTTGTATGAGTCATATTTTTTATTCCAAAGTACTTGTGTGCAAGGACAGAATTTTTTGTCAAGTCATTATCTTCACTCATAATTTTTCGTCTTTCTGTAGATATATTGCGTGTTGTATAGCAAAACACGATGTAGCACTTAAATTCAACTAAAGTGCGGTTCTGTTGCTGCTGTGTGCCGTATCCCGTACAGCGTGAAGCTGATTTATTTAATTAGTTAATTTAGTCGTTTTAAAATGATAGTTTAAATGAGTATTAGTATTATGCAAGCAAAGACTTAATATCATGGATTAATTATTTCACTTGAAAAATAAGGATGATTTCATGTTTAAATAGTTTTTTGTATGTACTTAATATGATTAAAATCATCATTTAACAGGTGAACAGCTAAAATAAACTTTAATTTTAAGATTGACCTTCTATTATATAATATTTTACTTTAAAACATAAGGCAAACCGCGCATTTCATCGTCTATTCTCAGTCAAACAGAATAAAATATTTCAAATGATGGCAACCTTTGCTTGAGGCAGTTATTTTTCAGGCAACCATGTGTTTTAGTGATGAGAAAAAATAAGGTTTAATTTCATATATAATTAATTAAAAAAACACATGAGTGCAAATATTAACATTAAGGGACCTCTTTAAACCAGCCAACCCTGGGCTTGCGGCAGACTGAGGGCTGGCAACCATTGTTTTTCCAAGTCCTTATGCGATTTTCTTTCAAATGATGTGCGATTTATACAAAAAACATATGAGTGCAATTTTCTCCAAAAACGAGTTACGAAAAACAATTATTAAAGGTGATTGCGGCAGGATTCTTTTAGGCAACCCTAGTGTAATCTATTCTATTATCATGTATCATTCTTAAATATAAGTTTCATTAGAATTACTGATCCCTACAGACTATCTTAGGCCATAATATCGGAATCATTTTTTTCTTCTAGCTTCACGCTGTATCCCGCATTTAGCAGGGTAGGCAGAGTGAACTTAATGCTAAGACACTCCGTTACCCACTTTCCATCGATTTTTCCGAGGCATTGTATGTTCAGTGACGGAACTTAACGCCAGGTTTTTGCCTTGGAGCCAGAGAGAATATTCATACTGGAAATTTAAAAGATATTTATACTGAAGTAAATAATAATACTTACTCATTATAAGTTTTGCTTTTGAAGTCTCCTTCTAAAACATATTTGAATATTTCATCTCTTACATTTCCATAGGAAGCTATCTCCTTTATTAAACCATCACCCAGAATAGCTTCACAACTATTACTTTTTGGTATAAATTTTGCTTCACAAAGAAATATTATAAAAAGGGTTACAAGAATTCGCACCGAGAAAAACATCTTTCTACCCGAGCCTTAAAAATATTGTGATGTTGTGATAAGCTAAGACTCTTTTGTGGAGCGTCTATCTTATCTTTTCAAGTAAAATCGGCAGCTGTCGAAATGTCTATTGTTATATACTCAAAAGACATTCGATAGGCATTTGTGTTACCGATGATATTATATACGCATACGCACTAAATCGTGCTACGGCTACAATATCTAATCTATAAGTACTCAAAAAAGATCATTTTTTTTTAGATTATTAAATTTATTTTTTTATTTTAATATAACGTCAAAGTATATAGGAATACAATTTTTTTTCCAGCTTCACGCTACGGGAACCTAGTGTTAAGACACTCCGTTCCCCACTTTCCGCCAATTTCTGGAGGCATTGCGTGTCGAGTGGCGGAGCTCAACGCCGCGCTTTCCCCTCGACACCAGAGCGAAGAAATGAAAATATAAATGTAAATAAATATTTCATCTCCTCGAGTGGGGATCGAACCCACAACCAGTCGATTTACAGGCACACTTTGTGTCCCTGCACCACGGCTGGCCTCGAATATGACTTTATATATTATTTATCTTATTAGTAATATTTTGGAAATCATTATTTTGAAAATTAAAAAGAAAACATCCTCTCATATTTTAGTAGTGGACTGGCGTAAGACTGTCAACGAGATGGTCGTGGGTTCAATCCCAATTATAGAAATGAACTACTTTCATTTCATCGCTGGTTAACGCAAGGTTGCTCAACATACAATGGTCAATGTCTCGAATTCGGGTGAAAAACGGAGCATGAAGCGGAGCTTACTATTTGTGATAAAGCGTGATACTAAACCGATTTTCTTCTAATTATGTTGTTAGTTTGTTTGTTGTTGTTACCTTTCCTGTTATTTTTCTATTAACATTAATGTATGTAATATTCGAAAAAAAATATATATTAAAAAAAATGTTCTGTGAAATTAATGAAAGCTAATTTCTATATAGTTATACTACTTTTATAGATAGGCACATTATTATTTATTCTATCATTTAACGTACCATTCGTTCAATTATCAAAATATAAAATAACTTACGAATGACTTCATCTGGAAAGCACAGAATGTAATTAATAATTTATTATTTATTTTATATTTTCCTAATTTAGCCAATATTACTCGTACGTCATTTGTTATCGTAGTTATCATGTATTTACAGTTTTTTTTCTGAGGTTTAAATTAAATGCAATAAATCGAAACAGGCTTAGTCTATAACACATAGACACTATGTTTGGCTGGGCAAAATTAATTCTGGCTAAGCTTCTGCGTAAAACTGTAATTGAATTTTATTCGCAATACTTCAACCGCAATTTTCAGATTTTGTGTGTTTATTAATAAAACCATTCCGATAAAAAATAAAATGAAATAAATAAATCAGCTTTACGCTGTATCTTGCACACAGCATGGTAGGCAGAGGGAATCTAGTGTGTCACGGAGTGTCTTACACTCCGTTTCCCACTTTCCGCTGAGTTCTAGAGGCATTGCTTGTTGAGTCGCGGAACTCAACGCCGCGTTTTACCTTGACTCCAGAGCGAAGACATGAAAATATAAATGTAAATAAATATTTCATTTCCTCGAGTGGGGATCGAATCAACAACCAGTCGATTCTCCATTCACATTTTGTGCCCCTGCGTCACGACTGGCCTCTGATAAAAATGTTAGTGATAAATAAACTTTTTTTACTAAGCTGGTTTCACCTCGATAACACTATTATGTAACAAGAAGTACCTAGTTGTTTTGTAGTGTGTTGTTATTTATTAACTGCATTCATCCCTCATACATTCGATATTTTTTTATTTTTTAGTATCACGCATGTAGCAATACCCTTCAATCTGCCTACGGAATGTTCTAACACTAGGAACCTAGTGTTAGAACATTTCGTTCCCCACTCTCCGCTAAATTTTCAAGACATATATATAATAATACTTTATATGGATTTTATGTTAATAACATATTATAGAAACAGAACTTATACAAATTTTTAAAAGATTTTACATATTATTTAGTATTGACACTGAATTATTTAATTTCATGGCGTTCTATATACAAAATTATGTTATGCTATCTGTGCATTGTTATATTGATCCATATCAAAGCTTGACATTGACTCGCTAGACGTCACTAAAATCAGCTTCACGCTGTGTCCCGCACGCAGCAGGATAGGCAGAGGGAACCTAGTGTTAAGACACTCCGTTCCCCACTTTCTGCCGAATTCAGGAGGCATTGCGTGTTGAGTGGCAGAACTCAACGCCGCGCTTAACCTCGACACCAGAGCGAAGAAATGGAAATATAAATTTAAGCAAATATTTCACCTCCTCCAGTGGGGATCGAACCCACAACCAGTCGGTTTTACAGTCACACTTCGTGCGCTTCGTGCGCTTCGTTCGTCGCGCTACGACTGGCCTATACTATATTATTTAAAAACTTTTACTATAAGTGTATGAACTGGGTAACTAAGCTCAATTTTTATATTGTGGATTTGTGATCCAGTGTCCACTATATCATCTGATCTGGACATAACAAAATACTTTAGTGAGTGGAGATGCTATGAACACAATAAAACCAAACACGTTTGTTTGTGTGTTTAAACATTTTTATTTTATTTTATGATCATTGCACGCTGGGGGTTGGTAAGGGACGCGTGCAGGGGCCGGGGCCCTTAGTTATTTTCTTATAAGTTTTTGTGTGTCACCTTAAAATCTTGAAATGATTACAATTTGATAAGTATATATTTGAGGTGAGTCGAGGCACAGGGACACAAAGTGTGATTCTAAACGCGACAGGTTCTAGGTTCGAGTCCTACTCGAGAAAATGAAATATTTAATATTTTCATTTCTTCATTTTGGTGTCGAGGCAAAGCGTGGCGTTGAATTGCACCACTCAACATGTAATGCCTCCAGAATTCTCCAGAATGGGCTACAGAGTATCTTAGTATTAGGTTTCCTCTGCTTACACTGCTGTGTGACTGTATTCCTCAGTGTAAGCAGAGGATTTCATGCTAATAAATATAATATTTAAATATAACCGGGCTCTATTATGTGTTGTAAACGCTAATATGCCACAAGGTCACGCTGGAAATTGTGACTTGTTTATTTATATCAAAATTCTTATTTTTTCTTTGATTATCTACAACAGACATAAAACATTAGAGGCTACTGTTTCCTGTATAAATTATACATTTATATAAATACAATTCACTATTCTTATAGTTGTAAAATTTATTTTAACCAATAACGACTGTAACTTCTTATCTGGCGTCGGCAGCTTTTCGAATGTCGACAAAAGGGCTCGTTTCAAAATCCAATTATCTTACATATTCCCACGTTCTTTCCATGAATGCTTAATTAAAACTTATAAACTTAGTTCTATTAAGGTAATCTTGCTTAGTGATTTGTTTGAGTATTATATAGGTATTTCTAAAATATCTTGACAGATATTTTAAATAACATTAAATATATCTTTTTATTAACAATATCAACACTACAACACAATATATTTTTTTTAATAAACTTTGTCAAGATACTTCTATTTTCAATTTGTTTGTGTACTAAAATATTCTGATAGATATTTTAAAGATCATTAAATAGTCAATTAAAAATTTTTGGACAATATCGACATAATATTAAATTTATTTTTTTAGCTTTCCGCATATAGTAAGTAGGTAAGTTGTTCTGCCAAGTAGGGTAACTTGGCAGGACAAGTTATAGTCAATACATTCTGTTCTTCACGTTCCACCCAAATTCAAGGCGTGGCGTGGTGGGTAGCGGAATTCAACGCCGCGTTTCGTCCTAAAACGTCACCTCATTTCTTTGATGAAATGAAAACAATCCATTTCACTAACATGGGCTCAAACGTGTTTTAAACCAAACTCTGTGCCAATGCGCCACGGTGGCCTCAAATATTAAGTCAAATGTTGGCTTATATTTTTTAAAGAAACCTCAATTACATTTTTTGTCTATTAGTAGTTATTAAGTATATTTTAAGCTTCACGCTGTATTCCGCATATATCAGAGGGAACCTGGGAACCTATAGTTAAGACACTTTTAACATTAAATCATTTTTCGCCAAATTCTTGAGGTATTGAGTGTGTCCTTTTCCATAAAAAGAAAAAATAATTGAGTGGCGGAATTCATTGCCGCGCTTTGCCTCGTACCAGAACGAGGTAATTAAAATATAAAATAATATCGCCAAGAGAACCGAACCCACGACAGTCGTGTTTCTGTTCGCACGCCCCTGCGCCATGACGGCCTCCTGAATTGTTATCAAATGTAATATTATTTATTGTTTTTCTATTTCTTAAATAAATCTTGGTATAATTTAGGGTTATTGTTATAGGGCAGTGGCAAGGTAAAATAACTATAGATACGATGCTTGTTTATTCGAAAAATCTCATATATTTAATAAATTACATACTAATTCAAAATTAGTGAAAAATAGAGAACGGAGTGTTTTAACAATAGATTATCACTATTTGCTTTGTATCACCATGCTAAAATGAAGTGGTAATACAATATAAAGTAATAAGTATAATTAAATGTAGGTACATAATGTTGATATTATAATAAGTACGAGTATTTATTGTAAACATACTAAATATAGATAACGACCTGTATATTAATAATGTTTATATTAATAGAAAACAATCTATTGTTTATAAATAATATTTTATTATCAACAATGTCTAATGACTAATGTAAAAATGTTAATAAATTTATATTTCATCACATACATAGGTACTGTCTAGTTTATTAAAATGTGAAAATTATACTATCATAATTTTTTTCATGTTTTCCGTGGTATATCTTCCGAAATATCAGCTATTATATAAGCCACAGCAGTCCAGAAAGCTGCACACAAATCCAATTCTTCAGGACTTTCAACATTCATAGTATCACCTTCAGTGTGGTGAAACCAGAAATAACGTTCATTTGCATTATGAAGACTTGCACCTGGAACTCCAGTCTTAGTTATGACAGTGATGTCAGAGCCGGGACTATCTTCTTCAACTAATGTCGAAGCATTGATGGATTTAAATAACTTTAATATTTCAGCGACTATACATCGAGCTTTTTGTGTACCGGCAACACCTAACCCTCTTGGAGCAAACGTACCCTCGTCGGACTCCATTATAAAGTTAATATTTTTGCTTTCATTTCTGTGTTTTTCTTCATAGGCGAGGGCACCGATCAAACCAAGTTCTTCGGCAGTCCAAAAAATTGACCTTATGGTTCTTTTTGGCCTTAAGTTGAGGCGTTTTAAGATTATAGGAGCAGCCCAGCTTACGAACAAGCCACCGCCATCATCCATTGCGCCTTGACCGACGTCCCAACTGTCAATATGACCAGAAACAATTACTAATTTTTCTGGATTTTGTGTACCTTTCAAATCAATGAGTGTATTTCTAGAAGTTTTTGTTTCAAATGTTGATGACATTGTGATATTGAGAACAATTTTTTTACCTCTGTTATGAAACCTTCTTAGCAAGTCTGCATCCTCAATGGTTATAGCAGCAGCAGGTATTTTTTTTATATTATCTTCATAATGTTGATACCCCGTATGAGGTGAATTGATAGAAAATGGTGCTATAGATTTGACTAAAGATGCAACTGCACCCTTTTTTGCTGCTCTTGATGCTCCTTGTGAGCGATATACTACGGTTTCGCCATACGTCGTGAAAACTGGATCGTATAACACAATTTTGCCCTCGACATCATTGTCAGATAATTTTGATAGCTCATCAAAATTCGATACTACGACGACTTCTGCTTGTATACCTTCAGGTGGAGTTGGCACACTGCGACCTAGACCCAACAAAGCAATGTTTTTTACTCGAGGTTGAATCATAGTTATCTTTTCCGTTCCTCTAATCCAATGAGGTACCTGTAAAACACAATACAATAATAAGTATTTATTAGTAAATAATAATTATCAATACCTATTTTTTTAATTTTTTATTTAATTTTTTTTGAATAAGAGATTGATATATGAAACATTTTTCATTTACTAACATGGAAAAAATATGAAAAACGTGTGGTCAAGTATAATATTACTATAACCTTCTTAAGATTGTTTGACTTTTCAATAGCTGCATGATATGTTCCTAAAGTGTTAAGCATGTATACGGTGCATCATGTTTTGCCTGGGCTCTTTGTATTTTTACTTGACCCTTCAATATCATAAATATTGTTTTGAATAATCGAGCAAAATCTAAGCTCTTCTTTATTCCGTTATGTTTTTAATCTTACTTATTCTTTTTATCAATATAAGAAGAAGCAATTTCATAGCAATGTAAGAAGACACATAAAAGACAAATACAAGAAAAGTGTTTCCTATTGTCCTTAATTACCTCTAGTTCTTCCGTAACGACGTCATTTATTTCCTCTTCTCGTGTCAGCTGAATCATGTAATCGATAGAATCTTCGAGTACTTGTGATCCAGATATTCGAGCGCCATATGTGTCGACAAATTTGGCCAACCTGAAATTAGTTTCAGAAATCTAAAGCTTAATAGTAATTTTTAATCTTTTGATAAATCACAGATACATTTAAATTATATTTAGAATTTAATTTATTTTAGCAAAATGTAAGTATTTACTATTATTATTCCACTTTGAAGTAAAGACTACTAAACGGATTTAGTCCATATAAACTTTACAGTAATATATGTAGCTTATATATTAGAGTGACATAAAGACTATAATTTTTGTAAAATTTTTTTATAAATTAGCTATAGTAATATTAGGTACAATAAGATTTAAGTAGGCAAAGCCACATTTGGGTCGCTAGCATATAATATTATTTATGTGAAAGTTTGTGAGGAAGGATGTTTGTTTCATTTTATCCCAAAAAGTATTTGTACGGATTTTGATAAAACGTTTTTGATACAATTGTAATGTGGAAAGGCGTATTGCTGCCGGTAACGGGATTAACGGAGCCTTAGTTGTATTGATGAGACGGTGAAACGTCAGCACAGTTGCGCGTTTGGCCGTACACAATGCAGTTTTGGTACCGACTCTGTTATACGGCAGCGAAACGTGGGTATTACAGAAGAAGAATGGAAGAAAGATGAATGCCGTGGAGATACGATATGCGGAGTCAGTTTAGCTGATCGAATCCGCAATGAAGAGATACACAGAATGGCAGGTACTAGCGAGGATGTCACGGCGAGAATGAAGAAGAACTTGCTCAGCTGGTTTGGGCACGTCGAACGAATGGGTGATAAAAGAATGGCAAAAAAGATTTATGATCAAAAAGTAAATGGTAAAAGAGATAAGGGGAGACCTCGGTTGACCTTCGAAAACATAGTATCAAATATGCTTGAGAAAGGTCACGTAAAAAGCACGAGGACCCACCGGAGAGCATGTATGCATGTTTGAAGAGGTTGATGACAGTGGACGAGGCGAAAGAGGTATGTAGAGACCGTAGCGTTTGGCGCTCCGTTCTCTCTGACTACCCCACTAGGGATAAAGCGTGAAGTTAAGTTTTATAAAACTGTATCGAGGTATAGCTTTTACATCATAAAAAACACAGGCTACATTTATGTAATTTTTTTTAAATATTATAATAAATAATAAGTTTAAGTAGATGAGGCCGCACCTGGATCGATAATGCAACATTATACAAGCAAATTCACATTTAAATTTGGTAAGCATTTCTTCCTGTCAACTATGTAACGGACATTTTATATTACAATGCTTAATACAGAACTTTCTTCACGCAATTCATTTATATTATTTTAAATTGCTTATCTATCTACACTACATACAAGGTGGAAGAGGCAGCGCTCCTTTTACGGGAACATTATATAGGTAAAATATTTTAAGCGCATACCTAAATATTATAAATTAATCAAGATTTCTTTAGGTATGGGCTTACTCCACAGTTTAGACGTAGGATTTTTTTTCATTTCACGATGTTTATTCAGATGTGTATTTCGTGTGACGCAGTTACGCATAGAGATACTAATAACGTAAACACATCTACCACAAAAATACTACTAAAGGTTAATCAACTTTGAACTTTGCCGCTAATACTTACGACTCGATTTCGGAATGAGGCGTATGCGGCGGTTTCCCTTTGATAGATTTATGTGTGCGTGCGTCGTTCTTTACAAATGGCGTTTTATATTAGTACAATGATTTTATTATTTATTTAGTTTAAAAAAAAACATTTATTGTTGGAAAAAAATAATTATTGTTTTATTGTGTATTTATTTAATTGTATAAAGCTTTTATAGAGTAGTTAAAACTGTGGTTTCATTTAAAGTGGTGCTGATACTTCCATCCTGTATAAGATGGGCCTGGCCCTGGAATGGGGATGGGATGGAACAAGTAAAAATTTGAAATTTTTCAATTGAGGCCAGTCGTGGCGCAGGGGCACAAAGTGTGACGTGTAGAATCGATCGATCGACATTTATAATTTCATTTCTTCGTTTTGGTGTCGAGGCAAAGCGCGGCGTTCTCAACTCAACACGCAATGCCTGGAGAACTCGGCTGAAAGTGGGGAACGCAGTGTCTTAACACGAGGATACAGCGTGAATTTAAGTAAAAATTAAAATACAATGGATTTTGCATGTATAATAATTTAAAGATATAAGTATAATATTTAATTTAGATAATAAATACTATAAAAGCTACGAAAGCGTTTACTAACAAATTGTAAATATCAAAAATTATCTCACAGACTAAAATGGTTGCCGTTTTTTATCAATACATTTGTTTATATTTAAGTCTGATAACATAAATGTTATGAATGTTTGTAAATAAAAAATATTCTACTGTATGTACTAATTGTGGGTTAAAATTTCATTCGACACATTTGATATTTCTTAAAGTATTTTTAGAAAAATGAAGCCGTGAGTTCCGTCTCTTGCTATCGTGTTTCTTAATTAGCGATAAAATAAATTAAATTATTAAAGCGTTACGGAGAATATATAAACAATTATATTTATTTTTAGAGACGCTCGTGGCGTAGTGGCTCAAGCGTGTCACGCGACGGTTATGGGTTCGATTCCCACTCGTGGGAATCACATACTTAATTTTCATTTACAGGCGTTGCGTTTCGCTGAGCTAAAAAAGTATATTTAATTATAGTACTAACATATATAAAAATACAGTAAATAATTACTTACTCATCATACGTCCTTCCTTTAAACGGACCGGACACTACATAATCTATTATATCAGAGACCACAGTGTCGTATGATGCAATCTCACTTGCCAGTGCACCAACATCACAAGATTTTAATTCCGAATATGATTTTTTCTTAGGCACAGCTTGAACTTGGGACAATGATATTAATAATAAACTAATATTCAAAACTAATACAAACATATTCAGCGATTAGTTATCTTTATACACTTTACACGTCTATACTCAATGACCAATTGTTGTTAAATGGTCAATGAAACTATTTGAAAAAGATATATCCTTATTTTAGTAGTTTTAAATGTGGTGTAACATAAAACTAGAAAGTACCATTATTATTATGGGAAAAAAAAGATTAGACAATATTAGTTTGGTATTCCTATTTCTTTTATTTAATACTTTATGCCAGTAGTTTAAAATAGGAAAAATAAGGTAAAGCTAATTGCTCTAGTTTCTCTCTGCGTATCTAACATGCTAACGGAGACGTGTGAAAGTTTAATTTAATTTTACTATAAGGATTGACTAGGTAATTTATACCTTTATTAGTATAATATCTGTATTATAATGGTATATTTATACAAATAAGGCTTCTTTACTAAGGTACAAAATTTAGTAAATGTAGAATAAATTACGTTTAATACATTATTACAATATATTAATCATATGCATTATCATTGTAAGTGATTCGCACGTGTAACGTATAATTGATTACAAAATTCAATAATATTTATATAGTAGAATTCTTGGTTAAGATAGGTTAGGCAAGCCTAGACCAGAACTAAATATAAATCTATTATAAATCTAGTATAGCTATCTCATTTAAAATTGTATAGGTAATAAAATATTATTTATCAAAATTATAAAAAAGAAAATCTAATAGTTGTGGTTTCAATTACCACACGGAGTAATAAACTATTGTAATTGTTCTTACTCTCATGAGACAAATTTCGGTGTTAAATTCTGTCATTCTAAATGATCCTTAAAAAATATTAATCAACTATTTTTTACCTTAACCCATAAAATTATATGTGTAATAACAATATTCAGTTGAACTTTAAAATCATATAAATAAAAAAAAATAGCGTCCCGCTGTATCTCGCGCACAGCAAGGTAGACAGAGGGAACCTAATGTTAAGACACCGTTTCTCATTTTCCGCCGAATTCTTTATTATTGCGTGTTGAGTAACGGAATTCAACGCCACGCTTTGTCTCTCTCTACACCAGAGCAAAAAAAAATTATATTCGCTATTTGAGTGGGACTCGAACCCACGACTTGTCACACTTTATACCCCTGCGCCACGACTGGCTTCAATCATACAACGCTTTTGATATTTTTAACGTACCGTCACAATACGTAATGCAGTAGTTACGTTATTCACATGATGGCACTCGTCGACAATGAGGATAGACCGTATCCGCTATATAACTTATAGAATGCCATTTGAATCAAGGTTGTTAGTTAAGTATTATAATCTATAGTAGAGGCACTTATATCATTGCAACTCTATGTAAATTGTAGTATAATTATACTTGCAGTGTTATTGTAATATGTATAAAATAATTTTTAACAAAAAAAAAACTGACTTCAAACAGTAACTTTGTAATAACTTATAAGATTTTCTTATTTATAACAATTATTATTCCTCTAAAAACTGGACCAAATAAAAATGCGATCACACAGAGAGCACCAGCTTTCAAATAATAAAATAATCATCAAAATCGGTCCACCCAGTCGAATGTTCTGAGATAAGAAACATAAAAATACCATCGGATTGAGAACCTTCTCCTTTTACAGAAGTCGGTTAAAGATAGCTATTATTTTTTTTATGTTTAGCAGGCTATGTATATTAGGTAGAGTACCGTAAATAGCGGCACGTGCACGAAAAATGGAATTAAATCAATGGATACAAGAATTGAGAAATATAATCCAGTGCACCACGATGAAATTATTATCAGGATCTATTTACCTACTTAGAACGAAATGAAGGTGGCAGAATAAGTTCATTATGAACGACAGCGAAATTTGCTATCTTTTGTTTTAAATATACTTTTACAAATGTTGGATAAAAGGATTCGATAACATACGGTTTCGCCCGCTAGGCGAATGGTAATAACAAAGAGAAATGTCACATTCTAAGGCCTATATTTATAAACTAGCGGCTCGCCCACGGCTTCGCCCGCTTAAAATACATGATTACTGATTTAATAAGCACAATCGATTGACAACTATAATGACTTCTAATATGACTTTTTTTCGACATTGTCGTCAAAGAATTTTCGATTGTTTTAAATAAAAAAATACGACCATTGTTGATATTTAATATTTATAAAAAAAAAAAAATATTTATTACACGTATATATTAACTTTATGTTCTTTTTACCTATATACTCTGTTAAATGTGCTGATGTCAGTGAATAATTTAATTTACTCATTCAGAAACAGCCTTAAATGTTAAATTATTGATTTGAAGGATTCATAATATTCATTGTAAAATAACTGTAATAATTGCATATTAACTCCTGTACAGTTTTTAAATTAGTTACATATATTATATGAACGAACCAACCAAAAAATCTTTGTATTTACTTGATATTTCTTTCAAGATCGTTCTTTATCTCTGTGTTGAATTAATTACGACTTAAACTTAACTGTTATGATTTATGAAGGTAATCTCCACTAACAATTCAATTTTGTTTACTTTATTGTATAAAATATTATATAATAGTGCTTCAAAAATATATATTTTTATCAACAGTCATATAACCCAGACGTTTCGAATGTCATTCTTTAGCCAAGAATCTTACCAGCGCGATTGCTATATAATATTCGCAGGCAAACTAATGCCTTGAGTTCATTCAAATGACGATAACTTTTTTTTTAATGAACCGATTTTGATGAACTAAACTTTAGTACTTAAGTTGAGTTAAAACAAAGCAATTGGTGAAATTTTCAAGTAAATCGGTTCAGTACTTTCAGAGAAAAATGCGGACAAAAATATGTCGACAGACAGACAGACAGACAGACAAGAAATTCAAAAAAAATCTTTTTGCTTTCTATTATTCTTTTTAAGTGTCCCTCTATCCATTTTAGTCAAAATTACTAAATGTACAGACAAAATATTTTTACTGTCTTATTATATATAGAGATAATTTAGTCCAGTCTAAGGTCCGTAACTATAAATCAGTATAAGATTGATCTCAGACTTGAGAGCTGTTTATAAATACAGACCTAAATGGAAGGTAATTATGACCGCAGGTGCAGAAGACTCGATGGAAACGATTAACTTTCTGCTTTCTTTATAAATAGTAGTTCCTTAGCTATTATAATAAAGATCTTTAATTGAATATTTTTTATGTATTAGAAAAGTGTTGTTTTTTGATTTAATTAAGTTTATTTTTTGATTCTTATTTTATTTTTATTATTCATATTTTAAATATTATTTATTCTTCCTTGCTGGATAACGTAACGTACTTATATTTATTTTGATATTTTATTTTGATTGTGCACATTCTGACCGTTTAAAATTCAAACATTTTATTTTCATGATAGTATGAACTCCCTAACAATAGTTTCAAGGACATCTCTTAATAACATAATATTAATATTAAAATACTTATACTATACAATTATTACATTTATTAGATATTAATTAAATTTTTTACTGTAATTAACTTATTTTAAGTGCAAAAATAAATTATTATTATCAACAAAATTAAAGCTTTAACTATAATCGAAACCCGGAACTAAACACGAATCCATACAAAAATGTACCTACTCATGTAATCTAATCTTGGATCAAGGTCATAACTACCTACGTATTTCGGTACGGGACGTATTAATATAACAAGCGAAGCTAGTATTACAACGCACATGTAGCCTAGCGCTACATGTGCGTTGTAATACTCTTCACTCACTCTTCATCACGACAGAACTCGTAATATGTAAACAAAACAAACGTGTTTCTCAAACATCACTTCCAGTGTGTAAAATGCTTACAAAATTATGATTAAAGATAAAAGTTTGTATAAAATAGTTTAGTGTTGATAGCATATGTAGTGTAAGTGATAGTGACCCTTTTTTACCATTTGAAATGTATTGTCTAAAGAAACATGCTATTTGTTTGCGATTGTTGCGAAATAATGCTGTAAGGTATGTTTTATATTAAAGTTTTTATGTGATGTAAACGGAATAATTAGTATTTGTATTATTTTTGGAGCAATTATTAATTATTAATAATAACATTCTTCACAAATTCTTGATTGATAAGTGATTTTCAAAGCATTTACGCTTATTCGCTTTTTTGCGGTTTTGCTCGGGAAGGCGTCGATTTTCATTTTCGTGTTGTTCCAATATTAACCTTATGTGTCCTAATAATTAATTTATTCTAATCGTATTACCATTTCAGGTGTATATCTACAGCAAATGCAAAATGTTTGGAAGAATCTAATTTAAAATCATGGAGAGATATACCAGGCCCTACAACTTTTCCTTTAATCGGGCAACTGTTGACATTTTTACCGGGCGGTAATGTCTGCTCAAATATTATACACCGAATAGCTAATAGTTTTTACTAATGTAAATAAAAAACTACTGTTTACATTATATTACTTACAATACTTCAACGTTTTTTTTACCATTTTATAATATTGATTGGCTTTATTTTTAATTATTATGACTATTTTGCTCGTATCACCTTATAATGCATTACTAACTAATAGGGATAAACAAAAACAATGTTCAAAAATCGGTTTTATCGCTAAATAACCATCTTTTACACATAACAGTGAAAAGAATTACCTAAGGTATAAAATTTTACGTACTCAACATTTCAGGTATGCTGTACAAGAAAAACGAAGAATTACCTGAAATTTTATATAAAACTTATGGACCTATTGTAAGATTAGACACCATTGGATCTATTCCAATGATATTTCTCTATGATCCTGAAGCAGCAATCAATGTAAGTTCATAAAAATTTTGTAAGTAAAATAATAAAATAAAACTGTTCTTTTTTTAAAACTTCAAAAATAACGGATTTTGTATAACAAATAGGTATGTATAGGTATTTCATTTATATTTTTTTTACTTTGAAGTAATTAAAATATTATTTTATAGAATTTAGTGTTTAAATTTGTCCATATATGTATGTATAATTTTGAAGTTCGTTCTATTTAAAAAAATATTACTTAGTATGAAAACTTATATATTATACGAATAACAGTTAATTATTGAAGCACATTTAATTTCAGGTTTTTCGAAGTGAAAACTGGACGCCTGTTCGTCCTGGATTTCAATCATTGGAATATTTTAGAAAAGTTCACAACAAACGAGAGAACCCCTCAAACGCCTCAACTGGTTTACTCACGGAGTGAGTCATATTGTTTTGATGAAATAACTCTATTTATTACTAAAATATATGTTATAAAAATATTGAAGCTAATCGTAGCGCAGGGGCGTAAGCGTGTGACTGTAAGCGCGACAGATTGTGAGTTCGATTCTCACTCGAGGAAATTAAATTTTTAATATTTTAATTTCTTTGCTCTGGTTTCAATGCAAAGCGCGGCGTTGAGTTCCGCCTCTCAACATAACGCATTACCTCCGAAAAAAGAGGAGTGGAGTCTCTTAAAATTAGGCTTCTCTGCCTACCCTCCTATATGCTGGATACAGCGTGAATAATAATTTTGATCGATATAATATTATTATTGTCTAAGATTTTATTATAATACAATCTGCTAAAGTTACAAGCAATATTATATTTTTTGCCCTTTTCTTATTAAGAATTATCATTTAACAGAATCATCTTATTGATAACACTTATCTCTTGGCAAATACTTGCATTTTGATAAAACGTTAACGTATATTTGTGTATTTAGTTTAATAGTAATCGTATTCGACACCAGTGCAGCGCAGTTAGAATGTATATAACAACTACATTATATATACAGCAGCTATATTTGATCATGCAAAACAACAAACATACTTCCAAAAGCTTTTTATTTATTTAAATAAAAATTAAAGCTTTTTATTTATTTATTTACACAAGACTATAACATAAGCAAACAATTAAAAAAAGATCTATTGTAAAATTTTTGCCTGTCTCTCTATCTGTCTGGAATTTCGGATTTGAACTGATTTTTATTTGATTCCTACAATTCTATGGATAAAGGGTAGCCTATGGAAGGCTATTCTTTATCCGTAGAATCGGGACTTACGCAGGGACCGCATTTATCGTGCATGTGTACCCACCGTCTACTTCGATAAATATGAAATAACTGAACATTTTTCTATTTAATATGACAATTTTTGCTAACAAAATCAAATAAAACTCCAAAAGCTTAAAATTGCCATTTACCAAGTGTAAAAAAAAATGATAATAAACCTATAATAATTAACCAATTTTCCTTAAATACACTTATATGATATTAAATAAATATACTTATAATAAATCTGTAGAAAAGTCGTTTCTGTACATTGAAAATATTTAAAAAAAAAATAGCCAGGGTGTTAAAGGATAATTAACAGAACCCATTTCCAACTTTTTTGGAATTTTTGTCTGTTTGTCTGTTTATCTGTTTGTCTGTTTATGTAAACACGTATCACGTAAAAAGTACACAATAAATTTAAGCAACTTTTATACATAAAAATTACAAATAAATCAAAGTAGCTTTTAGTGTTTATTTCATTGTAATCNACGGTGAAGATTGGAAAAAATTCCGATCGGTCGTTAACCCAGTATTACTTCAACCGAAAACTATCAAACTCTATACAGAACCTCTCAAAGAAGTAGCAGAAGACATGATAAAAAGGTAGTTACATAGTATATGTGTAGTGTTATTTTCTCTATAACATTTAAACATATTTTTAACCAGAGGATATCTATAAGAAATTGCTTGGAAACGATGGGCTTGAATTATTTTTTTATTGCTTAAAAAAAACGTTAAATAATTTTCTTGATCTTTTTCAGAATGAAAACAAAACGCAATGAGAAAAATATGATTGCAGGAAAATTTGATATTGAAATGAATTTATGGGCATTAGAGTCAATTGGAGTCGTTGCACTTGGAGGTCGGATTAACTGTATAGATTCTAACCTTCCTGAAGAGTCTCCCGTAAGGAAATTGATTCAGTCGGTACATGATACTTTAGATGCAGCTGAGAAACTAGATTTTCAACCAAGTCTTTGGCGATATTTTTCAACACCAGCATTTAAGGAAGCAATGAAACATTACGATGAACAAGTAAAGTAAGCAATATTTTTAATTGACCTATTAATCACCGTAAATAAACTAAGATATAAATAAATATGTATATAAATTAAGATAAAATAAATTGATTTATATTTTCAGACTCAGTAAATATTTTGTACATAAAGCTATGGAGGACTTAAAAGTGAAAGAAAAAAGCGATGATGAAAAAGCTGTTTTGGAAAAGTTACTTGAAATAGATCCTGAAATTGCAGTGACTATGGCCAGCGACATGCTACTTGCCGGAGTTGACACGGTATAAATAAATATAAAAGTAGCAGAAATTTTATTCTTACACAATTTTAAAAAAAACTTTCAAAATTAACGTAAATAAACAAGCAAAAAAACATTAACGATATAGAAATTGAATAAGAATAAAACTCTTAAAGGGATCAACAATAAATTGCTATTAAATGTTTTGTTCCTTAAAATAAACTTGTTGTTTTTGAGTCCCTTAAGTCTATATATCTATAATTATACATAATTAAATATTGTGAATATGTTATACTTATATAATTTACTTTCAGACGGCAAATTCAGTAATGGGAGTATTATATCTATTAGCCAAAAATCCAGAAAAACAAAATAAATTACGTCAAGAGATATTGTCAAAACAGGAAAAAAGACCATATCTCAGAGCTTGTATTAAAGAGGCAATCAGGCTAATGCCGGTCGTGGGTGGTAACTTAAGAAAAACTACTAAGGAATACAATTTGTTAGGATATAAAATACCTAAAGATGTAAGATATTTATGTACTAGTTATATTTAGAAATACATAATAATAATAATAGTGAAAGTATTATAGTATTATCATTTCAAAGTTTCGATTTTTTGGAATTCCTAAATCTCAAAAATTATGTTTGTCAGAAAAACATTTTTGTAGATTACTATAAAGTTATCTAAAAAAATATAATATATATTAATAATATTGGAGAAATAAAGATGTAAATTTTATGATTTTTATATGAAATATTTTCTTTATAATTAATGTAATTAAATAGATTTATAAAGTAATATTAAAGAACAAATTATGTTCTTTTATAATACTTTAAAGAACGTTAATAAAATTAAAATATACAAACATCTAGGAAGTCCTTGGATAGAGCTATATTCTCTAACTCAAATAATAAATTCGTTTAATAAATTCCTTCCAAGGTTCCACTTGCATAAAAACTATGCTTTCTACGCCCAGTAGTTACATCAGCTGTACGATATCCGTCAGTTAATAACGGGAGTTTTATCAGAATGAAGAAGATGTACGAGATTTTAACATGTATAACTTTTTTTACAGATGTTCTTAATAGTTGCTAACCAATATATGTGTTTGATGGAAGAACATTTTCCAAAACCTATGGAATATATTCCAGAGAGATGGGTTGTTGATAAAAATGATCCATTGTACTACGGAAACGCAAATCCATTTGTTTATGGGCCGTTTGGATATGGAACAAGGAGTTGCATAGGTACTGTAATTTTTTTTATTGTTAATTATTTCTCGTGGTGGCATAATATTGTAGTACTAGGATAGTATCTGACTGTAACGCGTTGCTCCACCCCCACTCTTATGGTTATATAATATATAATATTTAAAGTGCTTTTATTCGTCCACATTGGTTTGGCCACAGGTCTTATATTAGGTATGGGACAGCTATATGTGAAAAAGCGGGAAACTCTTTTTTTGTATTTATTAAAAAGTATTTTTTTTGGAAAGCTAATCAAATTAATGTAATAGTTATGACACACAGCATATGACTGTAAATGTGATAGTTGTGGGTTTTATTCTTACTTGATGAAGTATGTTATTGATTATAAAAAAAATAAGTCCCGCTGAGTTTCTTGCGCCGGTTCTTCTCAGGTCTGAGGCACTAATTTTAGTGAACTGGTGGTAAATTATTTGACGTTCAAAAAATGAAGCATGTAACTTCTTATTTTGAATAAAATTATTTGACTTTGACTTTGACTTTATTTTTAATTCCCTAGACAGTGGAAACCGCAGAGACTAGATTTTCTTTTATGTAAATTTACAAAAAAATGTCATTTAGTAATATAAGTCTCGCTGATATATTTAATTTAAACTTAGTGTTTTTTCTAATAGGCCGCCGTATAGCCGAACTGGAAATAGATACATTTGTTGGCAAGATAATAGAAAATTTCCAAGTAGAGTGGTTTGGCGAACCGATAAGGTCCCGTGCAAGTACTCTGAACTATTTGATTGGACCATACAATTTTATTTTTAAAGATATTTAAATTTATGTTCTATTTTATTTAAAAAAATGCAAAAAAATAAATTAATGTATATAAAAAAATACTGTATTTGTATATATAAATTTAATAAATATTAATTTATATTTTTCATTTGTACCTGTTATTTCTATAGTTGAATGTTCTCTTTTCAATGAAATTAAGGTAAGTCAAAATTACTAATTTTATATATTATTGTGCTTCATTTTATACGAAAAAATATCTAAAAGAAAATTAAGCAATTGGGCATTAGATGATAAAAATACATTCTTTCTCACGGAAGGAATCGTTAACATTTTTTTTCAGATAGAATATGACACCAGTAATAAGCAACATCATTATAGGATAACATTAATCCTTTTTCGTGCTCTGCCACTCAACACGCAATGCCTCGCAAAATCCGGCGAAAAGTGGGGAACGGAGTGTCTTAACACTATGTTCTCTCTCTCTTTACTCTACTATACGCTAGGGATATAGCTTGAAGCGGATTTTTAGGGTTCCGTACCTTTTAAGGAAAAAAGAAACCCTTATAAGATCACTTAATTGTTCGTCCGTCTGTCTGTCGGTCTGTGTGTTTGTCTCTCAAGATCCTTTATCTTAGGAATGCTCGGAGGTATCGAGTTGAATTTCAAACCATATACCTAGACCTACGACCCCATGATTTCCTGATAAAAATACGTGTTTCTACATTTACAGTTTATATAGCAAACACGCGTATTTCGATACTATGAAGGGAATCAAAATTAATAGGATACTTCTGATTACCTTGAAATTATGAAATTTGGTAGCTAGCATCTACAGTACAGTGTTACTTCAGAAAAGAAAATCTGAAAACTATACATTTCTGTTAAAATCCTTAAAATTAAAGCCGCTATTTCAAGTGAAGTATCAGATAAAAGGGGTTTGGCTAAGCTAAACCTGAATTTCTCAAAAAAGCTCGAGATCTTCAATTTTTGTACAGAACCTTCGAAAGGGCGAGCCCGATTCACTCTTGTCTGGTTTATTAATCTTTTTAATATAATCTTGCGTTGTACAGACAAAGTTAAGAACTCTATACTACTTAAAAATATTTTGTATCGCTGTAGGATAGTGAATAGAGAATCAAAATCAAAAAAAAAATATACAAGCGTCATTAGAGGCCACCGTGGCACAAGCGTGTCTGTAAACGCCACGTAAGGACAGACGGTTGTTGTTGGTTCGATTTCCACTCTGGGATAGCAATTATTGTTTATTAATGTTTTTATTTCTTCGTTCTGGTACCAAGTCAAAACGGGAGGTTAAGTTCCGTCATTCAACAAGCAACGTCTCGAGAATTCGGCGGAATATGTAGAACGGAATGTCTCAACACTAGGTCCGCTCTATCCACCTTGCTAAATGCGGAATACAGCGTGAAGTTGAAAAAAAGGCAAGGTATATTTTTTCCTATGTCATCGAGGTATAGATTCAATTCAACCTCATTGCATTGTTTGTGTATGCATAGCTTCAGGCTGATATGCATAGTAATTACTGTTAGCACAGAGACCTTCTGTGTGGTGTTAGTATTTACATAAGTTGATTGGAATAAGGGCCCTCAAATATTGAACATGGAACACACCTCGGTAATAAAATATATTGATCTTTTATATAGTTTATTATATTAAACCTAGACCATAGCTTCTTAGTTGTAGGTTACTTTTAACGCCGTTATAGCACAGAGATTGAGGATTTAATTTGCTTTCTTTTAACACAAACAAGATGAAACAATCATTTGGATGTTTACTTCAAATAAATTTTCTTTTTTAATTAATTAAAATTTCTTAAATTGGAAATTTTTCTACTTTAAGCTGTAATTAGATGATAAAGTAATTTACTTGAGATAATGTAACATAAATTTTAAGTAAATTATACGATCACTAAAATGTCTGATGACGCATACATAAAATGTTTAACGCTGGTTTTTCCATTTATTCATATTAATGTCTTAAATTTACAAAATATTTTGTATAAATTGCTGTATAGCTTAAAAAAATATTCAGAGATCTAAAAAATCTATGTTGTGCACAAGTCTAGTACATTAAAGTCTTCTAGAACTCAAGTTCTGCCGACCAATACCCAGTTTATTAAGTTAAAAACTAAAAAAGTTGATAATTTACAAATTAATTTCTCACATTACATTCAGTATCTACCCGATAAATGGGAAAAGATAAAAAATAAATAAAGCAAGGTATCAATCATAAGCGCCCGTGTACATTCGATAATAATAATAGGATCGCGTGCCAACGACTTATATGGAAAAGGTAAGCCCGTCCTTGGTATTACAAATCACCTCAATGTCAACAAGTAATTTGTTTCCATTTGCTTCTTTCTATATTGTGTAGCATTATGTAGTTCACTGAAGACTTTTGCGCCTTTTGTGTTACTTATTTGTAAAAAAAATTGGTAGGCATTTTATTTCTAATATACTTATCTATTCTTTAAAAAAAATCAGCTTCACACTGTATACCGCACACAGCAGGGTAGGCAGAGCGAACCTAGTGTTAAGACACTCCGTTCCCCACTTTCTGCCGAATTCTGGAGGCATTGCGTGTTGAGTGGCAGAGCTCAACGCCGCGCTTAAGCTCGACACCAGAGCGAAGAAATGGAAATATAAATTTAAGTAAATAATTCATCTCCTCGAGTGGGGATTGAACCCACAACCATTTGGTTTTACAGTCACACTTCATGCCGCTGCTCTACGACTGGCCTCCTATTCTTAGATTTATTAAAAATGTTATTTGTTCATTTCCGTTTTCATTCCACGTTTGGGTAGGTAGAAGTGAAGTGTAAAACATTCCGTTTAAATTTATGAGCTTTTTATTTTTTATCAATTGACAATTTATAAGTTTTCACAAGCCAAATAAATGCCTTTGTTTGGGCAAAAATTTAGAATAAAGTCAATCTTTGTCAAATTTTTGCTGCTTTCTATGCAAAATTTAATATATACTTATTTTTTGGGTTCCGTACCTCAAAAGTAAAAAACGGAACCATTATAGGATTTGTTTATCTCAGGATCTCTTAAATCTATCAAGCTGAAATTAATATCGAATATTCAGATCTATGGCCACTAGGGTTTCAAAACAAATCAAACTTCTAAGTTAATACAATCAAAAGATACGTAGTTACATTCTTAGATACTTAGTTTTTGCTGCATTTTGTATGAAATTCGCCGCATAATCAAAATCTATACGATACTTCTCGTTCGTCTACAATTATGAAATTTAACACAATGTGAGAACTTACAATACAAATAAAGGCATGGCAGGCATTAGAAAATTTAAAATTTATAGGTATTTCAAAAAAAATATCGCAAATTTATGCTTGTAGTTTATGAAACAAGAAACACATGCGCTGTGCCCGCAAACTTAAGTTTGTCAATGTTTATACGTTGAACTTCCCCTTGACCCACTCACTTAATTGATGGGTGTTTTTTTTTGCTTCACACTTAGTTACTTAGTTACTTGTAGGGTAGCTAAAGAGAACGAAGCGTCGTGTGCCTGTATCCATTTCGCATCAAAAAATAAACAAGGAGAGGGATTGCAATTTAAATTTCGAATTTTCCGTGAGCGTTTTACCATTTTTTTAACGGTTATTCTACTATTTGAAGCCACGATGAAATCTTAAAAATAAATATTGTTAAATTGGTACAATCGTTTTTGAATCATTCGGCGGAAAGTGGGGAACGGAGTGTCTAAATACCTCTGTCTGTCTGCTGTGTACGGGATACACTGTGACGTGTCACTATCACGATTACAATACAGAAATGAAAATAAATAATTTGATACCATATTGTTGTAAAAATATATGAGTATATAATATTATATTACTTTGTTTATTAAAATATGATAGTAATGGAATATAATATAATATGACATAATAAATAGATTTTGATGAATTTCCAAGATATAATGCTAATCACTCACTCAGTGTCTCATAGCAACCCGCTTGATTACGAAGTAGCTAAATAATCTTAATCAAAGAAAATTATCAGGAAATATTACATGAAAATGTTGCTTGTTTCATCTCCTTATATACGAAAAAAAACTTCGAGGTATTGTTTATATTGTCCACAGTTACGTTATTTAACTTCAAATTACAAGGACTTTCAGAACTTACAAAACTTTTTAAAGTAGGTGAAGAGTCTAAACTTAATAATTAAGTTTCGAAAAGTCAAATACAATTTCTCGTATGTTTTACATATTAAGTAAAATATGACTTAATATCTTATTATTGTTTAAATCGCGCATTGTTAGATTTAGAGAAAATAAGGCATTAAGACGAGATAGAATAATGAGAGAAGAGAGTAATTTAAATAAACAAAACAATATTGTAGAAAGAAAGAATATAATGTAAAAATATATAACCTAAAGCTACATATGTTCAGTAGAAATTGTAGTTGGCATGGAAATCAGGGTCTCTTTACACTTAACACCAGGATTTGCTTACCCTGATATACGATAGAAATAATTTATAAAGAATATTTTCTTTTAAAGAATATTTTCTTCTGTCCATGCGCACATATTTGTTTGCGTGTTTTGCTTGTTTACAGTCTAAACATTTTAGGTTGT
Source organism: Heliconius hermathena (assembly GCA_013403705.1). Lineage (NCBI taxonomy): Eukaryota > Metazoa > Arthropoda > Insecta > Lepidoptera > Nymphalidae > Heliconius > Heliconius hermathena. Next base: position 114,231 of record JAAIXJ010000002.1, on the reverse strand, counting down.
GGGTTCGATTCCCACTCGAGGTAATTAAATATTTAATATTTTCATTTCCTCGCTCGTTTAAAGAGGCAAAAAGCGCAGCGTTGAGTTCCGTCACTCAACATGCAATGCCTTCAGAATTTGACGGAAAAAGGGGAACAGACGTGTCTTAATGTGAAAAGGTGTCTTAACACTAGGTTCCCAGGTTCCCTCTGCATACCCTGCTATGTATGGGATATTTCCTCTAAATTGTATATTTGAAGATAATTTATAATATAGGTACATTTATAACTATTTGCATGAACAAAAAGGTTAATAAATTATCAAAAAAATCAAATCAGCTTCACGCTGTAAATCAGCTTCCCGCACACAGCAGGGTAGACAGAGGGAACCTAGTGTTAAGACACTCCGTTCCCCTTTCCGCCGAATTCTGGAGGCATTGCGTGCTGAGTGGCGGGACTCAACGCCGCGCTTTGCCTCGCCACCAGAGCGAAGAAATGAAAACCCACAACCAGTCGATTTTACAGTCACACTTTGCTCCTCTGCGCCACGACCGGCCTCAAATAAATTATGTGTTGACTAAATTAGTAAAACCATCTGTGGTCCCTGAATCATAAAGTAATTACATCGTACCGCCCCACATACATTATCAATGTTGCTCGAAGAAAGTTTAAACAAATTATGTCTTAATATAAATATCTTAAAGCAATTTTAAAATAATAAAATTATTTTACTCAATACTATTGCTTATATTTTAACAAATTTCGAAGTAACTTAACTGTCTTTCAGTAACTAAGCCAATTAAAATGAAATACTTACATATAAATACATGTATTACATTTCAATTTGCCTAATTATAATGATAAAGGAGCAGAAGGATGAAAAAGGTAAATTTAATGATTTATATAAAAGAATATCGTTGTGATAAATGAATAGCTCAGCATATCTGACTGTATACAATAGAGTAGGTAAAATCGGTAAATAAGAGGCCGTCCTGGCGCAGTGGCACGGGCGCGAGAGTGTAAATGCGACGGCTGTGGGTTCGATATCTACTCGGAGAAATAAATTATTATTTATAATTAATATTTTCATGTTTTCGCTATGATAACAAGGCAAAGCGCGGAGGTGAGTTCCGCCTATCTACCCGCAATGCCTCAAAATTTTCTTTATTTGTATGGTTAGTTTTGCTTAAATAATAAAAAAGTAAGTTTTGCTTAAATAATAAAAAAGTTTAAATTATTAACTTTATTTATATCTTACTTAAGGTATTTGAATTATTTAAAATTATAAAATGTCAGTGAAGTGTTATTAATAGTGTCATTTATGTTTGAGAATCCAGCCTTTTGAATATCAAGCTAGCGGCAGCTGAAGCGAAAAGTTTCTCGGTATTTAAGTTAGACACTTTAAATTAAGAGTTATTACAGAGAATATTTTATGTAAATTTAAGAAGATTTTTGTTAAGAAGCAATAGCTTAGAGTAGAATTTATAATGCTCTGATTTTGATATTTTGACGACATACCCTGGCTTCATGTATGTGTACGTACATGTATAGATAGTAATAGAAGTAATGTTAAGTACATTATAGACTAAGAGGTCGCGGGATTTTTCGTAACGATCACGGATACGGCTAGATTGAATTCTATGGGCTGTAGAGCAGTTCCCTCATGTGAATGGTCTCGGTCTGCCTGCTCTCAGTGGTTGCAACTCCGAGATATAGAGCTTAGAAGAGGCTTCATTGTTACGAAAAAAAAACGATCAGGGAAATGGTCAGTTTTGGTGCATACTCAAAGTATGGCGTCTCCTTATTTGAAATAAGTTGGTCTGCCGGCTCTCAGTGGTTGCATTTCCAAGATATGATGCTCGCAAGTCACAATATNAATAATGAAACGGAGGGAACAGAGTACTTACCACTAGTTTTCCTCTGCCTACCTTCTTATATACGGGGTACAGCATGAAAAAAAAAACGAAGTTGGAAATGTTAATCTGCTTATTCCTGTCAGAAGAAATGTCCTTCTATTTGTTGTTTTTAGGCAATAAATTATATGTTTTTAAAGTAATTTTCATGATATACTATCATGCTTAAAATAAAAGTAGCGTTATATAAAAACAACGTGTACATTTTATCTTCAACTCGTGGGCCATTACGCCGTAAACTCCCCTAACACTAAGTGGGTTATTCTGTTTAAATTACAAGTACAATAAAATACTAGGGAGAATAAATGAAACAATTCCACAGTAAGTGTGGCTTTACTCGGGCATTCATCTCTAACCGTGACATAATATTGTATGAAAATAGTATACGTATTGAATAAAATTTGGGTATTATGATAGCAAAATTGAAGTGTCTGTCTGTTATACAGTTCTTTCTTGTGCCGACTAATCCGTGATGTATTTAGCATGATACCAAGTTTTCGACAAGAAAAAATACATTTATTATACCTACTATTAAATTATCCTGCTAAAAACTCTTTGGCTTATCTCAAGTTCACAGATTAATGTACTTTTCAAAGGTATAGCTAATATTAGAGCGTTGGGTTAGATTTTTAAACTAAAATTCTTTCAAAAACAATGGTAATTATATCGGCACCAGCATTCCGCTAAACTTCTCCTAGGTGTAAATATGTCGGACAACTGCTATGATAAAATACGCATTAGCTTTAAAATTGCACTTCCATCTACATATTCATGTAGCAAATATTGCGCTATGCATGAAAACAATGAACTAAAAAATAAAACATTTTCTATACGTCTCCTAAATATCTCTTATGTATACGATGTGTTTTATGTATAAACCATTTTGTTATTTTTTCAGCATAGCAGTATAGAACGAACCGGCACTATAGTGTCAAACACTAGGTAGGGAACCTAATATTCCCATTCCCATACAAGAATATGAATTCTTGTATGGGATATATTTGTATGTGCGCGACTGAACGATAGCATGAATGCTGTCTTTGTTTCTCATACTTAACAATTACAGATCATTGACAGACATTGAATATAGTGCCGGCAAATAAAAGTATATCCTTCCCTAAACCTCTATTCCTGACATTTCGCCCGATTTGCAATCTGGTTGAACTTAACGTTCCGCTTTGTCTATTAGAGTTGGTTGTGAATTCGATCCCTAGTATTTAAAGTCAAATACTGTTCCACTGCGACACGAATGTCTTTTTATTAAAAAAGTTTAAAAATGTTATATAAGTCAAAGGATAGCCAAACACCCCAACTACAGAGAACCTTTTCATTCCGATGAATCCTTGTGTGAATTTAATTGGGATGTAAATGTATAGTACATTTACGTATATTGGAAAGAGAAAGTATTTCCATTATCAAAGGGATTTAGAGGAATTTCGTTCTTTGGTATGGGGATACGTGTCACGGCCGAATTCCTTTGGCTTTGTTGTAATGGAACGGCGGTGCTATTGTTATTAAGAGATATGTGTATTTAAATAATTATTTTGTTTAACTTTGATACTGTAATGTGTACATATAAAACTAATACTTTTGCTGGCAAAATAGAGAAACAATATTATGTAGAACGTAAGAAATGAAAAATAATAAACAAGTATAACATAATATGCGCAGATAAAGAAATACATAATATATAATCATTACATATTATACAACAAAACCCGCTACTGCGTCTGTCTGTTTATCTGTTTGCGATAAATATAATATAAAAAATTAAATCAAATAAATCAGCTTCACGCTGTATCCCGTACACAGCATGGTAGACAGAGGGAACCTAGTGTTAAGACAGTCCGTTCCCCACTTTCTGCCGGATTGCGTGTAGAGTGCCCTCGACACCAGAGCGAAGAAATATAAATTTAAGTAAATATTTCATCTCCTCGAGTGGGGATCGAACCCACAACAAGTCGGTGTTATAGTGACACTTTATGCCGCTGCGCCATAGCTGGCCTAAATATAATAAAATCTGCAGAAATTTTAATGTGGTTTTTACAAATTTATAAAGTGACTCATGAGAAAAATTTAGGTATAGATTTAATCATGATTTTATGTAAATTAACTGAAACATAACAGTTATTGTTGAAGAGTTCGTAAAAATCGAATTCGCGTATGCCTCGTATTCTAGAAGATGTTCATTCGTCCGTTCATTTAAGTAACCTACTAGATTATTGTAGATATACAATAATGCTAACAAGAAGTCCACAACAACAAATTAGATGATTATCTTTGAAGATTTCAATTTATGCTAAAATATTAGCGATAAGAATGTAAAGAATTGAAAGGCTTCCTCCTTTTTTTCCTGTCCTTTTGTGAACTTAGTAAATGCGTTTGCCAGGATTATATGAAAAAAAAAATTGAGAAATAATGACCTGGTACAATGTGAGCGGACTCTTGATGCAGGCTATAAAGTTTCTTTATAGAGACAATTCAGCTTGTGTCCGTCTGGCATGTCGATTTGATTTTCTATCAGTGCATATTGCATCATGAAAATGCATTGGTTTACTCTAAAAGAAGGGTGTGTAAGATTAAGCTACAATATGAATAAGATAACAGTTCCTGAAACTGAAAGCACCGAAGAAAGGATGGAATGCCAAACTACTGTAAATGGAGAGTTATAAGTGAATGGACTGGTATATCTGCGATGTATGCTTAGCAGATACGTAAGACATGAAATGGATGCTATAAGGCGTTTTTTCGATGGCAAGAGAATTAAAAGTGCTTTAGGATAATTGATGAGATGCCGAAACGTCAGCATAGCTGCACGTTTGGTTGTTCACAATGCAGTGCTGTTGTAATGCAGTGAAACGTAAAAAAAAATCTTATAATCGGTAAGTGGAGAGATTACTATAAAATATGTTCATAAACAATTATCATATTTTATTTATATCAATGTAGATTGTATAAAAATTACAATAAAATGTTGATAAAATTGCACACTTAACGTCTCGTCTCGTATATATATTAGAACAGGGACGCTATTTAGATAATTCAATAAATTATATTGTATATACGAGAGTTCAACCGTGCGACGCTGCGGGCAAGTAGCTGGTAGACATAAAAAACAAAATTAAATTTTTGTACATAATTTCTATTGTTGTGGTACTGTTCAATATTCATTAAATTGACAAAGAATTAAATTTTTCAATTATTTGTTTATTTTTTTTAGAAACTTTTGGTGGTTTGCTATAGAATATGACTTACTAAGCAAACTATTACGTTACAGTTTTTCACTAAAACCAAACAAATGTATGAGCGTATGGCTTAGTGGTCAGAGCGCCTGGTCGGTTTCCAGGAGGCGCGGGTTCGAGTCAAGTCAATTTTTGTACGTTTTTTAAATAAGTATTTTTCTTTCCTAAGTGTGGAATAACACTTTTAAAAATGTTAAAAACGCTTAAGCTTCCAAAAACGAATTTATATAATATTTTAACGTACTTATTTGTCGGTAACTTTCCACGCTTGCTAGAACAATGTGCAAACTATTTTGGATACTAAATAAGATTTATACAAGCAATTAGTTTTAGAAGCACTAGAATTTAATACCTAGGTTTAATCATGACATAAAGATGAAATTCTCTTGTACAATATTATGGCTCAGTTGTGTAATTGCAAGTGCATGACTTAAGTCATGAGTTTGATTACCATTTCAAAAATTGTTTTTTTAGCATTATTCTTTACCTAGCTCATAACTACAGGTTTGTTAGAAAGGAATAAATAATATTAAATTGTCCTTTTTCCGTTTTTCACGCTGCACTCTGCTTCCCAAAACAAAAAAAAACATTCCTCCGGTATGGGATCGAACGAAAAAAAAAATATTTTTCTTTCCTGAGTATGGTATAAAAATGTTAATACATTTTAATCATAGGTACGTATATTACAAAACAAATAGTAAGAAAATTTATTAATACGTTTCAAATACGAAAAAAAGTAAAAGAGCAATTTAATTGTGTTTCTGCTTTTCTTTTGAATGTTTTATATTTCTATTATTTATAGGAATATACTATCAAATATAGCTTATTTTTTATGGCACATATTATTAGGATATCAGGGACGTAAATGCGGGAACAGAGCCTCCATCTTAGTATAGAGTAACCTCTAAAGATTGTAATAACTATTGCTATCTATTGACCAAAAAGTTGCTATAAATATTAAATATTAAATATAATAATTATATAGATATTAAAGGCCGTCACGGCGCAGCAGCACAAGGGTATGACTGTAACGCGACGTTGTGGGTTCTATTCTCACTCGGAGGAATGAATTATAATTCATAAATAATATTTTTATTTCTTCCTTCTAGCACCAAGGCCGCCACTCAAAACGCCATGCCTCGAAAAATTCGGTGTAAAATGGGGAACGCAATGTCTTAACACTAGGTTCCCTCTGTCTATCTTGCTTTAGATGGGATACAACTTACTCAGGGTTCGAGTTTTAACTTTTTTATTTATGATAATAAAAGTAATACTAAATATTAAGGGAAGTTTGTTAAAATGAAAACGTGCACTCAAATCGGTTAAGTCGTTTCTGAGATTAGCGCACAGACAAACAGAAAAATTGACCAAGTTCTATTACATTGTTAAATGCCCGTAATATTTTTTTTTAATATGTACAGATACCGATAAGTTACGATTTTATTGTAAATATCGATAAGATATTTTGTTTTGTAAATATTCAATTGAATATTCTTATGCGAATTATTGTAGCAATACATACAACAATAGGTAGGTGTACAGTAGCTTAATTTACGCATTCTACACATGTTTTAAATATTTTTCATTTGGTGAAGTAACAAAATAAATAAATAGTAAATAAATAATCGGGAAAATAATGATAATGGTAACGATAGAAAAATACAATCTGCAGCTAAAGTAAATCTAATTCAAAATATTGTTATTATTCAATTAGGTTAGTAGTATAAGCATATTTAGACTCCGCCATTCAAACTGGAGACCTTAAAAACATTATTTGGAACTCGACCCGGAAGTACAAGATATAGTAATTTTAAAGAATTCTCTGCGTTCTATAGAATCACTATCAGAACTAGACTCAGATCATCGCTCAGTAGTTTTTAAACTAGGTATAGAGGTAGGTATATACTGCCCTTCAGGGCCACCCACAAAAAACCTCATGAATTGGAAAAAGTTCGCCAAACCCATCAAAGCGAACGAGTCTCCACTCACCGAGCTCATTCCTGGCATTATAAACTCAGTAGATGTTGCCAACGAAGCCGCGGCCAAATTCACGACGTTCACACAACAAGCTCTCCACAACTGCTCGAATAAGATCCCAGATCTGTCTGAAGGGAGGATTAAGATCTCAAATAAGCTCAGAAAGCTAATCCGACGCAAACACTTAGGCACCAGAGCTCACGACGCGTGCCTGAAAGCCCAGTAAAAAGTTAATCGACCTTAGAAGACAACTCGAATCCCAATTTGAACAGCTTAGAGCTGATTCTTGGGATAGTCGACTCGAAGGGCTCTCACCATTGGTCCAGGCGTTCTGAGCGCCGTCGAGGACCTTTCGATTTGACACCGTGGCGACTATGCCTCCTCTCACTAAGCTTAATTACATAATAGGGGCCGACGACACTTAAAAGGCGGAATGCGTCGCTGATAGTTTAGAGACACAATACTCACTGAGCATTCTGCCATGTGACCCAGATCATTTATTAAAAGTGGAATCCAAGTTCATAGAGTGGGCTTCGATGCTCCCGACCGACTAACCGTTTCGCCCCACAGACGTAGACGAGGTTAAGTACAATCTGAATGAAATTGACCCCAAAATGGCCTCAGGGCCCGACAAAATCCTAAAAAAAGTCCTAAACAATCTTCCGATTCAATTTCGAAAAGTAGATTAAAAGATATAGTCGATACAAAACAACTGTTCATCAATGAACAATTCGGCTTTGGATGACACCTCTCGCCCATACACCAAGTTTACCGGCTAACGGAACACATTGCGAACTACAGCGTCCATAGATTGAATCGCATCGACACGGCTGCCATTTTTCTAGACATAGCCAAAGCCTTTGAAAAAGTCTGACACAACGGCCTGCTCTTCAAGGTCCGTTGTAGGGCTCTGTCAGTCTTTCTCGTTCACATCATTTGGGAATACTCGTTGAATCACACTCCACACTTTAACCCTTTTTTATACGCGCCGTCCTTCTAGATCTCAAACATCCCATAACAGCCACAAAGACCAGTACAGAATTCATTCATCATTCTCACGACACACTCTCTGCCGCCATAACCTCTTACGAGGTCAGTCTTATCTCACGGCACGTCCGCGCCTCGGCGCGACGGGGCCAAATGGTCAAAATGCCCCTTGATCAGCTTACGCAGGGCATTCCCCTGTAATTGCCAGGCCCGAGCTACACTCGCCCCTCCCCACCCGGTGACGCTGTAAAGACCATCCCAGGTCAACAACGATAAAGTTCCCTCGTAAAAAAAAGACACTCGTGTTCATTACGTTCTAAAATACCGTCGAGGAAGGACGTTATTAGAATTAGTATTAAAATACTGTACTAATAGTATAAAATAATTATAAAAGCTGGATTTTGTATCTGATTTGTTGGTCCGCTCGAAAATCATCAGATACACTCTGGATCATTCAAATAAAAAATATATTTTTGAAATTCGAACAAAGGCCCCTCCTCTTTGAGAGTTCTTTAATAAATATAGTTACACAAAAGTAACAAAATACGCGGGAACTGCATTTAATGAGAGCTTCCGTACAAAAAACTATTTCCTTTGTCAAATAGAATCCCATTTAGTGGAAATCCTTTGAAGAGGATAAGCTTTTAGGCACCGGATCATTGTTACAGGGATCTCTTAAGATCTTTGTAGTTTTCACCTATTTGTCAATGCGAACACGCCTCAATCGTTTCAGCTCGTTGATGACATGAAAAAATGTATTTATCGACATTTTGTATTCTTTTATTGTGTAATACCATAGAAAAACCCTAAGCCTAATACATCAAAGATTTGTAATGTGATGTGGTCGAAAACATCAAATCATAATTAATAATCAACTTCACGCTGTATCCTGCACACAGCAGGGTAGGCAGAGGGAACCTAGTGTTAACACACTCCGTTCCCACTTTCTGCCGAATTCTGGAGGCATTGCGTGTTAAGTGACAGAACTCAACGCCGGGCTTTGCCTCGACACCAGAGCGAAGAAATGGAAATATAAATTTAAGTAAATATTTCATCTCTTCGAGTGGGGACGAAACCCACAGCCTGTCGATTTTACAGTCACACTTTGTGCCGCTGCACCACGACTGGCCTGGCCGAAAACATCAAAAAGTGTAATAAAATAAAATAGCTATTGTAGTGTAGTCTTTGCGGACGAAGCCGCGAGAAGTACACAACTTAAAATATATAATGATTGACGTGCATGAATATAATATAATAATTAAAAATTTCATTTTTGCGTCGAGGTATATATCACGATACTCATCCTATTTAAATATATACGAGTATGTATGTTCACAGCGAAAAAATTCGTATATATTTCCTGAGGGAACTGTAATGTCGGCTTAAAATAATGGAAAAATGCTTTCAACTAAATTAATTCAACATTTAAAGAGAAAACATAACAGTTTAGGCTCGAGAGACTTTATATAAAATAATTGTAAATTTAATTTAAGATACGTTCTAATAAACTATCTAATTCAAAAGAATTCTTAGGAAATTTAAATCAGGCAGTTATCATTATTACTAATCACTCCCTTTAGGTAGGTAATTATAATTATAATCTTTAGAATTATATGCGAGAAAGTTTAATTGTGTCATTAGATAATTTTAATTATAAAAAAAATGTATTAAATAAAACGACCATGAGGCCAGTCGTAGCGTAGCGGCACGAGGTGTGACTGTAAAACCGACTGGTTGTGGGTGCGATTCCCACTCGAGGAGTTGAAATATTTACTTAAATTTATATTTCCATTTCTTCGCTCTGGTGTCGAGGTTAAGCGCGGCGTTGAATTCTGCCACTCAACACGCAATGCCTCCAGATTTCGGCAGAAAGTGGGGAACGGAGTGTCTTAACACTAGGTTCCCTCTGCCTACCCTGCTGTGTGCGGGATACAGAGTGAAGCTGATTTTTTTTAAATAAAACGACAACCATCGCAGATCTTACTGACTTAAAAAATCATCAAGAAAAGCATATCAAATCTATTTAAGAGTACTATCCCCTAATATAACAATTTGATATACAACTATAATTATATCAGAATGAAAATATCACCATGACCAGCTAATGTGAATGACACAACAATTTTCAATCGAAACTGTCATTAAGTTTAACTTTTAGAACATAACTAACTATCCATAAACAACTAGCGACAATAGCGTCGGTCAAGCTAGATTCTCAAAGTTAAACCGACCAAACATAACTGAAATTGATGTTTTATAACCGAAAGGTAGCGGAGGATTAAGCGGACTCATTAGATTTAATAGAAATTAGCTGTTTTTAAAATAATTTTAACCTTAAATGTTTAGATTTTTTTATAATGAAATAATTTTAAAGTGCTTTTTGTCTATTAGTTTTATTGCAATAATTGCATATAGTCGTCGTGATTATGTCTGACGAAGAACATGGATTATAGATTCAATTCCCAATCGAATCGAATGAAATGGTGAGGATCTAACTTGATCAAGCAGACCGGATCCGTTATATCGATTTACCCGCTTTACGGATACAAAGTGCGGCGTTGAATTTAACCACTTGCCACATAATGTCTTTAAAAACTAGTCTAAAAAAATACCAAAGGAATATGTTTACATATAATAATATTATGTATAACATGTATTTTATATGAGACCAATCGTGGCGCAGCGGCACGAGATGTAACCGTAAAACCGACTGGTTGTGGGTTCGATCCCCACTCGAGAAGATTGAGTTCTGCCACTCAACACGCAATGGGAACGCATGCACGGGGAACGGAGTGTCTAAAAACTAGGTTCCCTCTGCCTACCCTGCTGTGTGCGGGATACAGTGTGAAGCTGATTTATATATTTATGTTATATTGAGGCTACTCGTGGCGCAGGGGCACAAAGTGTGACTGTAAAATCGACTGGTTGTGGGTTCGATCCCCACTCGAGGAAATAAAATGTTTATTTACATTTATTTATATTTTCATTTCTTCGCATTCGGTGTCGAGGCAAAGTCGTTGTCGTTGAGTTCCGCCACTCAACACGCAATGTCTCTAGAGCTCGGCGGAAAGTGGGGAATGAAGTGTCTTAACACTAGGTTCCCTCTGCCTACCCTGCTGTGTGCGGGATACAGTGTGAAGCTGATTTTTTTTTGTTATATGGAATAGATCAACAAGAACGACTCAAATTTATGGAAAGGTCTCATGACATTTTCGTCATTCATCCCAAGTAGAAACGTGTTGGCACGAGGGTGTAATAAAACTCGGTATGGTTAGAGGTCAGAGTTAGATCTTTCGATATTAATCATTTAACATTTCTACAGCTTGCATGGGTTAATAAAATTAATATTCTGCGAAAGTTACTAATTTTAGAATAGTATATGTATTATAGAATTGCATAAAGTAATACTATCGTTATGAAATCCGGACTAAAAAGAGTAGACTTATTTACTTAAGAATAAAATTGCCTTTTAAAACCAAGTTGGTATTAGAAAGAATTGTATTGTGTTAAAGTGTTTTAATGGGAACGAATTGTCTTAACATTAGGTTCCCGGGTCACGTCTGCCTACCTTACAACGAGTAAGTGCAGGATACAATGTGAAGATAAAAAAATAAAATCCAGGCGCTTGCCAAAGTGTTACTCTTAACATAGGATAGTAATCTTCGGGGACAAATTAGTGATTGGATTCGATACTCAGGCGATGCTGCAATCAATCTTTGTATGTACTTAGGGAGAACATGTCACTTTTAGACCCAGTTGTATTTAATTCAAAAAGTATATCAGAGTATTACTACTATTATTCTCTCTTTTTATAAGGTTTAATTTTGAAAAACATTTTTTGTTTTCGATAACGGATTAATAAGTTTTTATTTTTAACTATATATAGGTAGTATCCGGAAAACTTATTTGAAAATCCACTTTCAAGACATTTCATTATCCGCTTTCCACTTCTTAATCCTTGAATTATTTAAACATTGCGTGTTGCGTGGCGGAATTCAACGTGGCGAATGGTTTTCCTAGCGCGAGTAGTTGAAAATTATGATTTTCCCTTGGGGAGAATCGAACCCACAGCCACTGTAAGTTTTATAGTCAGGCGCATAATATATACTAATAAATTTAATTTGTTCACCATTTTACATATAAGTAGTGGATGATATTTACTTTCACTTCGAATGTTTAAACTATGGGATGACCATTTAGGTCAGACGTCTAATAGAGTCGGTTTCCAATCAGGTTCTACTTAACAAGGTTTATTTGACACCAACTGAGACTGAAACTGAAACTATCATTAATAAATTTGAAACCATTGTGGCGCAGTGGCACAAGGGTGTGACTGAAACACCACGGTTGTAGGTTTAATCCCCACTCGGGGATATCAATTATTATTTATTAATATTTTCATTTCTTCACTCTGGGACTAAGACAAATCCTGGCGTTAGGTTCCGTCACTCTATACGCAATGCCTCGAAAAATTCGGCAGAAAGTGGGGAACGGAGTCTCTTAATACTAACTACCTACCCTACTATACGCGGGATACAGCGTAAAGCTCATAATTATAATATTAATAAATTTAACTCAGCAGCCATTTCCATTTTTTTTATACCATATTAATATATTATTAAAATATTTATATATTTATCATACCGACAATTAAGGACATTCTCAGAGTATTTTACTTATTAGTTTACTTTATATTGTAAATAGAAATTTATGTTACGGCCTCTTCTTGACACTCGATAGTAAAAGATAGTTAGATACAGATGAAGCTAATAAAAGTGTTTTTAATGCCTTATTTTCAATGTGTTTAAAAAAGAAGGACTATAGACACATAAATCTTCTCACGTAAAGTCGAAAACTACTTTAGCTTTTGCATTTAGTAATATGTGCAAGGAAGTTGGAACTCAGCCAAACTTAAAGTAGGTGTACGCTCGCCAATACCTCATTTCAATTTACATCAAATATTTAAAAGTTGATATATTACGTAAATGAAAAAAATATGTAATAGGTACAGATATCTATAAAATATATTTCGACATACCAAATTGGCATTTGGTACGGGTCAAAAGTCGAACATTTTTAATATAATATGATATCTTAGACATTCCAATTTTTCTTAATACTTTGTTTCCAGGTTCCCTTTGCCTACACTGTTATGTGCGAGATACATCGTGAGGCTAAAATATTATTAATGCAAATATTCTCGAGAAAGTCCTCAAGCTCACTATCAAAATGTTATATAGAAAAATGTATACTGTGTATAGATACAGATAGTCATTCATATAGTTACATTATCAATTAATAACTATTCTAAAAGTTCAATGATATTATGTTTTACACGGTAAATGTTTTATTTCATCTACACCTGTTGTTAGTTACTTGAAATACGATGTTTTCTTTTTAGAGTGTCATTTCTTATTTACGCGTAAGAAAATCCAATAATAAGAAAAGAAATAGCTTCGTATTTTCTTTTTTGAACATTCAAATTACTTGATACTTTGAATATTAATAAAGTCTTGAAAGGTGTTTTTTTGTCATAGATATTTGTAAGCTTAAACTTAAATTTGAAAAGTAATCGGTGACTTATTCTGCACTTAAGATCATACTGTTTCCCATTTTCCGCCGAAATCACATTGTGAGTTGTTTGGTAAAACTGCCTAATTACCAGAGCGAGAAATGAAAACATTTCATTTCTTTCATATTATTAGAGTTTAGTTAGTTTAGTGATTTATAATACGAATACTGTAAAACAAAACAACATGTCAGAACAAACATTTTATTCTCCACTTACGGTGCGTATTAAATGACGGAACAAGAGAAAAATGAGAAAAATGAAGAACAGGAGAAAAATGAAAATAAATTAAATATTAAGTATTCTCCCAAATGTGAACCGAACCACAACAAGGAGGAGGGGGGCGCTGCCTGCGAACGGTCTGCTTAAGTACTCTGTGTATCTTTCGATTTAATTTNTCTTTTCTTCTACCTAGTCTTTGTTCCATTTATTCGCGAACGACATTCCGGTGACACATGCTGGCGGCTTACTATTACAATGCAGACTTTACATTTAAATGTCTCTTGAAAATAATTATTTCTCTTTAGTTTTATTCATTTATAATATCTTTAAAAATAACAATAGTTAAATATATTGGTGCATACAAATTAATAATATAAAAAATGTTTTTATTAAAGTAACACAAAGTACATTTGGTCATTGATGAGGCTGACTTGTATTAAAGTGTTTAAACTAACAGACAAATAAACGAATTTAAGTAAATCGATCAATTGCTACTCAAGTACGGGAGAGATAGTCAACGTCGTTACACAATTATCCTTTTAAGATAAGCATCGAAATGTCTCGGGTTAAGAGTTAATTACTGAATGTTGATTTAGTCACTCAGTCAGTATGATTAAAATATATAGGTACCTCATTGTATTTTATTAAAAAAAATGAATCGCGGTTGTATGGTTCTTACTTTTATTTAAATAATTAAAAGGTGGTGTAAGAATTAATTATAATTTATAAAAAATATTATTGATTTCTCATCGTAAACGAGGAAGCACTGCCATAAAAACAAAATTATAGTATTGTTCTTCCCGCTCCTAGCAGAGTAGACAGAGGGAACTTGGGGATTTAGTGTTAAGACAATCCGTTCGCATTAAGACACTTTCATTCCTTACTTTCCGTTGGCCGCCGGCGGAACGCCGCGTTTTGCCTGGTTGCCAGAGCGAAGAAAATGCTATTATTAAAATGTTTCATTCCCCTGAGCGGGGATCGGATGCAATTTTGTTGTTGTAAAATTTTACAATTCTACAATTTTACAATTGTTGTTGTAAAATTTTACAATGTATTGTGGCTGCGGCGGTAAGAAAGCATAAAACGTATCTAGTAACGGAAGCTAGAAGAGTCCTAGAAAAGCTTAATCTTTTGTTCAGCATTTATTTATTTATTATTTACTTATTTTTTTATAATAAAATAAATTTCTAAATATTTACTTTCGCTTTAAACTTTTAAAATCTTGTAAAGCGCATAGAATACTGAATAACATTTTATTCCAGTCGGCCTTCGTGCTTCACCAGTTTATAGCACCTGGCTGAAGTATTAAAGGTACGAACACTTTGTTAACCTTAATCGTTTCCTTATTCAACTTGAAAATATAATAAAGTAAGCGATTTACGCCTGGAGTAAATGTTTTAGTTGATATTGCTACTAATAAATTTTTGCATCTTGAGAAAAATTCTACTAAACTAAATATAAACAATAAAGAAACTTCACATTTTTTTATTGCATTGCANCACTCAATACGCAATGCCTCGAAAAATTCGGCGGAAAGTGGTCCATGAAGTGTCTTAACAGTAGGTTCCCTTTGCCTACTCTGCTGTATGCGGGATACAGCGTGAAGCTTTACTTATAATTATGACATTTGTGTGTTATATAAAAATTATATGGAAGCGTAGAGTATGAGTCTATAGTGGGGTAGTGAGTTCGATCACACTTTAAAGGAAATTACTCGGCGTTGAACTCTGCCACTTAACACGCTTTGTCTCAAATACGGGCAAAAAATGCAAACATAAAAGTCAAAAAAACAGTATAATGTAATAAAAAAGTATGCTTTACAACTATTTTATTACATTATTATTTAATCTGATTGTCAACTAATCTTGAGATCAAATTTACCTCTTTATGTGATTTTTTGTACATATAAGTTTTTAGGAAAGATAGAATTTTTTCATAGCATACATTATAATCTATTACGTATTTGCTCGAATTATTAAAACAAAAACCCATTCTTATACAAAATCATATTTATGTTTCTAATTTATTTTGGCATTTTAAAATTGATTCCAAATAGTTACCATTCCAACAAAAGTGGAGGTCGTGCCAAAAAGCACTTAGAATTTTTCCGTAAAACATATTGCGCTATAGACATATAAAATTATTTTCTCGCAAAGTTATCGGTTGAATTGGATTTGTTCTTAGAACGAAGCGAGTTTCCACATTTCCTGTAATTTACTGCCACATTTCATTTGAGCACTACTCGCAGTAGAGGAAGGATTATTTGTTCAAGAAACACGCAGCCACCGTACCTAGTTATTTTCACATAAAAATGAAATCTACAACGAGATATCGGAATATACTTTTAACATTGTAAATCTTTTGATATTATATTTTATTTAGAAGTTATCTATTGACTTGATGCAAGTATGTTAGATATTCCCGATATTAGATTTTATTTTCCTTATTTAAGGATTTACTACTACTATGTATATATATTTACTATACTGGAATTGCCGACAAATTATATATGACTGGAATTGCCGACAAATTATTTATGGTTTAGAAATAATTATTTGCAAAGATATATTCATAATTTTAAATAAAACAAAACATATATTTTCAATTTTATTTTCTTTGTACTTTACGCTGACTTTTTGCGCCACCGCCAGTCTCTTTTGTTGTATTAGTTCATAAATACTGATGAATTGCTTAAAAAAACACTTTGATACATGAAAAAGTAAAAATTAAAAAAGATGCCAATTTCAACAAAATTCTACGAAAATATAAATTGAAGACGATAAGTAAGATAGTAAAATGCTAAGAAAATCAAGAAAAAGCTGTGTATTCAAGGAAAGGTCTGCCATTGAAATGTGACCTAGGGACTGTAACAGAGCAGGTCCTTTTTAAAACTCAAAAAGGGTTTATTGTGAACGATAACAAGTTCCATTGGAAATGTTAGCCGTGTTACAGAAGTCTAACAAATCAAATCCTTAAGTGGACTGTCGATTGATACCGGCATGTTACGATAGTAGAGGTTTCTAGGCCTTGACTTGATTTCTTAATATAAATTACACTAGCTTTTACTTGATCAAATAAAAATAATTATTTGCGTATACGAGGTAATTTCTTTCTTCTGAGGTTAAATTATAACAATATTAACATAATATAATATGCATAGCCTTCTTCGATAAATGGATTATCCGCCATATTTTTTTTCTATTTGAACCAGTAATTTCTAACATTAGCGCGTTCAAACTAATAAACTGTTTTAGCTTTTTCGTATTAGTATAGATACGTCGGGGATTTCCACTTTAATAACTTAAAATGTTATTTTAAAAAATGTTTGTGTTTTAGTTCAAATACACTATCATGATATTTATTTGCAGAAATGAATACAATTGATATCTACTCTAAAAGCTAATAGTCAATAATATCAAGAAAAAATATGGCGTATTTCAATAAAATTATATATGTATATGTTGATTATAAATAAAAACTTCTCTAAATGTCTAAATACCTTTGAATAACTAAGTATTCTTCACAAGACGCGTCCGCCATCTCGCCTCTCTTTCTTGACATTTTTCTTTAACTTAGACGTTGACAGTAACTTATTCAGTCAACATTATATTTTGCAATATTAAAAATATTAATATAATATTAATAAACAATCACTGTATTTTATAATTTAAAAGAAATAATAACATTATTATTTCTTTTATGATTGAGTGATTATTTATAATGAATAAATTATTTTTTATAAATAATTATAATAATAAATATATTTTATATCTGTGAGTTTATATACGTACATGATATATTACGTTACTTTAATGTTATTTGTGAATTATAAATTACATTTATAATATTGTTTTGTACATTATTATATTTTTTTTATTTATTATAATATTCACCTACATATTTTATTTATGATATGAATCGTTACAGCGCAATGCCTCCATAATTCGGTTGAAAATAGGGAACGGAATTCAGAACACAAGATACAAGCTCGTACGAATGTGTGTACATCAATAGATGTCGGAAATCTTACGGTAAGCGGAGATGAATAAAAGAAAACGAATACTTTCCAGCTTTATATTTCAAGATATTGATACTGATGATAGATACTACTAATAAAGATAGGAAATTTTATTTTTTAACCAACGATAAAACTGAAGGAGTCTAGACGCGTAGGGATATGTATTATTATTTTATATCATATCATAATATATTTTATATATTATGGATAATTTTTTTATGGAAAGGGTAAGAAACCCTTTTTTATCATGATGAAACTTTATCATTTAAAGCGTATACTGCTCGAGTAGGGACAGGCTCATGGACTCTCAGATGTACGCCGTCCATAATATTCACTAAAATCTCACGGTGCTCCTCCCTAACCACGACTGGCCGGGGCTACGGATGCCAAAGGATTTCTCCGTGAACTCTGCCGGCTGCTTAAGATACCTTATTGATAATTGTATCCGCAGTAGTTGTCATTTTTAATGTTTGTCTTACAAGTGGAGGAACACTGTCATCGTATATTTTCTTTTCTTTAACCTGTCTTAAACGCACAATTAAAATGCCAATATAACTCAAGCAAAGAATGTATTTCAGAAACATTATTATATCACAAAAATACATTTTATTATTAAATATAACATTCACTGAAAAAAAAACACAATTTTAAAACAATAATTAAGGGACGAGAATAAATTCTCGAACTTGCCCGAACAAGCTGTGGCAGTCTGATCGTTATTTATGAGATGGTTGCCGTGAAAAATGTCCCTGACTAAAGAGGAATCGAAACTTTAAATCTCGAAATCGATACACCTACAGTGAGTCCGAGTTTAAAGCGATATAATTCATTGTTAAATTCTAAAATAGCTTTACTTGTGTTTTTCTTTTTGTTATAATTTATATATATTATAGCGGTGGCGATTGATATATAATTAGACAGACAAATATATTCAACTGAAAAATATATACTTACCTATACCTATTATAGGTATATTAATATGTAAACATAAAATTTTATATCACGTTTTACAAATAAATATGCGGACGGAGCAGTATTAAATTTAGTACAATTAAAGTTTGTATAGGGTAATGCAGAATGCTAATGTTTTTTTTTAAATAATGCTAAAAAATATGTTTAATAATAAAATAAATATAACGCATACTACCATAATGACAATATAAGTTTTTGTACTAAGTAAATACTCGTTGCTATGACAACCCGTATATATTGTACGCGTCAATAGGTTCTCTAGAGCATATAGCAAGGAAAATGAAGATTTAATATAAAATACAATTTGTTCAGTTGAATTGGTTAGATTGAAATTTTTGGTTGAATTATTACTCAACGTTCCCCTCTCAGATAATGTATCCGAGAGCATTTAATCAAGCAATAATTTTGATATCTTCGCCACAAATTTAGTAGAATTTTTTTTTAGGATTTGGAGACTTATAAGTTATTAGAATTTTCAATGATTATAACTAAAAGTTGTGTGTGACATATGACACTTTCTTAGAGCCCGGTAACTCTGACGGCAAGTACAATGGGTTACATAAAAACTATTCACACGAAATAGTATTTTCAAATGTAAACAGTTCCATTCTATGGCTATTGTTTTAGCGTAACTAATGTTGTACGCAGCGCTATCGATAAGACGATCTTTCGATTTTTTATATTTTTTCTATAGTTATAGCCTTCTTAGATAAATGGGCTATCCAAAGGCGAATGGCAAGCAGTTGTTCCTGAGATTATCACTAAGAAAATTTTCCACTTTATAATATTAGTATAGAAGTATTAGATATTGATACTACGAATTTCTATGTGACAAGAAAGTGTTAGTATTTTTTTTAAATGTTTATTTTTTTATTTTACGTACTATAAATTGCTGATAAATTGCAATATCTATATCGTTAACATTATTACTTTTTTAGCTTTACGCAGTATCCCGCTCATAGCAGGGTAGGCATAGGGAACATGGGAACCTAGTTTTAAGACGCTCTTGTCACAACTTCCGCCTAATTCTTGAGACAATGCGTGTTGTTGAGTCATGTAACTCAATGCTGCGTTTTACCTCGTTACCAGAGCGAGGAAATGAATAAATAAATCAAAAATAAATCAGCCTCACGCTGTATCCCGCACACAACAGGGTAGGCAGAGAGAACCTAGTGCTAAGACGCTCCGTTCCCCACTTTCTGCCGAATTCTGGAGGCATTGCGTGTTAAGTGGCGGAACTCAACGCCGCGCTTAACCTCGCCATCAGAGCGAAGAAATGGAAATACAAATGTAAGTCAATATTTCATCTCCTCGGTGTCAGTCGGTTTTACAGTCACACCTCGAGCCGTGGCGCCACGACTGGCCTCAAATGAATGGCCTGAAAATTTTAAATATTCATTCCCTCGAGTGTGCATTGAACCCACAACCGTCTTTTTACAGTTATGCTTGTGCGCCTGCGCTACAATGGCCTCCACGTCATAGATATGAGTAAATAAAATATATTAAAATAAAAAAATAAAAAATAATATTATTTATTTCAAGCTTGTTAAATACAACTGACTAAAGACCTTTATCATTTAAAAGTATACGTCTGAAAAAATAAAAAATTGAAACTCTATAGTAGTGATTGTTATAAAGTGCCAAATAAAACGTAGCGCATCTAGTATTGGCAATATGCTAGCTTGGTCCGCATTTATATAACACATATATGCTGGCATCTTACGAGCTACTATTTATTGATTCAGTAGAAATTTTGTTATACTGTTAAGAAATTATATTTTAAATGTGTATCTAGTTAAAACAAATTTATCGCTTAAAATAAAAGATGTACTTAATGGTTAATTTTAACTTATAATAAAATAATAAATTTAAATTTAAATAGAAATCCACAAAGAAGCACCCTTCTCGTTTTGTCGCCCATAGTACATGTGTGCTATATTTTGCTAGTGTATTAGTTTTATTGTTACGCATTTCGGCGTAGAGTTCCGCAATGCCTCCAGAATTCGGCGCAAAATGGGGGATGGAGTGTTTAACACTAAATTCCCTCAGCCTACCTTGCTGTTTGCGGTATACAGCGTGAAGCTGAAGCCGACGCACGCACACTACTATTAATGGACAAATCAGAACAAAGCAATATTACTGTAATGTTTTTGACTGTTAAGATGCTTAACAGTCAAAAACGCGGCGTTGAGTTCTGCCATTTAACACGCAATGCCTCCAGAATTCGGCAGAAAGTGGGGAACGGGAGTGTCTTAACACTAGGTTCCCTCTGCCTACCCTGCTGTGTGCGGGATACAGCGTGAAGCTGATTTAATTTTATTTTTTTAATTTAAGATGCTTAAAGAAAATAACAATATATTTTCCTAAAAGCGAAGAAATAATTATTATTAATATTATAATATTTTTTATTTAATAATTTCTATTGTATAAGGTTAAGAGCACGTGCCTTATTTAGCCAATCAGAGCGTGAGACGTAGCTTCCGCATAGCACACGTTTTCCACTGAAACCAGTTCTGCCGTAAAGAACTCTGAAGTTGTCCATCACCACAATTGTGCCTTTAAATAAAAATAAAAGATGGAAATAAAATATACTTATTTAGAAAATGTATAAAAATTTTAACGTTGCGGGACTCGTAAAATATATATTTTAAAATATATATAACCAGGACATATAAGCTAATATATAATAATTAAGAAATAATTTCAGGTCCTAGTCCTGGACCGTAGGGATATTTTTACAAAGTTCCGCTACCCAAAGATAAATACTAAGTATTGTCATTTGGCAAGAGAGAATGCTATTTATTAAATATTTTTATCAATTTTTGTAACGTTAAAATTTTTATACGTTTTCTAAAAAGTATTTTTTTTCCTAAGTGTAGAATAACACCTTAAAATTGTTAAAAATATATAAATCTATACTTATTTATTGCAAATAAATGGTATTAATAAAAATCTACTTTAATTTCGTCGCTCCGAAAAACCCATCTACTAATATTGTGTCGCCACCCGATCCATTAACGTGTTCCAAGCAATGTAGTATTTGTAGTCTGTAATCAGTAATATTTTAACATTTTTGCACGTAGGGTAGGCAGAGATAATTTAGTGTTTAAGCTTGCTTCTCTACTTTCCGATCACATTGAAGAGATTATATGTTTAGTCGCTATAATGTATAATTTTCAATGTTTATCCTGAACTAGTACTACATGTAGATGCTAGCTGTCAAATTTCCTAATTCTGAGTCAACTGGAAGTATCACGAAAATACGCATTTTTTGCGATATAAACGGCCATATCTTTTTTTAAAATAAATGTAGAAATACAACTTTTGCAATAAATCAAGGGACCGTAGATTTAAGTATATGGTTATAGTTTCAATTAGATATCTCTAAGCGTTCCTGAGCAGCTCTTGACAGACAGACAGATGGACAACAAATAACAAAACAACAAAGGCAAAAAGAAACCCTTATAAGATATAAGAAGACCAGGGAATGAAAATAATTAATTTTTTCAAGTGGGAATCGAGTCCACAGCCATTTGTAACCGACTTCCCACTCTACGCAATAAAATATATAAATAAAATTATTCAAATAATAATTTTAATATTTTAGTTTCGTTTCGTGATACGTCTAATATAGTTAGAACCCTTCCGTAGTGATCGTATGTAATCCAAGATCTTTTAGAGATTCAGAGGTAACAGTATTAATATGAAATGTATAACCATAAATTTAATATAAGTACAAATAAAATATATTATAATAAATAACATGTCATAGTCTGTCCGTTTTAATCTCCCGTGACTTTTCTTAAGTATATCGAAGACGTCCTGTCTTCCTCTCAACTATAATTGTATAGAATCGTTAGTTATAATAAAAGGAAGAAAGCACAAGGGCACCACCCGCGTTCCTACACCGTGTATTCCTACCAGACCGTGGTTGCAGCAGTCTTTATTGAACCCTCCGGGACATTTGTGTGTGATCTTTTTGAACGTAGGTACTGGTTACGCTTGTTTATATTAAGATTGTATTAGAATGGTGATTCGTGACGTTGATTGATTTGTGAGATCTATATAAGTCGTTGGAACGATCGCAAGCCTTTAGACTCATAGGCGGACACTACTATATACACCAGAGTTCCAGGACATAAAATAGCACCACACACCTACTCCTCATACAACGAGTTATAGAACAACTGTAGAAAACGTTTTACATAGATGTATGTCCAATACCATACAAGCATCGCTTTTGCATCGTAAGCGCACCGCGAGACAACGTCGATCGCGGTATAATAATTAAAGGCCTTAGCAATTTGCCAAGCCAAGCACGGTAGGTACTAATATAGTACCAGCGAAGCCAAGCAGCAGTCGGTTGTGACTCCAATATCAGTTATTAGTAAAATAGTAGGGTCAATGAACTCCGACAATCGTACAAATAATTTATAATTAATATTTTGTTACTGTCCAATATCTTTATTATATTTAATTAAATGTATAAGGTAATCTGTAACTTTTATTGTAGGACATTAAATAGACTCATCTCTATATATAATGAGACAGTAAAAATATTTTGTCTGTACATCTAGTAATTTTGACTGAAATGGATAGAGGGTTACACTTAAAAAGAATAATAGAAAGCAAAAAGATTTTTTTTGAATTTCTTGTCTGTCTGTCTGTCTGTCTGTCTGTCGACATATTTTTGTCCACATTTTTCTCTGAAAGTACTGAACCGATTTACTTGAAAATTTCACCAATTGCTTTGTTTTAACTCAACTTAACTACTAAAGTTTAGTTCATCAAAATCGGTTCATTAAAAAAAAAGTTATCGTCATTTGAAAGAAGTCGTAATTAATTCAACACAGAGATAAAGAACGATCTTGAAAGAAATATCAAGTAAATACAAAGATTTTTTGGTTGGTTCGTTCATATAATATAT
The DNA here is from genome assembly GCA_013403705.1 of Heliconius hermathena. Classification (NCBI taxonomy): domain Eukaryota; kingdom Metazoa; phylum Arthropoda; class Insecta; order Lepidoptera; family Nymphalidae; genus Heliconius; species Heliconius hermathena. The sequence continues at coordinate 90,426 of JAAIXJ010000002.1, read as the reverse complement.
GTAACTAATTTAAAAACTGTACAGGAGTTAATATGCAATTATTACAGTTATTTTACAAAGAATATTATGAATCCTTCAAATCAATAATTTAACATTTAAGGCTGTTTCTGAATGAGTAAATTAAATTATTCACTGACATCAGCACATTTAACAGAGTATATTATATAGGTAAAAAGAACATAAAGTTACAAAAATATATACGTGTAATAAATAATTAGCTTTATGTATATTTTATAAATATCAAATATCAACAATGGTCGTATTTTTTTATTTAAAACAATCAAAAATTCTTTGACGATAATGTCGTAAAAAAATCATATTAGAAGTCATTATAGTTGTCAATCAATTCTGCTTATTAAATCAATAATCATGTATTTTAAGCGGGCGAAGCCGTGGGCGAGCCGCGAGTATTATATAATATTGATAAATTGTAAATAGTACGTATTTTGATATAATAATTTTATATCATATTATAAATGATACTACATATTATATTTATACATATTTTCTTTTACAGTAATATTTTTAATATTTACGAATATGTAAAAACAATTAACAAATATAATTTACCAAGCCTATTTAACTTTAATTAAACGATTCATACACACACATCTAACAAAGATAGCTGCAAAAATCCTACGTATTATTAAAAACGTAATTTTCCACACCCCCTAAAACATCGACGAAGTATTCCAAAACAAACAATTGTAAATACGTAATAAGCACTTTATAAGTTATCTTGCCAGCCTCGAATACTTATATCACTATTAAATGTACTAACTCACATGCTTCTTAAATATAAAAAGTAACTAAATATCTATTAATTATAAATTAAAACTTTTATATAATGTATTAATATATGTATTGTATATCTTTTTGTTTCTAAAACATCGCTTTAAGTTGCGTATACCTAATTGATTTATTTTAACTAGGAGATTACTGTGATACTCAATTTAGTCAACAAACATCTAAAGATAAAATTAGGTCACACAAATATGTGTTCTGAGTGTGATCAAATTTATGATCTACATAAATCAATACATAAATTAATACAACCCATATGTAGCAGTATAGGCAGGAAGGGTTAGCATCTAATAAGACGCTCTGCTCCCGACTTTCCGCCGAATTCTGGACGTATTGGATGTTGAGTGGTGGAACCTAACGCCACGCTTTGTATCGACACCAGAGCGAAGAGGTATAAATATTAAATATTTTATTTTCTTGAGTTGGATTTGAACACACAACTTATCGCGTTTACAGCCACACGGTTGTGCCCCTACACCACGACTGGCCTAAAATACAAATAAATAAGTCTAACTTATATGCCATTATTATCAAAAACTATAAAACAACTTTATTTTACAAAGAGAACAGTCTTTATGTAAAGTCGATATAAATATCTAAATACCTATCTTAAGTTTTCAGTAATCTAAATTCAATGTAGCTACAAACCAATGAAACGTTGTAAATTAGAGCTTTCAATTGAAATATATACACATTATAAAGCTGCTCACGTACAATTTGGTAGTGTTTGAAGACAAGTCGACAACTTAGAGTGAATTAGAAACAATTGTTCAACTGAAAATGTTTCCAAACGCTATCGAATGTAGGTATATGCATTATGGAAAAATATAAAATTTTTGGATGAGGTTATTAATGGAAATTACAAATTCTTAAATAATCAAAAGTGTAGTCAAGATTATATATTATTTACATTAATATGATCGTCATAATGGGCTCTGTTAAGATATCTATTTTTTATAGTATTTTGAGGGTTCCGTACCTTAAAAGGTGGAAACGGAACCCCTATAGGGTAACATTGTTGTCCGTCTGTCAAGACCATTTATCTCGAGATTTTACGAAGGTATCGAGGTGAAATTAATAATGAAATATTCAAGTCTACGGTCCCTTGCAGCACAAAAAAATCAATATTCTAGTCAACACAACCAAAAGATACAAGCTTTCATGCATTGTTATGAAATTCGGCAAGATGTAAGAAAAAGCGAAAAGTTAAAATTAACAAATATATCATATAACAATCATTACAAACTTACATTTGTAGTTAATTTGATACAAAACGAGTGCATATGTCGACGTTAGTTGTTAAGTTTGTTAACTTTTAAAAGTTACACTTCCCGTTGACCTACAATTCTGAAAGTGATATGGAAAACTCGGTGGGCGAGTCCAACTCGCACTTAACCGGTTTTCTTTACATTGCAAATCATCCTTGCCTTATCACTTTTAAAGTAAGAGCATTACTTATATTATTAAACTATACGATGATTATTTTAAATTTGTTATTAATAAATTGAGCTCAGACAACTGTGGTCTGACAAACTTGTATTTAATTTATACTGATAAATTAAGACAGAAGCCAGTCGCTTAAGCTTAACAAATGTTGTTCACGTTGACGTATGTATTTTATGTTGATAAGTAACATACAGACATTAAAGATCACGAATACCTAATGGATCTCTAAAAGGCTAACTAACAGAAAAAAGTAAATAAAAATAAAAATTAAAAAGGCCAGTCGTGGCGCAGGGCATAAAGTGTGACTGTAATGTAGTCGACTGGTTGTGGGTTCGACCCCCACTCGAGAAGATGAATTATTTATTTACATTTATATTTTCATTTCTTCGCTCAAGTGTCGAGGGGAAAGCGCGGCGTTGAGTTCCGCCACTCAACACGCAATGCCTCTTGAAATTGGCGGAAAGTGGGGAACGGAGTGTCTTAACACTAGGTTCTCTCTGTCTACCCTGTTATGTGTGGGATACAGCGTGAAGCTGCAAAAAAATATTCTCTATATAATCAGTAACGGTAATATACATTATAACATCTATGTATATCGTCTTCCATGTAAATTTTGAAAACTTGCCAACTTTATTAAAGTGATGTGTATAATATTAATGGAAGGTATAATGTTGGTTCAAGAAATAGCCTTTTGTAATTGGGCAAGATTTGTAATTAATATTTTCGAATAAAATATTTTTATATTCAAAAAGCTTATGGTTGCTCTTTTATTTTTTAAACTAAAATTCATAAATATTGAACAAGGAGCAAATAGTAATCGTTAAAATATTAATTTCATATAAAAATATAAATACAAGTAATACAGTTCGAAAACTAATTCTGGTTCCTTGACGTCTCTAGAATAAATTTCCTGTGAATAATGTTCCGTTTGAATTATATCGTATAAAGTCGGAAGCTGGACCACAATTCAAAATCCGAACTGGGACGATTACTCAAAGTTGTATGAAGGTAGTTTGAATCATAATACTAACTTAAGACATCGATATAATATTCGAGTTGGCACTGATAATAGACTTGTTGGTAGTGCTTGAACACCTTATTTCAAAATTAAAGCAATTTGTAGCGATCCATACCAGACCTAAAATGTGTAGGTAAATAATTTAATTAATTAAAAAAAATATAATTTATAAAAAAAATAATTATAAATATAATTTATAACATTATTTAATTTATAGCTTACAATCTTATAAATAATAGTTTAGTTCTTTAATTGTTCCGTTCACAAGTAATATTAGAGTGACGTAATATACCGTAGGTAAAACACACAGATATAATATATATTAAAAATAATTTAATAATTATAAGTAATAATTGTGTATTATTATTTAAAATAAATAATAACATAATTAATATGTTAATTATTGTTAAATATTATGTTGGCTGAATAAGTTACTGTCAACGTCAAAGTCAAGTAAAAGGAAAGAAAGAGAGAGGAGATGGCGGAGGCGTCTAAGGAAGGATGGATGTTAAAAATGTTTAGAGAAGTTTTAATCTATAATCTCTATTATATAATAAGACAGTAAAAATATTTTGTCTGTACATTTAAATGCAACAGGTTGTGGATTCGATTCCCAGTGGGTAGAGTGCTGATATATTAGTTAAAAATAATAAAAAAACAGTCTAAAATCTTTAATTTTTACACAACTTTTGAGACCCCTACTTAACATTTAACAGGATTTGAAAAAAAAACATCCAAAAAGGACCCACCCTCTTGAGGTTAAGTAAGTCACCGATGTTTGAAGTTTACTTCCTTTCAACATTGTTTGGGGGATATTTATTTTGTGTTTCCTCTTTCAAAACCAGTTTATATGATAACTTTCTATATATTTTCTATTTACTTTATCTTATAGAAAGTAATAAGTTATTGTCATTCACTATTTGGCATAAGCCCTATATTTGCGTTTGCGAGGTATGTCTCTTCTTTAACAGTTTAGAGACCAGAAGTAGACCTACATTTTTTAACTACTATTGCAATTAAAACAAAATAATATTAAATTTATATTTATTTCTATGTAATATAATCAAAAAGGTTTGAATTAACTTAGCATTAACAATATAATAATATTTCTTTTCAAATGTTGTTTGTATAGCAACAATTGCTAATCAAATATTTCAGGGAATGATATTGTAACTTTTATTCAAAACCTGCCTTTATAAATATTAGAAACAATTATTTGAAGGTACCTAAGTAAACTTCGGTTTCAGTTTTAGGAATTTTCAACGTGTCGTTCGTACCAACCTTGACTCCCGCTTGACCCTTTTTCGCGGACAGGGATAATGAAATGGGGAACAAACCAGACCGCCATTTGAATTGTAAATGTTATTTTTCCAAACTCTCGCCGAAATGCTTGTCTTTCCTGTATTATAGGATCGAGGGCTACTAAATAATTCCAAAGATTTTCCCGAACAAATTTCTTTGGGATCCCATTGAGTTTTTAACAAATTTCGATAAGCCAGTACATCTTGAAATATAAATAAAAATATCTATAGATATTTATCGTTTTGAAAAGGCTGTCATTGTTCTATTTAGAAGAAGTGCATATTTAATTTTATTTTTAAATGGATACAGAGTCAAATAATGTATATTAACTTTTTTTAAAACTTATAATATAGAGAGTCCAGTTATGGAATTTTGATTTCGAGTTTGTGAGTACAGATTGAATTTTTTTATTACAAAATAAGACAAAATATTTGGTTATTAAGACAAAAGTATAAGTTATAAGGCAACAAATCAAATCAAATCAACTTCACGCTGTATCCTGCGCACCCTGATGTTGAGAGTAATTGTGGGTTCAGAGCCATCCATTGGCTTCCTCCAATCTATATATATAAAAGGACTTGTGCTGACTGACTGAGGTAAGATGCACGCAGAGCCAAAACCGCTGATGGTAGAAACATGAAATTTGGGCAGATGTTTATTTTCATATTCTGGACATCCACTAAGAAGGGAATTTGAAAAATTTTAACCCTAAAGGGATGAAATAGGGGTTGAAAGTTTGTATGGAAAAAAAATTTAATCTGTACCGATTTTTATAAAATTTGAAATTCAGACTCTTAAAAATATTTCATTGAACACGTGTTTCATGGTTTTTAAGAATTCACCCCCTAAGGGTTCAAATAAGGGGTTGAAAGTTTATATGGAAAAATCTTTAAATTGCCACCGATTTTTATAAAAATTTAAATTCAGACTGTTAAAAATATTTTATTGAACACGTGTTTCGTGGTTTTTTTAGAATTCACTCCTAATAAGCGGGCGAAGCCGCGCGCGCCCTCTAGTATATAATAAATATCAAAGCAAATTATTCAACGTTGATATTATTGAACTAAAATATTTCATATTCTTAGAAGTAACTATTTTTAAAATATATTAACAATAATTTTATACGGACGTTTTTAACTACAATTACTACATAAGGTTTTTGTAGACTAGTGTTGCTGTCAGACCTCTGATCTGTTTAAATAAAAGATTGCGGAAAGTGGAAAATAGAATGACTATAATATCTATCCTTTAATATAACCTCGTAACATGCGAGATACAGCGTAAAATAAAAAAAAAATATAATAGTAAAAGACTATTTGGCAAGCCGGCCGTATTGATAATTGCTTTACGTCGCAAATTGCTTTTATATTGGCGCTGAGAAAACTTGCCAATTTTAATTATTTTGTCGTTATTTTCAATTTATTTTAGCATATTGATTGCATAAATTCTTTATAAATAGCCTGACAGTATATGTATGTTATAATTAAATAAAAAAGCTTCACGAGGTACCCGCACACAGCAGGGTAGGCAGAAGAAACCTAACGTTAAGACACTCCGTTCCCCACTTTTCGCCGAATTCTGAAGGCATTGCGAGTTTAGGTGCGGATCTCAACGCCGCCCTTTGCCTCGACAAATAAAATAAAAGTAGATTTATTTTCAGTATGACCTGAAATATAATAGTTTAGCTAGTACCTATAAGATGTTATAGCTTTCTCTAGTTAATAATATTTAGACAATTCAGTTTGAAAATATACATTAAAAACATCAAAGGATTATGTTGGAAAATAAAAAACAACACATTCGTTACTTGTAAGACTTAATTATTTAAAACTTCACTAAACTTCATAAAGAATTAATCGCTAGCATCAAAAAGCACTTGTCTCTAATACACAAAGAAAATTAGTTACAAGAAAGAAAACTTACCAATGTTTTTGTTAGAAGTCATTCATCTTCATCCACGGGAGGAGCATTTGCGACAGAAAGATTGACAGCCTTAATTGGACGTAACGAACGCCATACTATTTCTTAAGAGGCTATCTTGCTGTCATTTGGAATAGTTCTTATAGTGAAGAAATTAATTGAAATAGAGAAATTAAATTGTTCCTTACGTATACACTATATTTTCCAGTCATATATTAGAGGCCAGTCGTGGCACAGGGGGTGTTACTTTAAGCGCGACAGGTTGTGGGTATGATTTTTACTTGAGGAAACGAAGTATTTTATATTTTTATTTCTTCGCTCTGGTGTCGAGGCAAAAGCGCGGCGTTAAGTTCCGCCACTCAACACGCAATGCGTCCAGAACTCGGCAGAAAGTGGGGAACGGAGTGGCGCTTCTTCGCTCTAGCATCACGGCAAAAGCCCGACGTTGCCACTCAACAAGCAATGTCTCGAAAAAAATCGGCGTAAAGTGAGAAACGGAACGAACAATATTTTCCCTCTGCCTACCCTGATGTGCGCAGGATACAGCGTGAAGCTGATTTAATTTGATTTGTTGCCTTATAACTTATACTTTTGTCTTAATAACCAAATATTTTGTCTTATTTTGTAATAAAAAAATTCAATCTGTACTCACAAACTCGAAATCAAAGTCCCATAACTTCACTCTCTATATTATAAGTTTTAAAAAAAGTTAATATATTATACATTATTTGACTCTGTATTCATTTAAAAATAAAATTAAATATGCACTTCTTCTATATAGAACAAAGATAGCCTTTTCAAAACGATAAATATCTATAGATACTTTTATTTATATTTCAAGATGTACTACTGGCTTATCAAGATTTGTTAAAAACTCAATGGGATCCCAAAGAAATTTGTTCGGGAAAATCTTTGGAATTATTTAGTAGCCCTCGATCCTATAATACAGGAAAGACAAGCATTTCGGCGAGAGTTTGGAAAAATAACATTTACAATTCAAATGGCGGTCTGGTTTGTTCCCCATTTCATTATCCCTGTCCGCGAAAAAGGGTCAAGCGGGAGTCAAGGTTGGTACGAACGACACGTTGAAAATTCCTAAAACTGAAACCGAAGTTTACTTAGGTACCTTCAAATAATTGTTTCTAATATTTATAAAGGCAGGTTTTGAATAAAAGTTACAATATCATTCCCTGAAATATTTGATTAGCAATTATTGCTATACAAACAAAATTTGAAAAGAAATATTATTATATTGTTAATGGTAAGTTAATTCAAACCTTTTTGATTATATTACATAGAAATATAAATTTAATGTTATTTTGTTTTAATTGCAATAGTAGTTAAAAAATAGGTAGGTAGGTCTACTTCTAAATCACTTTTGGTCTCTAAACTGTTGAAGGAGAGACATACCTCGCAAACGCAAATATAGGGCTTATGCCAAATAGTGAATGACGATTACTTATTACTTATATATATATCTATAAGATAAAGTAAATAGAAAATGTACAGAAAGTTATTGTATAAACTGGTTTTGAAAGAGGAAACACAAAATAAATATCCCCCAAACAATGTTGAAAGAAAGTAAACTTCAAACATCGGTGACTTACTTAACCTCAAGAGGGTGGGTCCTTTTTGGATGTTTTTTTTTTCAAATCATGTTAGATGTTAAGTGGGGGTCTCAAAAGTTGCGTAAAAATTAAAGATTTTACACAGTTTTTTTATTATTTTTAACTAATATATCAGCACTCTACCCACTGGGAATCGAATCTACAACCTGTTGCATTTACAGTCACACTTTGTGCCACTGCCCCACGACTGCCCTCCTCTATAGGCTATAATTGATGTAAACAAATTGTATAATTTGGTTATAATATAAAAATAAGCGGGCGAAGTCGGGCGTGGGTCACTATTAAACTAATAAACCTATTGTCCAAAAAGCGTAGACGTAATATTGCAGAAAACAAAAACATATTCACAAATAATGTAATTAATAGTTCTATCTACGTTTATACGCAAATAAAATGCCGTTAAAATAAAAAGCCTTGCCTAGACAAACTTATAACAGGATGGGAAACCAATTGTTACAACTTTTAATTTGAATGAAAATATGTACTTTCCGCGTGCCAGTATAAAAGTAATTAACTATCATAATTTTGCGAGTAGAACCTTTTTGTTTCGTTAAGTTTATAGGTCACGTTGATCACAATTTTGTAGATGATAATATAAAGTTTAAAGCCATTTTGATTTTTTTTCTTTTGGTATGGTAGACCTTTTTCATACATTTTTTAAATAAAAAAATGACGTTAATAAAGGAAAATGACGGTATGGATATTGTTTTTTGATAGTAGGTGCATTGTTAAACTTATGTACTTCTTATGTAGAATATACGGATTGCGGCGTTGAGTTCCGTCACTAAACAAGTCATGCATCGAAAATTCGGCAGAGTGTCTTAATTCTATGTTCAAGAGAGAACCACTCTATTTCCAGGCAATATCAATAAGCTGAAAAAAATATATGAAAAAACAGTCGTAAAAAATATTTTTTTCTTGCCGAAATTGCTGCTTGACAAACAAAAAATTATTGTTTAAACATTATTTATTGAAATATACTAATATATCTTATGCTCTTAATTTACATTTTTTTGGTTTCCCTGGCAAAAAACAAGCAGAGGGGACCTGTCTGTCTAACCTGTAGTAAAAAAAGTGAAAACTTTCTTGATTTTATATACGATCAGTTTATTAAATAAATAATCACATATTTCAAGCAGGCAAATCCACAAGCGGATTGCTAGTATATATAAAGCTATAAAGCCACAAAGGAAAAAGTATATAGCAATTTTAATATTGGAAACACTTCTTTTGTGACATTTATTATTTTGGGTATATTCTAGTGAACTACGAAGCTGTGCGGAAATACGACTGTCGAACCCTGAAATAACTTGTACAATAAAACGAGCGGTTTTGTCACAAAGGCAAAATTATTTGCTTTTACGTCTTTCTCAAGATAATCTTGGTATAGTGGGACAGCTGACTGTAAACGTGATGGTTATAGGTTCGGTCCCCAGACAGGATAACCCCTGCCAATTTTATATTTAGTCAAAGGAAATGTATAGTTTTATCTAAAATGTATTTTACCCTGATTTCTATATTTATTTCACAATAACTTATATATTAGTTCACGTCACGGAAATGAATATAACGCAGTGTGACTTGATTAACATTCATTTCAGTTAGTCTTGGAGTTTGTGACATGGCGGATAAACTCCAAGGCCGTCGCCTGACATGGCATGGCCACGTTGCGCGCTGGCCCAGGATCTTTGTCGGAAAGTGGAAGTGCCTTGCTATGTCTTTCCCTAGACATGAAAGCCAATGGTTTTCGAGGACGTTAAAGATCGTACGAAATGGAGTAGATTAAGTAGATAAACCCTGGAAATGCCGGAATATAGGACAGGTGTTAGTAAGTACTGATATGTTTTTCACATTAATGTAGAATTTTGTACTGTAACGATACTTTTATATAATCCTAAAATAGACATTATAAGAGGGCATCGTAGCGTGTGAGATAGTGTCTAATTGTAGATGTGAACGCTCGTCGTGGATTCGATGGTCGTCGGTTCGACTCCAAGCGGGAATACAAAGTTAAATTAATTATTTTAATTTCTCTACACGGTAAAGTCTTATCGTGGCATTACATTTCACCACTACAAAAATCAATCTAAAGTGTCTTGCTATATACGAAAAAAGTATACAGCTGAATTTTTGAAAATTTAAAGAAAATTCTAGAAAAGTTCTACTATTACTTATTATAGAATATTTTGCTAAACTTAATTGTAATAAAGTTTCTTCGACGCTAGTTGGTATTAGTAGACGATAAAAATAAAAAATATATATTTTAACATGCAATTAACTATGAAGTATTATAACAATTTTGTAACTGCGCCAATTTCATAATATGTTCGACCGACTTGTTACTTAAAACTGTAAAGAAAAAAAATATAAATATATTTAAAAGAATACATGTAATTATTGTTATAAAACCGTTTTTTGCCTTGTTTAATAAAAAAAAATACAAAACACGGTAGATTTATAAAGGACGAATTTTTTTAAAAAAATATAATCAAAGCTGCTTGTCACAGCCTCGTATCATAAAATACAGGTTGATTCCCACTTGAGGGAATGAACTATTATCATGTTCACACGGATTGCGCTCTAGCAGCGCATTAGCAGCAAGATAAAGCGCAACGAATAAGCTTGAATTGCTTTTTTAACATAAATCATAATAATGTACAGCTTCACGCAACTTCCCGCAAAGTAGGCTAAGCAGACTGAGTTTAGTGTCACCAACACTAATCTTTCTATTTCCGCTCAATATTGCGTGTTGAGTGGCTGATCTGAACACCGTGCTTTTTAAACTAGAACGAGGAAATGAAAACACTTCCATTCCCCAATTTCCACCGAATTGTCGAAGCTCGAAGAAGCTGAAAAGTGAAAATATTTAATATTTAACCCTCTGAGTGGAAATCGAACCCACAGCCATCGCGTTCACATCGGAACGCTTGTGCTCTTGCGCTACGACAACCTGTAGTACATATATATTGACAAAATTTGATAACAATATTCAATTACCGTCTACCAACAACAACAACCAAAGACAAGTCTGAGTGACAAGGCGAGTAATGAGGGTATTCCGCCAATTAATGTGTAATATCATGTTACGTATACTCGAACAGTGCTATCTAATAGAGCTGTTGTTTGACATCAAAGTCAATTAAATGATCAGAAGCTTTCAATCAAATACCTAAATACATGTGCCACACTGAGACAATACCTTGAAAAAACCTATATTTTAAGTATAAATATGTTTAAAGTTACAATATGACAATTTTATAATCACTCCATTAAGACAAATAGATTAATTACTCTGCTATATGTAAGAAAAAATGAAAAGTTGATATGTTCTTTTTTATTTTCAACTTTGAGGCCGTCGTGGCGCAGAAGCACAAGACTGTAAATGCGAGAGTTCAGAGTTTGATACTCGGGGAAATTAAATATTTAATATTTTTTTGCTCTGGTAGCCAAGTAAAGCGCGGCGTTGAGTTCCGCCACTCAATACTCAGTGCCTTTACACAGCACATAGTGTAGAACGGACATATCTTAACACTAGGCTGTATAGTTAGTCGGAAACTAGTTTTTTAAGATCCCGTGCCTCAAAAAAAAACTACGAAACCTTTATAGAATCATTTTGTTGTCTGCCTGTCCGTATCACGCACGCAATCGCGTGGAATAAGATCGAGTGGATAGGATAAGCGGACAGGAGGGAAACGAGCGTAAGCCTCTATATATGAGATACACTCTTGAGACATTGAAATTTTGATGGACTGTTGCCTTGCCAACTCAGGACAATCCTTGTCTGTGGCAAAATGTTCGCTCTCTATATAAACAAAAATAATTTTCCCTGCTAGTGTCACATGCATCACCGTTATGGGACTCTGAACACTTGTAGCACATTTGCTTCGACCGGCACTGTGATTTTATATGACCAAAGCGACAGCAGTTTAGACATTGGATGGTGGGATATTTATAGGGTTCGACTGGGAGTTATGAATGGTACAAAAATACTCTTTCAGGCAACATTTGACCATGGAATGTAACTATAACCGACTGAGTCGTGACCCATGTAGTCGAACCCTCACTGATAAACTTTCTGTTTAAACCCCTTACTTTCATTACCTGTACACTACCTGAAGGGAATTAAAATGAACTTATAAATTCATCTAGTGAAAAATCTACTGGGATATCTCTTACAATACCCTTAATAGTAATATTTAAAGTTGGGAAAACTGCAACATACTTACATACGCTGAGAATGGGATTGGACAGAAACGAATTCGCTGCAATAGCTGTTTAGAATTCTGTGCTAATTTTGTTGCGACCGACATTTTTTACACCATCGCTGGTGATAATTGATATTTTATTTATGTAGAGGAATTGGCCAAATTTAATGGCTTTAATGGAGGTCCCAGCTTACCTCGATACATATACAATGAAAAGGGCCTTTGTCCGTATCAAGGTAGGACTTAGGAATTTCAGATAAGGGAGCGTGGACAATTTTGGAGTCGTAGTTGCAGGGTTAATTTTTTTAAATTATTTCATTATTATCAAAAGGTGACTCACCACCTTGACTTTTACGCGATGTAATTTGCGAATCGCCTATGCCACTTCCAGAGTCAGGGGGATCGGGCGGATGCTCAGCATACATTTAAAACGAACTAACCTGACTTAACGACTATAATATAACTAATCTAAAGACAAAGACACCATAAACACTCACAACAACCTAACACCTTAATAACACAGATCTTTTATTTAAAAACAGCAAATTTCTACTGAAATATATATATAAAAAAACACAAAAATATGAAACCCTCACTAACACGTGTATTAACAAAAACAAACGTCAACAAAGACCAACACAAAATTAAATGCATATACTTTCTGATGACATTTAGCACAATATCATATATTTCTGACAAGATACGTTACATCTTATATTTCACTATAGATCTTTTAAAACTAATTAGAGTACGAACGACAAACGCTTGTGACGTTCAAGAAATACAATGTGAGCTCGTTACGTGAGATGTGATTTCAGACGCAAGGTGAACGTTAATGTACTTAGTTACTTAGGTTAGGTCTGTACTTTGAACCAGGCTGCGCGGTTTCATAGCTGTGATTGTAAGATATATAATTTAATATATTCAAAGTAAAAAATAAATTAGTTATGCCAAGTATTCATATAAATAGTTGTTATTCGTTCGCTATTTGAATTTCAAGAGTTCATTTATGTATTGAAACAGCAAAACAAGACTGTACTACTGAGAAAAAATAAATAAATAAATCAGCTTCACGCTGTATCCTACACACAAGGGTAGGCAGAGGGAACCTAGTTTTAAGACACTCCGTTCCCCACTTTCTGCCGAATTCTGGAGGCATTGCGTGTTGAGTGGCAGAACTCAACGCCGCGCTTAACCTCGACACCAGAGCGAAGAAATGGAAATATAAATTTAAGTAAATATTTCATCTCCTCGAGTGGGGATCGAATCCACAATCAGTCGGTTTTACAGTCACACTTCGTGCCGCTGCGCCACGACTGGCCTCAAAAATATTTCAGAATATTGATTGTTTTTATACGCATTGTATTTTATTCTAAACATAGCATATGTTTTTCCTACTCGTGGTTGTGTGTGTGTGTGACAGACAGTGGCTGACAACAACGAAAAATAATAAAATAATACAAGAATTGCTTTCATCCAATTAAGTATAATAGATACCAAAATTCGTCTCTTAAAACCAAATTAAAGTTTAAGAACAATAAATGAAATCTAAAGCGCAACTAACAATAGACAAAAATTACAATCGTGAGCAATGAAAGATTTTTCAGTTTGTTAGTTCAACCACGTAGAGCACACACGGTTCGACCCATTTCAATTTAAGCTGAGTCCACTTTAGGGTTTGCTTTTGCACCTCGTAGCTGAGTGCTACATCTAGAACATATGAATAGTATTTATATTCTGATAATATTTTTTCTTATTCTCAATATTAAGAAGTTCAAGCATTTTAAATGAAATTCTTTTTTTTTTCTTTCAGCTTCATGTTGTATGTTCATTTAGCGTAGCATATTTTGCTTCTGCCTAGAAGGAACTTAATGTTTAGACACTCGCAACTTTGCATCCCTTTCAAACCTTTAAATTAGCTTTTCATTTTAGCTGCATGCTGTATCGCATATATAACAGGGTAGGCAGAGGGAACCTAGTATTTAATAAATATTATTGATGGTAAAAAAATAACTTTTTGCGATTTTGTTCGTGAACATGCGATGGGCAGCCAGTGCTAATAGAAAGTTACTGGAACGCTTCCAAATATTTTTTAACTGAACTAGAAGTGAGACTAATTCGATAATGTTTAAAAAGCAATCAATTAACTCATATTGGAACAATATGCTAGTGTATTCGTGACAACAATTAATTTAAGTAATGTACAAGGTCGGGGGAATGAATTATTTTAACATTATGTATTTCTCGAGTTCCGCTATGGAACACGTAGTTTTGAAAATTTCGCGGTGCATGGGCAATGGAGTGTCTTAACACTAGATTCCCTTTACGTAATTTGCTATATGCGGAATAAAGCTAAAGTTGAAAAAAGAAAATGTAATTTCGTAACGATTCACCATCAGAACTAGTTATTTATTAAATTTTGAATTCTTTTTACTAAATCTCTGTACCATCCATACCCATATTATAAATTCAAAAGTCATTCTGTCTGTCTGTCTGTGATGCAATCAATGTAAAACTATTGATCCAATTGTGATAAAATTTCGTATAGAGTTTCGTATGAGATTATTTTTTTTTTCTCATATTTGTAATATCCTCGATATATAATAATATATTAAAATATCTTTTAATTTAACATGTAATTTATTCCACCATGTTAATTTAACCGTTGCTAAGCAACCGTCGCTAAGCAACAAGAAATTTTCTTGTTTTAAGAAAAGGTTGTCCAAAATGGGCTTTCTGATCGCTCACATGTGTGCAAAAATATTGTCTTTTAAAAATTCTACAAAAATTTACATATATTTATCTCTGAACGGGCAGACGACATTAACGGTTTTGTAAATTTTCATACATTTTCTATATACTGTTGATTTTTATGTGGCCCTGCGCGGCATCGATCGCTATTCTTTATTTATTGTTATTTATGTATATTTAGGAAAAGATGGTTGGTTATTTCATTTCGGTTATCAGCACTTAATAAATCGTAATTTTAACCTCTTGGGACTTTATTTGATATTGCTCGCAAAGATTATCGTATTAATATAAAAAATATATAGTTATTTTATATAGTATCTATATACGCGCGAACGGAAATCGTGTCTCCGGGTAAATCTCTATAGATTTACCGGGAAGAAAAGTATATCGTTCACTGAAATTCCCATAAAAATGAATTCATCTGTTCTGGACTTTTTACGGTTTTTGTTATTTATATATCATGTAAATAGCCACATGCACTTGCAAGTTATTTTGAAATCACAAACAGACACATCAATTTTATATATAAAGAAACGGTCAATCCAACGCAAAACTTCCATTTATCAATATTTTTTTGTCACAAAACGCCTTATTATGACTTATTTATAAGATACTAGCGATCAGCTCGCGGCTTCGCCCGCTTAAATTTGTGAATTATTTGTTTGCTAAAGCACAGGGAATTACGTTCCTGTTTTAATAATTAATGTATACTTGTAGCGCACTTAAGATTTCTTAAGTGAAAATTATTAAAACCGTAGGGTGGCATTTTCGTATTTCATTAAAATTATGAAAAATTATTATTGGGAGCATTTAACAAAGTAATAGAACCAGAAACAATGATATTTAAAAATTTTGTCTGTTTGTTGGTTTTTCTCTTTGTCGACTTATCTCAGAAGCGACTTAAACGATTTTATAGAAGCGAAGACGCGAGCGCGGTGCGGGATAGAATTTTAAGATCAATTTCTTCACAGTTTGGGTTATATTATTGCATTTTTATTAGGGATCCCTATTTTTTTGTAAACATATAGGACCTTGAAGTAAGTTTTTGTTTAAAAAAATTAATTTAAAATATAATGCTTACAATGACATTACTCAAAGTATTGTCCATCATTAGAAACCACTTTCTCCCATCTCTCTGGTAGCAATTGAATCCCGCATCGGAAAAACGATTCATCTTTCAAGGCAATCCAGGAATCAAGCCATTTTTCGGCTTCTTCAAAAGAATGGAAGCGCTGCTCGCTTAAACCGTGCGCCATCGACCGAAACAAGTGGTAATCGGAGGGGGCTATGTCCGGTGAATACGGCGGGTGGGGTAGAACTTCCCATTGAAGTGTTTCCAGGTAAGTTTTGACTGGTTTTGCCACATGTGGCCGAGCATTATTATTGTCATTTTGTTATGGAAGGCTAACTAAAGAAATACACCGTTTTATATAGCCTATAGTACATAATATGTCCATCTCTTAAGGATAATTTGTAGTAACTATTTTTGTGCTTAAAAATAAAGAAGGGATAATTGAGAACTATTTTCAACAGTATAGTATTATTCCTTATTCTTTAGACACATTATGCGCTTCATACAGGTTAAAATTGGCTTTTAGCTAGACTTATTTTAGTACATAGGTAAGTTGAAAACAGGTTTCCACTCGCAGCTTTACACACACGGTTTTCTTTATTAATTAATTTAGCTTCAGTCTGTATTTCGAAAATTTAAATGAGAGGGAGAGGGATCCTGGTAACCTAGTGTTAAAATACTCCGCTTCCCACTCTTAACCGAATTCTCGAAGGATTGTGTGTTTCATAGTGGAACTCGATGCCGTGTAAAAAGTACTTACGACAACACTTTATTTCTTACTTTTACCTGCGATATTACATACAAACTTTTAAACCCTACCTTACCATCTTAGACGTGAAATGAAAGAAATGGATATTTTAAAAGACATCAAAGTTTTAAAATACGAGAGTAGAACGACCATGCGCTGCCTAAATGTTTAAAGTTAGGCAAGAATCATATATTGTAACGAACGTATTGCAATCCTTTAAAAAATGTAAGTAAACGTTGCCGACAGCATATATCTTCGCGTAGCATTACTTATTTTTACTGTTTTATTATAGTAAAGATTATATTTCGTGTTACTTTTAATTTGAATATTTTTAAATATTTATTTGATGTTGATAATATAGCTGTTTTTGTTTATTTTTTTTAATAATACGTTTCTTTGGTTACGTTTACTTATTATTTTTATTAATTTTCATTAGTTAGGTATTTTTTCTAATATTAAGAATTTTCTTTAGTTATAATACTTTTATTTATTATGTTTGTTCATTTCAATTACCAGATATTACCTAGGAAACCTAGTGTTAAGACAGTCTGTTCCCCACTATCCGCCGAAATCTGGAGGCATTGCGTGTTGAGTGATGGAACTCAACGCCGCATTTTGTCTCGGCATCAGAGCGAAGAAATAAAAAAAAAATCATTTCCTCGAGTGGGCATCGAACCCCCAACCAGTCGATTTTACAGTCACACTTTGTGTCCCTGCGCCACGACTATCCTCATCTACATATATACCTACAGTTATTTAATCTTATAATATCCTTTTAGTTATCATCTTGCAAATCTTAGTAATTAAGTATCTGTATTAATTTTTAAGAACCAATTAGATTTAAGGGAACAATTTCATGGTACGTCGACTTCTTAGAAACTTTAAGTTTGATAATCCTATCGAAATATAATTAGCTATCGAGTCACGCACTAATGCCTTAAGTGAAAACAAACTATCTCAGTGTAAGAGAAGGCTCTTTAATCGTTCACAGACGAGACTCGACGGACATGCCAAAGATACTTTGTACGACAACCTAAAAATTTTATTATTTACATTAGTTTAGGCAAAATAAAAGAAAAACGTCAACTATAAATAGTAAGGATATTTTCTCTTTTTTTTTAGGTTATGAGGCCATTCGTTTTCATTTCTTCTTTGTGCTGTCGTGGCGAAGCACGGCATTGGGTTCCGCCACTCAACACGCAATGTCTCGAAATCTCAGTCAGTGAAATATCAGTGTAAATTTAGGAACGGAGAATCTTAACACTTGGCTCTACCTGCCTACCCTGATATATGCGGTTTTCAGCAGGAAAGTGAAATAAAGTGTATTTCATATGAAAGTTGAGCGGAGAATAGGGATCGGATTAATTGAGAATAGGGAAAGTTCAGCGGAGAATAAGAAACGAATTTTCCATAAATGTTGCATCGCATACTACACAATAAGGTACCAAAGCGCAAGCAAATCGGAATAAAAAAACACGAGAGGCGCGTGTTCAATTACCACGCCGCAACGTTCAAAATGTTATAACTTCATAAAATTTTTTTTAAAATAACATTTTGATTATTGCCAAAATATTAAATAATTTTGTATTAAAAGAAATCAATTAAATGCGATTAACCACTATACTAAGTACCTACTAGCCAACTACAACTAGAGTTGTCTTCGTCATCCGTAGAGGATTTGGCCCTCGCATTTGGGGCAAGAGGTACGCAAACGAAACTTGAAGTGCCCTCGAATTGAAATATGAAGCGAAGTCTGTTACTTGACCAATTCTCTGAATAGCAATTATAATTCATTATTTTATAAAATTCTTTAATTGCCACGTTATAATTGAGATCACTGTGGCGTAGAGAGGTGGTTTTATATTTGAACCCCATTTGGAAAAGGGGAAAGAATTGTTTTCACTTCACGCAATGTATCGAAATCGAAAATAAAAATTAAGTTTTTTGCCTGTTCTATATGCAGAATCACTCACTCTAAAAATGTGCGTATTTTTCCATTTTATTTTGATAAAAAATCATAAAAAATATGTATATTTTACAGATTTATCAAAATCTCTTCATTTTTTAAATCTGTGCATCTGTGTCTACAGGCAAAGTCAAGCGAATTATGTACAAGTTACACATTAGTTTAACTTCATTACGCTTCGGTCCTTCATTTATCCCTCGTTTAACATTTGAATTTGTATAAGATTTATATAGTTACTAGTTATACTTGGATTTACAGTTTCTTTTTTAACTGAATTGTGAATAATGTCTTATAGATTAACAATTAACCCAAAAAAAATAGTCGGAAATAATAGGTATGAAATATTATTAATTAATATTTTCTTTTCTTCGCTCTGGTACCAAGGCAAAAGCGCGGTGTTGAGTTTACTAGGGAACGGAGTTTCTTAACACTAGCTTCCTTCAGCCTACCCTACCATATGCGGGATACGGCATAAAGCTAAAAACCTAATAAATATAATATATAGCTATATTTCACTGAATTTAAAGTTAATTAAAAAAACACGTGTTAAGTTAATTGTGTAAATATTCACTAAAACACAAGACTATCAATACATTATCAAATCAAATAATAAATTTTATGTAAATAAGCTTACCGTTTCAGTAATTACAGTAAAACAGAATAAGCAGTGTTACAACTCACGTATCACTATTAATTAACAGAGTAATCACACACTCAGCATGTTAATCTATACATTGAATGCTGTAAAGCGTTTCGTTTATTTGATCGAAAACAACCTCGAGAACTCCACCGTAAGGATGGCTCCACCGTAAGGTGGTTCCCCTGCTAAGGATAAGCCGTGAAATTAAAAAAAAATACCTTGACATGAAAATGAACAATAAACTTTATTCTAAAAGTGCGATAAAATAAGAAAAAGAAAAATATTGTACCCATAAAATCCATATGAATTTACATTTAGTATATATATACACAAATATTAAATATTTAACATAAAAAAGATAAGAAAAAGAGGTATAGTTTTCATCAAGAAGACAGCTCGCTCGCTAAAATTAACGCAATTTAACTAATTTGCTCATAAATATCTTAAACCCGTTATAAAATTTAGGGAAAGACTGTCTGTGTGGCCAAGAATTTTGTATTTCCACTATGAAATGGAAAGAATCACAAATGTTCTTTATTAAGGCAGATATTCCTTATATACAAATAATAATGATGTTTTTTTACGAAGTGGGCTTAACATCAATGGACGAGGAGTAAGTATATTGAAATTTTATTATTATATGTACAAATATGTTTACACCGTTGTCTTCGCCAAATATAGAATTTACCTACACAAAGAACGATGAATCAACGATGCCTAACATTTCTGTACATTGGGTTTCACACGTTTTTGTATGCTGTGAAACTTTCTTCACGAGAATATCATTTGTGTTTAGTTATGGCACGTTGTATTACTCATTCGTTTAAATATTAATATAGTTTATATTATATTTGAATTATAAAAATAATTAACAATTGGTAGTATTAATACAAATTTATGTATAATAATGACTACTACAAAAAACTCTCTTTTCGTTTTCTTTTTAAAGCTTCGTTTTAAGATGCAAAAATACAAGAAATAAATAGAAAATGAAAAAATATGTTTGAGGCAAGTCATGGCGCAGGGGCACAAAGTGTGACTGTAAAATTGACTGGTTGTGGGTTCAATCCCCACTCGAGGAAATGAAATATTTATTTAAATTTATATTTCCATGCTGCTGATGATTTGAGAGTAAGTTAACCATACTTTACAATTTTATAATTTTGACTCCTTATTATATTTGAATTTTCAATTTGTAAAATTAAGTTATTGTGTGCATGTATGTGCATGTATGGAGTGACCTAGAAAAGACTCGTGTTAGACGCGTTAACTAACGGGCGTCGAGGTAACTTGGTTACACCACCGTATTTATAAATCTACGGCATGTAGCTGTCGGTACGGGGTGATTAGGAAAAGATCTGTGTTGGTGTCTAACCTTTGAGCGTCAGACTGACCTGAAAAAGACCTGTATAAATCCTTGTTTAAGATGGGACTGAGAAAAGACTCTTGTTAGAGCTTAGGGGTGACATATATTACTTATATATAT
>JAAIXJ010000002.1:0-59946 GCA_013403705.1 Heliconius hermathena | reverse complement strand
ACTTAACTTAGCTTCACGCTTTATCCCTTGCGGGGTAGTCAGAGAGAACGGAGCGCCAAACGCTACGGTCTCTACATACCTCTTTCGCCTCGTCCACTGTCATCAACCTCTTCATACATGCCCTTCGGGGGGTCCTCATGCTTTTTACGTGACCTTCCTCCAGTATCTTTGATACTGTGTTTTCGAAGGTCAACCGAGGTCTCCCCCTACCTCTCTTACCGCTCACTTTTCCATCATAAATCTTTTTTGCCATTCTTTCATCACTCATTCGTTCGACGTGCCCAAACCAGCTGAGCACGTTCTTCTTCATTCTCACTACGTAGTTTAGGAAAAGTAAATACTATACTGACAATCATTTATAGCAAATGACAGCGCAAACCGTAGGTAATTGATTGCATATATCTTAGATACGATAAACGTTCAATAGGATGATTGACCACTAGTAAAATCCAATAGGTACTTCGAATTTAAAATAACTTTGCAAATTGTCAAAATACCATACGTTGCGACGTCATAACTTCCTTACGTTAACTGGCATACTTAGTTCATAAAATCAATGAATTAATGTGTAATTATTTTAAAATATTTTAATAAATATGTATGTCGAAATAATTTATATTTAACACCGGAGCATACTCTACTACTACCCATGTAGCATGCTCTTCTCACTCACTGCGTGATGACCAACGCCTCACCATCTCCTAAAATTAAAATCGTTCGCGGACCACCTTTAGGCCTCTGCGGACCACTGGTGGTCCGCGGACCACCGGTTGGGAACCACTGGTATAGTTGTAAGATATATAAAAGTATATTGAAAAATATTTTAAAGATATACTTAATAAATAATTTTTCCATTTACGTGACATCTCAACTTTAAAATATTCGATGCAAATTGAAATGAAGTATTGGTGGACATATACTTTCGGTTTGGCTGAATTCCAATTTTCTTGCACATATTGCTAAGTGCAACAGCTAAAGTATTTTTATTTTTACATGGGAAGATTTTTTTATATTTGTAGTGTTCCTTTTTAAGTTCATTGTTTAAATGCGGCATTAAACACTCTTTTATTAGCTTCACCCGTATCTATTAAGTGTCAAGCAGAGTAAAATGTAATAAAATCTTTATTGTACACCGATTGATTCATTACAAGAATGTTCATAGTTATTTATGATAAATATAATAATAATCACGTATCAATATATAGAAAAATATGTGATTTAAAATGGCTTCTTAGCTAAATTTATTAGTGATTATCAGCTTCACGCTGTATCCCGCAAGATAGGCGAGGGAACTTAGTATTAAGACACTCCGTTCCCCACTTTTTGAGACATATTTTGAGACATTGTCTGTTGAGTGTCGGGACTTAACGCGACGCTTGGCCTCGACATCGGAACGAAGAAATGGAATTATAGATTTAAATAAATTTCATCTCCCCGAGTGAGGATCGAGCTCACAACCAGTCGATTTACAGTCACACTTTTTGCCCCTGCGCCACGACTGGCCTCAGAATAAAAATAATAATAAATAATGATAGATTCTCCCGAGTGGTGACCGAACCCACAACCTTCGCAATACAGTCACACCCTTGTGCCCCTGCGCCACGACGATCTCAAATTTATTACTGAAACTTTGAATTCAGTCTCAGTGGATGTCAAATGTACTTGATTCAGCAGAACCTGCCTGGAGAGCGACTATTATGTGCCTGACCTAAATGATCATCCCATAGTTCAAATAATCAACGTGAAAGTAAGTATCATCCATTATATATAAATGTAAAATGGTGAAACGATATTTAATTTATTAGTATGGTATGGTTTTTTGATTATAGCGTTCTGAGTGTGCCAGTTGAGCACATATGACTTCGCCAATCTCACAATTTATTAGTATATATTATATGAAATACCAGCATTACCTGTCACTTCGTCTAGGCAATAAAATAAATTAAATCAAAAATTAAATTAAATCAAATCTGCTTCACGCTAAATCCTGCACACAGCAGGGTAGGCAGAGGTATCCTAGTGTTAAGACACTCCGTTCTCCACTTTCCGCCGAGTTCTGGAGGCATTGCGTGATGAGTTGCGGAACTCAACGAAGCGCTTTTGCCTCGACACCAGAGCGAAGAAATGAAAATAAAAATGTAAATAATTATTTCACTTCCTCGAGTGGGGATCAAACCCACAATCAGTCGATTTTACAATAATACTTTGTGCACCTGCGCCATGACTGGCCTCAATAAATAAAACATAATAATAAAATAAATACTAAATGATAAGTGAAGTCTATTAAAATATTTTGATAAACTTCTCTTTCAATAGTAAAAATTACTATAAGATTGGTTACTCCGTTTCTGAGATTAGCGTGTATACGCTCACAGAGAAACAAATAAACAGACAAACATTTTAAAATCATTGTTTTGTGTCTTATTACACAGTTTTTTTTAGCTTGACGCTATGTCCCCCATATAGCCACCCTGCTATACCCTTTGCTGCAGGCAGAGAGAACCTTGGAACCTAGTTTCAAAATACTCCGCTCCTATGAAGACACTTCCGTTCCCCACTTTACGTTTTTTAAGTATAGATTTCATTTCCTCGAGACGTAATCGAATCTACAACCTGTCGCGTTACAGTCGCACGCTTGTGCCCCTACGCCACGACAAGTAAATGCCCTCTATAATATATTTTCTTATTTATCTTAAATATACATACAGTGTTTATTTCTATTTTTTATTACGTATAAATATACATTTCAAACTTATTGAAATAAAAACTAGATATGTATATTGTATAATTGAAAAAATATATATTTGTAAAAAATACAAGGTACAAGCATAAAAGTTGCAATATATCTAATGTTGTGATCATTGTGATGGACTAAACAAATAAAGTAATATAAATTTAAATTATTCTAGACAAAATTAATTTAAAAGTCAACGCTCCACATTTTATGGAGTAGACATAAATCTTAGTGAATTGTCATTCATATACCTTCATTGTTTTTATAATTATTTTTCCAGGTCATTATGACGTTGCGGTATAAGCGTCTGACTATAAAAAAACACAGAGGTTATGAGTTCGATTCTCACCTTGGGATATAAAACATTTTCAACTACCCAAACTAGTTGCAAAAAAATGAACGCCGTTGAATTCAACAAGCAATGTTTACATAATTCAAGGAGTCGAATGTGGAAAATAAAATGTATTTAAAGTAGATTTTCTTTATCTACGTTGTGGTAGGCGGGATACTGTTACTTGAGGGTTGGCTGTATGGTATGTAAGTATAAGGAAAAGAACAAAGTCTTACAGCATGTCATAAGCTTGGCAAAGTCCAAGACTCGTCAAGTGTCATTAGAAGGCTTAAACAAGAATCCATGAGGACGTCCCTATCTTGCTGCGCGACATAAACTTCGCATGCGTTGTTCTATAAATGAGTGGGAGATGCATTTGGCGCTTGGGAGACTGAGGGCCAAGAAGATGGCTCCAGGTCTAGACAGTATTCCAGAAAAAGCTTTAGCGATAATCCTAGAATATCTTAAAAATATATATTAATATATTAGATAAAAAAGGCAAGCTACTGTATAAAGTTAAAGCATAAAAACTTAATCATCCCTTATCGCAAAAAAATGTTTTTTTTTTAATAACTATACTTAAAAAAGCTTGTAATAACTTAAGAAGAGATAATATTAGTATTTACTTTTTTAATCAAATATAAATATAAGGATTGATTAATTGGATTGAGGAATCCAATATCTAATTTGTCCCCGGAGACTACTATCCTCTGTTAAGTGTAACAAAGCGAAAAAGAAGAGATAATATTAGTATTTACTTTTTTAATCAAATATAAATATAAGGATTGATCAATTGGATTTAGGAATCCAATATCTAATTTGTCTCCGGAGACTACTATCCTCTGTTAAGTGTAACAAAGTGATATTTAAATGGTAGAATGCTAATTTCTAAAAGTAATCATTATGTTTTTTAAAAACTAGTTTTATTAGCTTCACGCTGTATTCCGCGTATAGAGGAAACCTCAAATAGTGTTAAAAGTGTTTCCATTAGGACACTAACACAACATAAGTCTTTATAATACTTAGCTGTCGTAAAAAGCAACTTTATTTTTAAGTAGATGAGTCTCCTATTTTTATAAGACTCACAGTCCGGATTGCATCACATATGCAATAATGCATATAATGTTACAAGCTTACAAGCTATAGGAAAGTCATTAAATATTGATGCCGAAAGATCTAACTCAGACCTTTATGTATACCAAGTTTTATTACACCCTCGTGCCAACACGTTTCTACTTGGGGTGAATGACGAAAATGCCTTGATATATATTGGAGACGTTCTAATCGATGTTCTTTATAACATAAATATACAAAATACATGTAATAAAATATATATTTTTATTAAAAAAAAATCAGCGTCATGCTGTATCCCGCACACACCAGGGTAGGCAGAAGAAACCTCGTTAAGACACTCTGTTTTCCACTTTCCGCCGAATTTTTCAAGGTATTGCGTATTTAGTGGCAAGAAAAACCTACTCTTCTATCGGTGGGACAAGGGTTCAAGACAGAGAGGAACTTCCTCACAGTACGCGCCGTCTTAAGTAAAACTGCCTTCTGGATCCGGTTCCACATAATATAATTTGTAAAAATATTTCTTTAGTTTGATTTGTATTACCAAAGCGGGAAAATTAAAATAACGAATCCGATCGGCTTGATTAAATGGGATCCCCACAATATATATTAGATTGGGCTAGAATCGAACCCACAACCTGCATGTATTACGTCAGACAATATTTCGACACCGACGTGACGTAGTCAAAATGTATTTGCTTCAAATATGCATTTAATTAAATAATATAGAACTAATAAGTAAAAAAGAACTTTTAAACTCAATCATGAAAAAAAATATCTAAATGTTAAAAGTTGAAATAATTTAAAAAGAACTATTATAATTTCTATTAAATCTGACGAATCCGACATTCTGCGCTATCCTTCGGTTACAAAACATCAATTTCAGTTAAATTTGGTCGGTTTAACTTTGAAAATCTAGCTTGATCGACGCTATTGTCGCAAATTATTTTTGGATAATTAGGTTCTAAAGGTTAAACTTAATGACAGTTTCGGTTCAAAATTATTTTGTCATTCACATTAGCTGGTTATGGTGATATTTTCGATAAAATTCATTAATTATTATATTCATGCACGTCCAATCTTTATATATATTATATTAACTACTACTTGTAAAGAAGAAAGTGTCTTCAAAAAAATGTCAATATAAGCTTGCTAATAAATATTCTAACAGCAGCACGTAGACAAGATGACCTACGTTTTCGCTGAGTGGTTGTAATAAGTAGGGTCAAAACCATTACTCGGCGTTTCCTTCGAGCCATAACAAATATTTGCACCCACAAATATNGTATATATTATTACAGCTATTTCTTTGGTTACCCACCAGTGAAATTGTTGATTGTATCAGTAGGCAAAAAAATAAATAGCAATCCGTTTTCCTTTTGCGCATATTTATAATATAAAAAAATATGCATTCATGGTGGCACCAAATATTATTGTTTTACTTGCACTTTTAAAGAATTTCAAAATAAAGTTACAGCGTCTCACTGTAAATGTTATGATGATTGTGTGTTAAATTTAGACTAAAATAAAAATAAATAAATCACCTTCCCGCTGTATCCCGCACACAGCAGGATAGGCAGAGGGAATCTAGTATTAAGACACTCCGTTCCTTCTTTCCGCAATATTTTTTTTTGTGCCTCACCTGTTGTTATATACTAGATAAAGGATTAGGCTAAAATATAATTTCTGAAATGGTAAACAAATTCACGACTGTCGAAGTCGCTCTCGTGCAATTACTCAAATGCAAATAGTTTGTATGAAGCTTATTTAGTATCTAAAATGTACCAATGCAACGCAAACGTTAAAATATAATATGTCAGTAAGTTGCTTATTTAATAGTTGGTAATTTTTTTATAATTTGTACGTAATGACTTCAGCGCGGACTATTTTCTTGTTACGTACTTTTTAGAGCGTGTTTTAGTAGTCGATTCTTAATTTTTAAACAGAAAGTTTAAAATAGTTCTTTAAAATCTATGTTGATATAAGTAAAATGTGATTGACACTCGAAGATAAGAAATATTTATTTAAATTTATATTTTCATTTCCTTCTTTCTTCATTGCTTTCAGTTTCAAGAATTTTGGTCTTTTTCGCATTTATGCTTAGTTCATTAGTTTCATGTCCTTCTTTTAAAGTGGACCAATGCCTGCAACTTGCATTCTCATGATGCAATAAACACTGAATTGCAGG
Source organism: Heliconius hermathena (assembly GCA_013403705.1). NCBI lineage: Eukaryota > Metazoa > Arthropoda > Insecta > Lepidoptera > Nymphalidae > Heliconius > Heliconius hermathena. The sequence continues at coordinate 53,622 of JAAIXJ010000002.1, read as the reverse complement.
AAATTTACTCTTACGTCACCTACTTAAGCTCACACGTCGCTTTGTTTCACTCCTTGGAGATAGTTATATAAATACAAATAAAACAACAACACTAACATTGCGCAACGTTCTTTGACACCAGATTGGATGTAAAATCAAGGCGACATGCCAGACGCACACAAGCTGAGTTATATCTATAAAGAGAATTTATAGCCTGCAGCAAGGGTCCGCTCACATTGTACTGGGTCAGTATTTCTCATATTTTTTTTCATATATCCCTGTCAAACGCATTTACCAATTTCACAAAAGCACAGGAAGCCTCTCTGTTCTTATTAATCTTATCGCTAGTATTTTAGCATAAATTGAAATCGTCGAAGATAATAATTTATTTGTTGTAATATGTAATATTTTATTTATATATTTTTTAAAAGTGTTATTCCACACTTAGGAAAGAAAAATACTTATTAAGAAAACATATAAAAATTTGAACGCACGTACGTATTAAGCCAAACGTTTTCTTTGAGAACGTTTGGCTTAGTTGGTTAGAGCGCTTGAACGGTTTTAAAGAGGCGCGGTTTCAAATCCTGCTGCATTCAATTTTTTATATATGTTTTCTTAATAATTAGGTATCTAATACATTTTTAATTTAGTAATTTCTGTAAAGAGCAATTTTAATCTGCATTAAATCCCAAAGTAAATGAATTTGATTTTGAACATAAAAGTAGCTATTTATTATAAGTCAATAATCGTGACTCGTGGACTTTTTATATCTACAATACTCTAAGTAACATATACTTAAATTAACAGACGACTGAACTTCTTCTGGAATACGAGGCGTACGCGAACTCGTTTTTTTACGAACTCTTCAACAATAACTGTTATATCTCATTTTATCAAAAAAAATCAGCTTCACGCTGTAACCCGCACACTGCAGGGTAGGCAGAGGGAACCCAGTGTTAAGACACTCCGTTCCCCACTTTTTGCCGAATTCTGGAGGCATTGCGTGTTAAGTGGCAGAACTCAACGCCGCGTTTAACCTCGACGCCAGAGCGAAGAAATGGAAATATAAATTTAAGTAAATATTTCATCTCCTCGAGTGGGGATCGAATCCACAACCAGTCGGTTTTACAGTCACACTTTGTGCCCCTGCACCACGACTGGCCTCTATAAAATATAATCTATAATATAAATATTATTTAATAAATAATGCTTTGAATCGCGACGTGTCTAGTGGTTAGGCACTCTTTATCGCTATGATTGGTTTATTATAATGCAATCAGAAGGTTATCTAAATAACTGAAACTCGACAATATTACTTTATTATAACTCGAAGCTCTTCCGAAGAAAAGCCAAGAGTGCGTCCTATCTTCCTCTCGACTATAACTTCATATTTGTTCTAATAAGAGGAAGAAAGCATAATGGCACCGCCCCACCCATAGACTATGAGTTCCTACCAGACCGCGGCAGCGGATGACGTTTGTGTGTGATCTTTCTTGAGGTTATTTGCTTATTTACATTAAGATTGTATTAGAATGATAAATTGTAATGTTGATTGATTTGTGGCAGCAATATAAGTCGATGGATCGAGCACACTAACGAAAGGCGGCCGATATGTTGGTTAAACGTACGGCACATACCCTCAGTCGCACCTCGAGCGTTTTTAAAATCTTTTATTTAACTTGCAATGTATGTATGTTAGTTCGGGTGAAATTTTGAATAAGATATCTTCAACCGATTGAGCTGAAATTTTGTATACACGTTTGGTTTGGACGACAATGCACGATAAAATGTGTGACTTCATTCTAAATCCAACATGGCGGACCATCCAAGATGACGGAATAGTTATATTTAATGTATTTCTATAATATGGGTATCAAATGAAGCTCGTTGAGACCAACTCAAAAAATAGTGTAACGTCATTCTAAATCCAATATGCCGGACCATCCAAAGCAGCAGAATAGTTATTTTTGATGCATTGGTACAACATGGGTATCAAATGAAAGACCTAGTTGAGAGCAACTCGAAAAATAATGTCACGTCATTCTAAATCCAATATGGCGGCCCACTTAAGATGGCCGATTGAGGCCGGTCGTGGCGCAGCGGCACGAGGTGTGTGACTGCAAAACCGACTGGTTGTGGGTTCGATCCCCACTCGAAGAGATAAAATATTTACTTAAATTTATATTTCCATTTCTTCGCTCTGGTGTCGAGGTTAAGCGCGGCGTTGAGTTCTGCCACTCAACACGCAATGCCTCCAGAATTCGGCAGAAAGTGGGGAACGGAGTGTCTTAACACTAGGTTCCCTCTGCCTACCCTGCTGTGTCCGGGATACAGCGTTAAGCTAATTTAATTTTTAATTTTTTTTTACTTAAGATGGCGGAACAGTTATTGTTTATGCACTTCTGCAATGTGGGTATCAAATGAAAGGGCTTGTCGAGAATAATTACAAAAATAATGTGACATCACTCTAAGTCCAATATGTTACACCTATAACTAACGAAGTTTTTTGTGCTTTTATATAATGAAAGGGTTCGCTGAGAATAAAAATCAACTTTTTTAACATCAATTGCCATGCCATGCCTGTAACATCGAATGATTAACTTTAACTTGTGTAATTTGGCAACTTTAGAGGCCGGCAACGCACCTGTATCTCATCTGGTGTTACACGGGGACGTAGGCGGCGATGATCACTTACCATCAGGTGACCTGTACGCTAGTTTGCCTTGTCTTTTTCCATAAAAAAATCTAATCTGGAACTGTGTTTCGTTGGGCACAAGTAAGCTTCAAGGTGAAATAAATGGCACATTCTTCCAAACACCAAAGTCAATGTGAGGCCGCGCCGTGGACAGAGTGGTAGCGGGGTGGAATATGATGTCATGAATCATAACAGGGCACCTGGGTGAACTCTGTTGTATATTAGCTCTTACCCTTCTAAACGGAATTCTAGGAGGGTCGACGAATTTTTCTTCGGTACTCGTGGGACCAAAATGGTAAAAAATTTGATAACGAAGACGATGACACAAAACGCCAAAGATTTAACGAAGGGCGTGATCAGGACAATAACGAAACACCTACTCAACGACAGTTAAAACTCGACAAAGCTTAATCTAATGTTCACTTAATTTAGCCCAAATCTGTGCAATTTCCAGCAAAAAATTGCCACGGAACCGCACCGGAATTTTTTCTTTAATTTTATTTTTTTATGTATTCTATAATTGAGTATAGATATTTTTTTTACCGGTCAATTTCCTTCGTGTGTTTTCCATAAAACGTGACATTGGCGAAATGAATTGTGCTCAACTGGCACGCTCGAAATGCCATAAATCAACTAATCAGTCAATAAAGAATTTCGTTTTTTCTTATGAAGTATGAAACCCTAAAAAAGCCAGACTTTGCCGTACCCCTAAAATATACACGAATATAGGCATAGGCATAGGCAGGGTATGTCGTAAAAATATCAGAATTAAGCATTATAAATTGCCTTGGACGCTATTTCTTTTTAAATTTACATAAAATATTCTCTGTAATAACTCTTAATTTAAAGTGTCTAACTTAAATACCGAGAAACTTTTCGCTTCAGCTGCCGCGAGCTTGATATTCAAAAGACTGGATTCTCAAACATAAATGACACTATTAAAAGCATTTCACTTAAATTTTATAATTTTTAATGATTCAAATAGCCTAAGTTAACGATAAATAAAGTTAATATTTTATATTTGTTTTAGGCATTATATGTCAATAAAGATTCTGATTTATAACGTGAATAAAACTAAAAGTTATTGTGCTACGATTAAGTGTAGAAGTTCCTAGTGCTAAGATTCCAAAAGATTCTAATTAAGACTCCATGTTATTTTTTCTATTCTTTTCTGAATTTCTATATCATAATATATAATGTTCAACACAAACAGCGTGACTTTCTATAAAAGAATTCCCAAATGCTGGCTGCTTCATATTGTTATTTTTAGTGTTTCGAACCTCAAAAGATAAAAAATCAGAACCCTTATGCGACCACTTTGTTGTCCATCTGTCCGTTTTTAAAACTATTTAATTCGACATCGTATGTTCGTATCAAATTAAAATCAAATGTTCAGCGGCCCCCTGGAGTACAAAAAAGAAAGAAGTTCCTAGGTCAACGCAATCAAAAGGTACGAGCATTTGCATCGTCGATCATGCATCGTTTCCGTCGTCGATTATGCATCGACTTTGCTGCATTTTGATGAAATTTATGACGGAGTAACAATTTACAATAAAAATAAAAGAATTTTTAAGGCCTGCGCTGCGCTTAGCCTTGTTACCAGAGCGAAAAATTAAAAACATTAATAAATAATAATTTATTTCTCCGTTTGGGGATCAAATCCACAAGTATAGTGTTTTTCCACCCACGCAGTGGGAGAGCCACTGCGGCCTCTTATTTTATGTTGTTTTCTAAATTATGTGGCGTGGATATAAAAATAGGAGATCTAGATCTTTTATTGTTTACATCTGGATATGCTGAGCTTTTCATTTATTACAACGATATTTCTTTATTTATTTAATTAAAATTGTCTTTTTCATCTTTGAAAAATTTAAATGAAATACATATATTTATATATATTTCATTTTAATTGGCTTAGTTACTGAAAGACAAACAAAATAACTTTGAAATTTAAATATAAACAACAATATTGAGTAAAATAAACATTGATTTAAGATATTTATATTAAAACATAATTTGAATAAATTTTCTACCAGCGTAATGTATATGGGACGATACGATATAATTAGTTTATGATTCAGGGACCACAGATGGCTTTACTAATTTAGTTAACAGATAATCTATTAGCCTATTGTTTCATGAAAATAGGGTTGTATAATGTAGTGTCTTCAGCTGCAAAATTTACGTTTTTATTTACAACTTAACTTAACTTAGCTTTATGCTGTATCCTGCACAAAGCAGAATAGGTAACATTATATTCTATGAGTTTGGTTTCTAAATATATCTTAACATCCTTTCTAAAACTTAGAAATATTTTCCTCAAAAAGAAAATATACGAGTATATTTCTATTGCCTTGAAATTGTATTTCACTTTTTAAAGCTTAATTATTAATTTAGCACTTTGCAGCTACTTTGAAAAGTTTGTTTACTCTGAAAGACCCCCTCCGTAAAGTTACGTTAGAGTCCATAGAGTTATGTTATTACGTTCCATAGACAATATAAAGAAATGCTTGAAGAAAATTTTCTTGTATAACGAAATGAAATAAAGAATATTTTCAGATAATATTTCCTGATAATGTTCGTTAATTCGCTGAGACTCTGTGTGAATAATTAGCAATATATTTTGGAAATTCATCAAAACTTTATATTATATCGTAATAAATTCCATCATCATCATATTTTAATGAACAAAGTATTTTTTTTAATATATTCTTATATATTATCATAGTAATATGGTATTTCAACCTATATTTTCATTTCTGTATCGTAATCGTGTAAGTGACCACATTTTTGAATCAACAACGGGGTGTAACAATTTATAATAATATTAATAATTATATATTCATTGGGGTCTCAAATACCTGAATTAAATATGGTAAAATTCGAAGTGTAAACTGCAATATCCTTGATTTATTGTTTATTTTTTGGTGCAAAACAGGTATACGGAGATTGTATGGCTCAAAGTGGTTAGTAGCGTTGATACAAGGTATAGATTAGCGAGTAAAAGTTTAGTGAGGTAGTAAAAAGGTTAAGCTGAAGTTGGATGCCAATGGCGATCATAGCAAGTGTCATTCTTCTACTGCCTGCTTATTGTATAAATAATTGACTTAAATATATTTCATTGTTATGTGCAATAAACTAAGCCGCGTTGTATAGGATGAGCAATATAAAAAGAAAAAAAAAGCTAACTGCACAGATTATTTCTGTTTGGCGCGTTTGGCACTCCGTTCTTCTTGGCTACTATGTAGGTACTACTTACTAGGGATGAAGTGTGAAGCTACAAAAAAAACCATCTATCAAGGGTTCCGTACTAATTCAAGGATTGTAGATCAACGTGAAGTACAATGTTAAACGTTGACAAACTTAACCTAACTTAAGTTTGTTGACTTAGAAGTTTGATTTTAGAGACCATAGTATGAATATTTGATAATAAGCTTCATTCCTTTACGTGACCTCGAGATATATAGCATTTATATACGGACAGACAGAGAACAATGTGATGCTATGATGGTTCCGTTTTTTACCTTTTGAAGTACACATCCTAAAAATAAGAGTATTTTAAATTTTGCACAGTAAACAGCGAAAATTTGATAAAGGTTGACTTTGTTCTAAATTTTTTTGCTGAAATAATAGCAAGCTGTAAAAATTTATAAATTGCTTTACTCTCCAATTTTCATTCATATACAAAATTACTGATTGCCAATTAACAAAAATAAAAAGCTCATAAATTTAAACGGAATGTTTTACACTGATTCTCTCTCTATATACCCAAACATGATATGAGAACAAAAATTTAAAAAAATAATAATTTAATAATTCCTAATAGATAAAATGTCTAACAATAAAAATATATTTTTTACAAATAACTAACACAAGAGGCATAAATGTCTTCAGTGAACTACACAATGCTATAAAGTATGGAAAGAAACAAGTACTATATGAAATTACTCTGAAAAATATCAATATTTTTCGTTTTTAACTTAAAACACTAGATTTTGATCGGCGGAACCCAATTTCTTGAATATTTTAAGCATTCCATACTTTCATACAGTCATTTGGCTAAATAATCTTTGAAGTTATAATCTTTGAACTTATATTAAATACTTTATAAATTTAAGACAAATATGAATAAACGGAAAATCAGTGTTACACATTTTATGTATGGGATATTGGTCAATTCGTTGATCGTATACATATTGTTACATTATCTCATTATCTTTAAGTAAGATAGTTAAACGCCTTACATAGTCAAACATCTTAAAATCAGGAAATTTCCAATTAAGTGGAAAAATTTTACGCCACACCTCAGCAATAATTAAATGAAATCAAAAGAAAACTATTATTTGAAATGAACAACCAAATGATTGTTTCATATTAAAATGTTAATGTTAAAAAACAAGTAAAATTAAATCAATTTCTGTGTTATAAAAACGTTAAAAGTTCCTACAACCAAAAAGCTGTTTTAATATGGACTACGTAAGAAATCAATATATTTTGTTACCGAGGTATGTTCCATGTTCAATATTTGAGGGCCCTTATTCCAATCAACTTATGCAAACACTAACACCACACAGAAGGTCTCTGTGCTAACAGTAATTACTATGCATATCAGCCTGAAGCTATGCATACACAAACAATGCAATGAGGTTGAATCAATGATATAGGTGAAAAATGAAACCAATTATTTTTTCTCACATATTTCTTTTTTTTTCATTCATTCCGACATTCCGTATTGAATGGCGGAACTCGACGCCGCGCTTTGCCTTCTTACGAGTACCAGAGCGAAGACATGAAAATATTAACTCTTCTCTATCCACTATCGCACAGTGATACATAAAATTTTAAAGCAGTGTAAAATGCTTTACTTTGTCTATATAACACAAGATATATTAAAAGGATTGATAATTAGTAGAATCTCTCTGCTTACTCAGCTTCACACTGTATCCCGCGTATAGCAGGGTACGCAGATGGAAGTTCCATGTTCCAATAGTGTTCCAGGTTCCAATATTAAGACACTTCGTTCCCCATTTCCCGCCGTATTTGTCTAGTGACGGAACGCAAAAAAGGATTAATGTTATTCCATAATGAACTTATATAATACTAGTGGGCGCGCGCAGCTTCGCCCGCGTATTTGCACCCTTAGGGGTTAATTAATAAAAAACCCACGAAACATATGTTCAATAAAATATTTTTAACAATCTAAATTAATTTTTTTATAAAAATCGGTGACAATTTAAAGATTTTTTCATATAAATTTTACCCCTTATTTGAACCCTTAGGGGGTGAATTCTAAAAAACTATAAAACACGTGTTCAATGAAATATTTTTAAGAGTCTGAATTTCAAATTTTATAAAAATCGGTGCAGATTTAATGTTTTTTCCATACAAACTTTCAACCCCTATTTCATCCCTTTAGAGTTAAAATTTTTCAAAATCTCTTCTTAGTGGATGTCCAGATTATGAAAATAAGCATATATCCAAATTTCACGTTTCTACGCACAGCAGTGCTGTGCGTGCGTCTTACCTCAGTCAGTCAGATACATGTCCTTTTATATATATAGATGTATATTACTAGTTGACATTGACTTTGATTTAGGTATACTGTAGTATTAAATTTTAAGCTAACTAAATCTAGTTGACTGATAAAAGTGAACTAGATTTAGGATTAACTTGTCTATGTACACGTGGAATTGTGGATTAAACAAAATTTTTACAATTTTTTAATGAGTAGGGTAAGCCAAGAAAAATCTTTTTTTAACATACTTGTTCCAATTTATAGTAATTTTCCTAACTAGTATAAAGTAGAGACGAAGTAAGAGAACGTATAGTTTAGTTGGTCAGAGCGCTTGGACGGTTTCTAAAAAGGCGTGGGTTCAAATTCCGCTACATTTAAATTTTTATTTAATAGGTTTTCTTAATAGGTATAGAAACGAAATAACTTGAAACTAGGATTTGTCAGAGAGATTTGTTGGGTTTATTGAAACTTTATTCACTCAAAAAGAATAATGTTCGTTTATATTGAGCTTAAATATTTAATTTACTACTTAATGCCCAACCTTTACGCAGATATACCATTCTGTGAAAGTTACCTTATTGTTTCTTATACCACTTTTGACTTTAATAGTGAAGCAGTTAGTAGTACTTTCCCTAGTTGTGACATGACAAAGTTAGTACCTATTTATTGTCATATTCATGATTATAACTTATCTTAAGGTAGATTAACAAATTGAGGCCAGTCGTGGCGCAGGGGCACAAAGTGTGCGTGTAAATCGACTGGTTGTGGGTTCGATCCCCACTCTAGGAGATTAAATATTTACTTACATTTATATTTTCATTTCTTCGCTCTGGTGTCGAGGGGAAAGCGCGGCGTTGAGTTCCACCACTCAACACGTAATGCCTCCAGAAATTGGCGGAAAGTGGGGAACGGAGTGTCTTAACACTAGGTTACTCCCTCTGCCTACACTGCTGTGTGCTTGATACAGCATGAAGCTGAAAAAAAACACACACACACAATCAATTCTATTACAGCATTAAATGAATTCGATAAGACATCCATATTCCTCGACAGCCGATACATTGTAAATCTATGTAAAAGGGCTAGGCCTAAAGGTCAAAGTCGTACGTTGTTTGCGTCTCGCCCTCTTAAGCTAAAAGTTCCCTACAGTCCATTAGCGAGACTGACTTCTTTTATTTGGGATTCATTACCGTAACTGGATGCTTCCCCTTTACTTTATATTGTTATTATGATTTGTTCGCGTATAAGTAGATGAAATTGTTTTAGAAGTAAAGTTATGGGAGCAAAGTGAAAGGAGTTTATATTTTATTTATATCTTAAAAACAATAATAGAAAATGCTTTTTAATTTGTTTCTTCGATTTCGATTTTTTTTTCGATATTTATGAAAATTTCATTTATAATAAAAAAAGAAAATATGAATGATTGCTACATCAAAATCTGTTCTTCGTAAACCCTTCCAATGAGACAGTAATAAGTTGTTTAAAATGCAAATGAATCTTAGTAAAATTGCCCATTTTCCTCGACTGGCTCGTAAATTTTCGTCAGGAGTTTTATTATAAATTGCCTTGTAATTAGAAACGTCTATCTTAAACATTTTCCGTAACAATATTTATATTATGAGTCTATTAAATACATAATTATGCTTAATTTTAATTACGATTAAAAAGTAATTTGGCTACGGAACCTTAAAAATCGATATTTTTTATTAAATATGCCGTGTGAGCTGTTATTAGATAAATCTAAATGGTATGGAGGTTTCATTTTTTTTTATTACGCCAATACTTTGTGAGATATTTGGTTCTAGATTTGTTAACAACGGTTAACAGTGTGTTCCATTAGTACAATTTTCTCCTCCGTAGCTAATAGCCCACCTATTTTCTGAACTACGGAGAAGAAAATTGTACAAAAGATGGGGATTATAGAATTTAACAAAAACTTTGAACGAACATCCCATATCTATCAAACCAAGAAAATGATTTCTTTAACCAAAAAAATGATTTCTTGGTTTAAGAGATATGGGATACAAAATATCTTTTGGTTAAATTGATAACATTGTTAAATATTTTTAACATTTTTAAAGTGTTATTCCACACTGACTTTCTCTTTTGCTCTGCTTTTATACGCTTGTTACAATTATATGTGATATTAGCATCTCTGTAGGGAGATTTTTATAATTTCCACTATCCAAAGATAATTACAACCCTGGTCGGTTTCCAGGAGTCGCGGGTTCGAGTCCCGCTACCTTTAAATTTTATACGTTTTCTAAATAAGTATTTTACTTAAATCTGCTTTCTTTAATTGGACAAACAAAAAACAAATTAAAACAAGCTTTATTTTAGTGCGATATTGAACATAAAACCACCACGCACCCTAACACTTAACAATTGCAGACCAAAATAGCGTTGTGGTTTTCGCTTACTTTTATCTAGTTTTATTTTAAACTAGCGGCCCCCCCGCGGCTTCACCCGCTTGCTACATGATTATTGATCTAATAAATAGAAATGACTTCTAATATGATTTTTTTACTACATTATCGTAATTTGTATAAGGAATTTTAATTGTTTTGAATTAAAAAATACGACCAATGTTGATATTTGATATTTATAAAAATATACATTAAGCTAATTATTTCTTATATGCATATATTTTTGTAACATAACGTTTTTTTTACCTATGTAATATACGTTTCATCATAATTTTAAGACTCTGTTAAATGTGCTAATGTCAGTGAATAATTTAATTTACTCTTTCAGAAACACCCTTAAATGTTAAATTATTGATTTGAAGGATTCATAATATTCATTGTAAAATAACTGTAATGATTGCATATTAACTCCTGTACAGTCTTTAAATTAGTNAGCGCCTGGTCGGTTTCCAGGAGGCGCGGGTTCGAGTCCCGCTGCGTTCAAATTTTTATACGTTTTCTAAATAAGTATAAATATGTAGTTATTAGTGAGAGTACACGTAGAAAAGCTGGTTTTAGGCATTTTTATATAGATTTATTTCAAACGAACAAACGAACCGAAGAATCTATGTATTTACTTAATGTTTCTTTGAAGATATAATCGGTCTTTATCTCTGTGTTGAATTAATTACTACTTAAACTTAACTGTTATGATTTATTAAGGTAACCTTCACTAACAATTCAATTTTGTTTACGTTAATGTTTGTACTCTGAAGAATGGTGCCTTAAAAATATATATTTTTATCAGCAGTCAATTAACCAAGACGTTTCGAATGTCATTCTTAAGCCAAGAATCTTACCAGTGCGATTGCTATATAACATTCGCAGGCAAAGTAATGCCTTGAGCTCATTCAATATAAATGCCGATAACTTTTTTTTATATGAACTGATTTTGATGAAACAAACTTTAAATGTATATAAATGTTATGGTATTATTCTTTTTAAGTGTCCCTATATCCATTTCAGTCAAAATTACTAAATGTACAGACAAAATATTTCTACTGTTTTATTATATAAGAAATAACTCAAAATAAACAACTTTATGCTACTATAAATGTTTATGTAGTATACGAAACTGTCAGCCAACCCTACGTAGCCGCCCGCTGTTATGTTATGTATTCACATAAATCCTTCCATATTGACACTTCACACCCTTACACGAATATCTTCGTATTTTTGTTGAACGATGCTCAAATTTAACTATGATCTTGGAATACAGAATAAACTAAGTTTACTAAAGGTACAATTTGTTTATGTATAATGTATATATAGGAAAAGGTATTTTTTGGGGTGTTAGTAACGTTATCTTTTTGAAATAATTAAGCAATTATGCGTGGGTAGTTAGTGAATATTTACACCATTCAATGAAACAAAACAATACCAAAATTTATGTTATTCGTTTGTTCAAAGTTAAAAATTAAATTTTATAATAAGCTGAAGTTATACATTTTTATATTGTGTAAATTAAAATGAACAAAACAGTTCATAAAAATATTCTATAGTTTTCTCTATTCTAGTACTATATACATTTAAAAATATTACAGGATTTAATATTGAGGCCCAATGGGCGGTCCGGGTCACTTTTGGGGTAGGAATAATGAGTGATACTGATTTATGAGAATTTTTATACTTCATAGCGGATATTATTTGCATTTGTATACTCCATTTCAGCGCTTGGATCGAAATATTATCTGGATTAAATGTTTCGAAAAAACCTTTCATTCTTTGTCCCCGTCCTTACATCAACAAGCTGTGTACAACATTCATTACAACGGACCTAATCTATTATCTTTACCCTACTTACTGTAATAAGAAAGGCAGGTCTAGTGTACACAGCACTTTATTAGCCACTTCTCTCGTTTTACAACAAGCTACTGCCGGTAGCTTCGCTTGTTGCTTTTTTAAATTATTTTTTGTTTTATTTAAATTTTATATGATATTATTAATATTTGATATTTATTTAAATCAAATGTGATATATTTATTTAAATGTGTAACCTATTTAAAATAAAATATAATATATACATTTTACTCTTCCTTAAAGTTTCTATTTATCTAAGCTAAATGGCGAGACAAGCACGTCCACTCGACCTAAGGCAAGCTGTCACGTACGCCAATAACTTTAATAGTGCTCCACATTTTTATATTACCTATGCATCGATTTCCGACTTCTTAGTATGTAGAATATATATAAATGTACAGAATTTTAGTATGCATTGGCATTTAAACTAAAGGACATCTTTTTGGAACCTATTTTCCTATTTATCGACCAAGAGACATTAAATTTCATACAGATCCTCTTTTGCCTCCTCCACTGCTAAACTGAGATCAACTCGGACATATGTACATGCCTTCCGGGAGGTCCCCATGCTTCGTTTTTAAGTGACATCTAGTATCATCGATATTATGTTTTTAAAGGTAAACTAAGGCCTGCCTCCCTCTGCTTCGATTATCACTTATTACAATTTATAATATATAATTAATATTTTATATTCTAAAGAACTTAAGACTAATAAATACACTTCATTCTTTACTTCCCACTCGAATTCAAGACAGTATTTTAAATAGCGAAACTCAACGTCGCAGCTTGGGGGAATATAAACAACCCGTTTCCCCGTATTGTAGTTGACTCTTCAACCAAACCAAACCTGTTAGCTGTTACTCCACAATACCGGCCTCAAAACAAATTTTGTTATTTAAAAATATGGTAGTGTTCACGAAAGATTCGTTTTATTACCTAAGGGAAACCGTTATTATTCTCGCATATATGCAAATATTGTATGTTACTATCAATATTGTCAATGTTATAATAGAAAGCCAGGCCAGTCGAGGCCAGTCGTGGCGCAGCGGCACGAGGTGTGACTGTAAAACCGACTGGTTGTGGGTTCGATCCCCACTCGAGGAGATGAAATATTTACTTAAATTTATATTTCCATTTCTTCGCTCTGGTGTCGAGGTTAAGCGCGGCGTTGAGTTCTGCCACTCAACACGCAATGCCTCCAGAATTCGGCAGGAAGTGGGGAACGGAGTGTCTTAACACTAGGTTCCCTCTGCCTACTCTGCTGTATGCGGGATACAGCGTGAAGCTGATTTTTTTTTATAATAGAAAGCATAGTCATCTAGGGAGGCAGTCTACATTAGAGGTATATGTATGTAGGATGTAGGTGCTCTACATACCATATTTCCGTACAAAGGAATCCCAATGCAATTTGTCGTTTCATTGATAACGTTTGAGCTTCGTAGAGTGGAACTACGTGCATATTAATTTTAAGTATCCGTAAAGAATTTTGTTAGTGTATATTAAATTCTACATACATATACATTTATACCTGATATGGAAAAGCATTACAAAAATTTTAAAATTAAGTTTATGACTTGGCTGTCTAAATAAAACCGTCCGATATTTAGGAAGATCATGAGCTTAAAGGCAATGCACGGCGTTGAGTTCTGCCACTCAATACGCCTTAAGAATTTGGAAAGTGAGGAATAAAAGTGTCTGGAAATAAAAAGTGGGTCCCAGGTTCCTTTAACGTACACTGCTATCTGCGGGATTATAGCGTAAAGCTAAAAAAGGTGTAGCAATTCAGTGCAAAATTTATTTTGAATATAATTTATACGTATGTATCGTATACTTTAAATATGAATACTTTATATGATGCCCTCAAAACGCAGTGCCACAGCGTCTGAATGTAAACGCGACTGTTGTGAGTTCGATTTCCAGTTCGGGGAACGAATATTTTTCACTTCCTCGCTCCGTATAACTATAAAAAGAGGGGCCTTTGTTCCGCCACTCATTATGAAATGTATCAAAAATTGTAGTTGTTAAATTGTTCTGTTTCAAAAGTATCATTGTCACAGATATTTAAATATGTATTTGTATAAATTTATTTAAAAACATAGGTCCCGCTGAGTTTCTTGCGCCGGTTCTTCTCAGGTCTGAGGCATTAACATTAGTAAACTGGTGGTAAATTATTTGACTTTCAAAAAATGTAGCATGTAACTTCTTATTTTGAATAAAATTATTTGAATTTGAATTTGTTAACATAAGTTATGGGAAAAAAGCGTGATGTTGTATTTGTTGTTATATTTTCTTTGTTTACTCAAATACACACACGTATGCTAATAGCAATTACACTTCTGAAATTCTGACGCTAACATTTATAATTTTTCAATCAGTGCTTTAGATTTGTTCGACCTTTGTTCTTTAGTCGTAGTAAGTATTTCAGGGTAAATTGCTAAAAGTGTAGGAACAAAATGTGTCATAAGCCAATAAATCTTTTATAAGTATTAATTATATCCTACTTTGTAAATAAAAATAGCATATTTTGCAAACATTTAATTTTACAGTTAATTTTGCATCTCTCAACCGTCCAAACTAATATAATTTCTCGGACCTAGAATCCAACGTCATGCCAAATTCAATGCAAAATTCAATGCTATTTCGCAAATCAATTTTCGAGCTGTAATCATCAAGTACAGTAATTATTATTAACTACAGTAGCATGTACTTCACCCAATTATACTAACACTACGATTTACCTGCAATATCAGCCAAACATCTTGCCCTCTGGTATCGTGGGTTTGAAATTCAAAGATTTCATGAGGGAGAGTTTCCTTTAAAATGTTTAACTATCCTGAAAATTATTATATTATGATTAGTTTTGGTTAAATTATATACTTTATTTCACATTTAAATATTATATGATATGCTTAACTTATTATTTCCTGTATCTTTTTTGTGTGGGACATAAATACTTTTTTTCATATTGCTTAGCTGATTGTTACTCAGGTAAGCCATACCAATTACAAAGCTCCACATTGAATTCAATTAAATATTTGAATAAAGAGGGGAACATGGCAATATCGAATTCCAACGAAATAAGTCAAAGAAATAAAGAGCCTAATTAGCCAGTGGAAATCGAACCCACAAACTGATGCAGAGTCGCACGCTTGGGCACCTGCTGGTCCGACTGGCCTCTTATTAATGTTATATTTATAAAAATGTTATTTACTTATAACAACTTATAATATAATTAAATACTTCATTTCACGGAGAAAAGTTTTATTATAAATTATATCAAGGATGTTTCGTGTAAATTAAACGTCATTACCAAAAAAGCAACTCAACACGCTTAAATATGATGAAGAATTAATTGGGTGCCTTACATTAAATTTACATTTAGTTTTACATATCTAAACTTTTAAGCTATGAATACAATCATTCTATATATTTTTAATATTATATTATTTTGACTAATTTCAGTATTGACGTCCCGAGTGTCGCAACCGTCATCTCATCTATATAGAGGGTAGTGGTGGAAGGCAGCGGTCGAGTCAAACTACGGTACCGATATATACGGTACTGATATAAGGAATCGTACCAAATATATAATAAATATAATATCATAATGCGAAGCCTATGATGGCACGATATTTTAAGATTGAATTTCTTATAAAGTAGGGGCGACACATATTGTAGATCAAAGTGTTCTTTGACTAATATTATAATATTGAATGTTGCTTGACGTCGCGGAGGCTGACGTGTTCGGCTTATGCGAATTGCCCATCACGTTAACTTGTAGATCGAAAATAGTGATGCACGAGTGGATTTTCTTTTTCTTATTAATTAAATTCTGCTTTTTCGAGATAAAAAAATTAAATCATTTAATAATAATTATAATAATTTAATAACCGAATATCAAATACAGGTCAAAGTTACTACGTTATAAGTATAAAGACTTGTTCAAAAATTGACAACGTTATTGAGAGCTTTGATATAAAGTTTAGATAGCACATTATATTTACGTAGAATTAGAAGGCTTCGTACATAATAAGGATCGCCGAACAAAATAAAAACGAAAAAGGTATTCAATATTGGAAATAGAAATTTTATTTACTTTGTCGTCTGAGGCAATCTCGCGGATTATGTTTATGACAACGTAAACTGACATTGTTCAATATTAAGTGCCTCAAGATTTGCTCTATTATATATTTTTAAGGATAAGGCACTTCGGTATATTGTATAAAACTTTATGTTATACTAAATTCAAGTGCCTCACTGATTGACCGAATAAACTTGAAGACATCGTTGTGGATACAAATTTCTGTGAGGAGAATAATTAAGGGAGAACGTTGCAATGAATGTTTCACTGTTTTGCTCTTTTTTAAGCGACTTCTTTTTTCAAATATATTTTACTTTAGTTTTTAATTTAATGTAATATTTAAAAAAAAAAGAAAATAGAATTAAAAAAATCACTATCACATATTTTTTTTTATTAAGACCAAGTGGGCTTCCTTGTAAAGATATTTCAAATTAAATATCTTCAAAGAATCATTTTGCCTTGTGTCAAAATTTTGAATTAAAAACTCATTTTCTTAAACTTAGTTAAAAATGTGAGGGAAATTTTGTTTCTTGATAATATTAAAAAATTAGTTTAACTTTCATTAAAAAAATATTTTAAAATATAATGTTAAATACTGGTTGTGTTTTGACCCATGGATGTATTCCTTTTTCCTTTTTTCGAATGAGCAGTATGCTGTTGGCCCTTCTGGCCTCCACAGCGTCACCGGGCTTGGGGAGGCCGAGCTAAAAGAGCTCTGACCTTGGATGGATGTATTACTCGACTTTATTTTATATAGTCCGCCTTATGCTTTTGCTGTTGCAAAATACAATACTTATTTATTGTTATAATTATTATTATAAATAACATAATAATAATTGAGGCCAGTCGTGGCGCAGTAGCACAAAGTGTGACTGTAAAACCGACTGGTTGTGGGTTTAATCCCAACTCGAGGAGATGAAATATTTACTTAAATTTATATTTCCATTTCTTCGCTCTGGTGTCAAGGCAAAGCGCGGCGTTGAGTTCTGCCACTTAACACGCAATGCCTCCAGAATTTCGGCAGAAAGTGGGGAACTGAGTGTCTTTCACTAGGTTCCCTCTGCCTACCATGCTGTGTGCGGGATACAGCGTGAAGCTGATATATATAATAATTCTAAGGAGTGAAACAATGTAATATGGGAGTGAAAGTAGGTGACTTGAGTGTGAATTGCTCGCTGTAATCAGATGATGCAGTGCTCATTGTATCATCAGAATGCGAGTTGCAAACATTAGTCATGAAAGAAGGGTGTTAAAAAAATGGTCTAAGCCTGAATACGAATAAGACATATTTGGGAAGTATGACCAGTAGAGATGGATAGATGTGGGGTATTGCTGTCGATAATAGGGTTAACGGAGCCTTAGCTGAATTGATAAGACGGCGAACGTCAACATAGCTGCGCGTTTGGCCGTACACAATGCAGTGTTGGTACCGACGCTGTTATGCGGCAGCGAAACGTGGGTATTACAGAAGAAGATTAAAAGAAAGATGAATGCCGTGGAGATTCGATCTCTTTGTAGGATATGCGAAGTCAGCTTAGCTGATCGAATCCGCAATGAAGAGACATAAAGAATGGCAGGTACTAGCGAGGATGTCACGGTGAGAATGAAGAAGAATGTGCTCAGCTGGTTTAGCCACGTCGAACGAATGTGTGATGAAAGAATGGCAAAAAAGATTTATGATGGAAAAGTGAGTGGTAAGAGAGGAAGGGGAGACTTCGGTTGACCTTCGAAAACACAGTATGAAATATACTCTAGGAAGGTCACGTAAAAAGCATTAAGATTCTCCGGAGGGCATGTATGGATAGATTGATAACAGTGTATACTCATACATATTTTCATATTTCATTTTCATACATACTATGTAGAGACCGTCGCGTCTGGCGCTCCGTCCTCTCTGACTACTCCGGATAAAGTGTGAAGTTAAGTTAAATTTATAAATATATTTCAACACCTAGGTGTATTATATTAATATATGTGTATGACTATTACTAGAATATATAGACAACGTGAAATGAAAAAAAATCCTACATCTAAACTGTTGATATATCTTGATTAATTTTTTAGATATGGGTTTAAAATATTTTACTCTATATACAGTATATATCCCGTAAAAGGAGCGCTGACACTTCCATTCTGTATACACCATATATACGTATATAGAATTCACTTTACACAAACAATGAAAAAACTAATTAAATTTCTTGGTGTTGCGAAAGACTATCGGATATTCCTTCATTAAGAAAAAGCTTAGTGCTGCAAAATGCAATTAGTTGGTTGTTTTACGTCTACCCAGAGGTCTGCAACAGCTTGATTAGTTGCAATGCATGTACGTGGCTTGTACCATAATTCATTATAATATATGAGTTCAGTATACAACTAAAGAAATTGCATGTTTCTTTAAGTTAATATTACAGTTATTTATTTTAAATTTACTATTTAGGTGACTATATCTCAATATGTTGTTTACGTTTTTGAAGTGCAATGTAGTGTTACGTTTTTTTTCCAGCTCAACGCTGTATATTATATAGAGAGAAAGAAAGAATTTAGAGATAAGACACTCTGTTCTCTATTTTGCGCTTGAATTCAAGAATTATGTGGCAAAACTCAACGCTTCATTCGTTTACTTAGCATACTAATTCTTAGTGGTATGATTAATAATTAATTTTGAGTGATGTTCGAATTCACATACATTAAGTTTATAGTATTTTATACTTCTAGTGTTTTTATTTACAAATCAGATTCATGTAATAATTATTAATCAAAATTAAGCTGCGAAGCCATGTACGAACTATCTTTACTAATACTCTTATAACCAAATAAAATCAACCATTAATACTTCAGAAAAAACAAAACATAACCGTAATATACTGTGGTATCATATCGGAAACAAAATCTGTTATCGTCTTAGCGTTACATAATGTTATCGAACACAAATGGTAAAATAAATCTAGGTACATATGTATATATAAAAACATGTAGCAGATCGTTGTCTGTACATAGAAGATATATAAGAAAATCTTGTATTGGCGGCATTTATGAAAGTTATAGAACCCAAAACAGATATTTATAAACATTTTGTCTGTTTGTCTGTGCGTTTGTGCTTGCTCGATCTGCTACTATAAACTTTCCTTAAAATTTCGCGTTTGTTTTATTTCAACCCATTTATTTATAAAAAAAAAGATAAAACTAATTTCAAATCAACAAATTATGATTTTACCCAATTACTCATATTTACTTTTCCACGCAGACAAAGTCGTGAGAACAGCTAGTTAAGAATATAAGCGTAGCATATATGGCAGACCTTGTGGGAGTTCTCGTTAAATATAATCCAAACTCCTATCGCAATATTTACCACGCCTTGTTATCGCGTGGTCATTACACCGAAATAGACATACATACATACAAACCAAAGTAATATTATTTGTTACTTGTTACTTTTTTGTATAATAATTTAAATAGTATTTTATATTCATTTGCAAATTGAAGTGGAGCCAAGTTATGCAAGTCATTCTAGCTTTGATAATGATGAAGCTACAATATTTTAAGCGGCCTAATTAATATTTTTCATACAATTTTTTTTATGTTGTTTTATTATTATTTATTCGGCTTCACGCTGTATCCCACCGGCAGCTCGGTAGGCAGAGAGAGCTAGTGTTACTAACTCTTTTAACGTTATCTTCTTAAATATCTATTAAATACTTTGATGTGCTGATTGCAGGTGATATGAAAAAATAAATAAACTTTCTTAAACTGTCATTGGATATGGAAGCGTACTAAAAATATCATACACACCTAAAATAAATATATGGTAAAAAATGAAAAGTAATTTTCTTGAAAGGCATTTTAACTTGGTGTTTTGTTGTACAAAGCTGTTGTTTAAGTATTTAAGTTACAACAGCCTTGTACAGTGTACAGCAAAACACATACTAATAAGGCTAATAAGGTCTTTTAGCCTAGTCATGTTCTTTTATATCAGTACATTATTAGTTATTATTTATCTTACTATAGCATAACTATTTATTATATTTATCCTGTTCTGGTAGAGCAGCGTTGAGTTCCATTACTCATAAAACGTCACGAATTTCACGTCACGGGCGGGAAGCGTTAAAAGCAGTGTATTTATACTGGGTCTGGTTTACTCTGTTTACGCTACCATATTGGATGAAATATATATTAAAAAAAATGTTTAAAAAATATAAAAGCCATTAAGTACCGTATCACATCAACGTACGAGCAATTGGAACGCACTTTCGAAATATAATTTCGTTATAACAATAGCCTATACTTGATGCCTCTTTATTATAGGCCTCATTTACAGGAAAGCCACAAACAAGCGAGGGTAGGTACTAAACAAGATATGAATAATTCAAGCCGCGCTGTCGCTTCGAGCCGCTAATCCATTTAACCCTAACGTGATGAACCAGAATGCCATATTTTTATACATTTCTGAATATTGTAGGGATAGGTGATTTTTTGTAAATAGATGAAAATTTGGTTTAAGTGATAAAAAAATCTGCATTTCGACTAGTTCGTGAAAACTGTTTTAATCGAATTATAAGCATTCTTAAGCAAACAGAAGGCTATTCAATTCTTATTTTTACAGTAATAGCATCGTTATTTTAATATTTTCAAATCATTTTCTATTTAACGCCTTTTACACATGCTCAACACATCGTAGTTACTCAATTAAATATCGTAAAAATACTCAATAAAAGAATTTAGTGGCAAGGAGGAATGGAATGTCTGGACGGAATACAGAGTAAAAAAAGTAAAGAAAACGGAAAACAGAGATCAGAGATCCGGAAGACGGAATACAGAGTAAAAATGTAAAAAAAGTAATTATTAAACAGTACAATCGTAACTTGATTCTCACTCGGAAAATTACTATATATTTTATTCAAAACGGAAAATGGAGATTATTTCTGATTGTAAATGTGAGGCTGGTGGGTTCAATTCTCGCTCAGAGGATGACTTATTTACATTTCTTCGCACTGGTATAAAGACAAACGCAAAGCAATTTTTCGAAAATTGTTGCGGAAAATGGGAAATGGAATGCATAACACTAGGTTTACTCTGCCTACCCTGCTATATGCGGGATATAGCAGCTTCACGCTGTATCCTACTCACAGCAGGGTAGACAGAGGGAACCTAGTGTTAGGACACTCGACACACGTTCCCCACTTACAGGATATAGCGTGAAGCTAAATGAAGCGTGAATAAAAAATATTTCTTCGTATAATGAAGATGTGTGAGAACATATTAAAAATATATTATCAAATATGAAAATGTCGATCACTGAGCCACTCACATGTTAAGCTTTGGTAAATGCTTTTCATTAACATCAATTCCGTTAGCGTATCGGACCATTCAAGCAAAACCGAGATTTTCGATATCGACTTTAGAAAAATCTCCGGGATCCCGGTTTGTCCGATATTTTCGGAATTTGACATAATTAGTAATTTTTTTCAGCGAGAAGAATGCAAAAGAGATTTGAAAGGCTGTTGTGGCTGGCTGTAAAGACTGGCTTTAGAACTGGAAGAGTGGTCGACCTGGTGTATGGACCAAATTTTTTCCCTCCGCATGATTATGGAAAAATTTTTGTCCATAATCAACTGTATTTTTGTGGACTTGGAAAAGGCGTTTGACAGAGTTATAAGTGCGAAATTATGGACGATACTACCCCGGGCGGTACAATGTGAGCGGACCCTTGCTGTAAATTCTCTTTACAGAATCACTCAACCTGCGTGCGAGTAGGAGCTGGCATGTCGCCCTGGTTTGACATCGCACGCACGACTAAGCCTCAATGCGAATAAGACAAAGGTTCTGATTTTTGAAAGAGATATTAGAACAAGTGAATGAAGTGGTATACTGGAGAAGTATGTTCAGTAGAGATGGAAGATACGAAATGGATGTGGAAAGGCGTCTTGCTGCCGGTAACAAGGCTAACGGAGCCTTACCTGCATTGATGAGACGGTAAAAAGTCAGCACAGCTGCGCGTTTGGCTGTACACAATGCAGTTTTGGTACTGACATTGTTATACGCCAGCGAAACGTGGGTATTACAGAAGAAGAATGAAAGAAAGATGAATGCTGTAGAGATGCGATCTCTTCGTAGGCGGAGTCAGCTTAGCTGATCGAATCCGCAATGAAGAGGTACACAGAATGACAGGTACTAGCGAGGATGTCACGGTGAGAATGAAGAAGAACGTGCTCAGCTGGTTTGGGCACGTCGAACGAATGAGTGATGAAAGAATGGCAAAAAAGATTTATGATGGAAAAGTGAGCGGTAAGAGAGGTAGGGGGAGACCTCGGTTGACCTTCGAAAACACAGTATCAAAGATACTGGAGGAAGGTCACGTAAAAAGCATGAGGACCCCCCGAAGGGCATGTATGAAGAGGTTGATGACAGTGGACGAGGCGAAAGAGGTATGTAGAGACCGTAGCGTTTGGCGCTCCGTTCTCTCTGACTACCCCGCTAGGGATAAAGCGTGAAGTTAGTTTAGTTTAGTTTTTTTTAGTAATTTTTCAAGCTTCTTCTTATTTTTAGAGTTAAGTTAGGAGGATATTTTTAGGGAAGCGTGAAAGTATCATATATTAACTCTATATACGCAACGCCCAACGATTTTATTATTTGTCTAATTAATACCCCAGATTGACGAGAAGATTGGTGCGATTTGGTAGCTAGGAATTATTTTTTAGCTTTTAGTACATTATCTACATTTTTTTATTCCAATAAAACCGTTTAACATAAAAATATTTTTTTATTTAATTTATTTTCAAGTTTTTAGGTTTGTTGCTAGATGATACTTCTCATTCTACCGAGTTCATGTAATGCCTCACTATTACATGGTTTATTTCCTGACAATTTGTTGTTTAGAATGAGCTCTTTTCTACTAATCAAGCCCTTTCATTAGACACAAGTATTGAGGTAGTTGTGTAAAATATGTAATCCGCCATTTTGTTGCGGCGGCCATCTTGAATTTCATTTTTTTATAGTGAGCTCTATTCTACCAATAAAGCCCTTTCATTTGATACCCGTAAAAAGTAATCCGCCATTTTGTATCGGCGGCCATTTTGGATTTACAGGCATAATTTTTTTTATTGTATTGTCATCAATATTATGAGTGGGTACCAAATATCAGATCGATCTGGTGTCAGGAAGGGGGTAAAATTCCAATTACTAAATTTGACCCAAACAAACAAATAAACTGGCCAAGCTAAATAAAACCGTTTAAAAACTACCAGTTAGCAAACTGTCGCGTTTACAGACGCACACTTGCGACTCGCAAAAAATAAGAGGCCAGTCGTGGCACGGGGGCGCAAAGTATGACTGTAAAACCGACTGGTTTTGGGTTCGATTCCCACTCGAGGAAATGAAGCATTTATTTAAATTTATATTTTCTTGGTGTCTGGTGTCGAGGCAAAGCGCGGCGTTGAGTTCTGCAACTCAACATGTCTCCAGAACTCTGCAGAAACTGGGGAACGGAGTGTCTTAACACTAGGTTCCCACTACTTACCCTGCCGTGTGCGGAATACAGCGTGAAGCTGATGAAAAATATTAAAAGAATACAAAAATTATTGTACCACGAATTGTATTGTTTTTTTTTTGGTTCACATTTACTACTTTTTATTAAAAGTAAACAATTTGCGAAGTAAAAGGAGCAGACCGCGCAGTAATCTCTGAAACTCCCTAACAACACTCATTAGCCACACATACAGGTGCTATACGAGATAAACCAAGCAATAAATCGGGAGTCGTTGAAAGAACACAAAGTTGCTGGTTGTTACGAATTTTCTTACTTAGTATGTACGATGTATGTACGTACGGTCAGAATGAATAATGTAGAATGACTTTTAAGTTTGCTGTAATAAGAATTACTTGCTAAATTATTTTGAATAGACATGTGTTGTTAAGACCAGTAGTGGCGCAGAGGCACAAAGTGTGACTGTAAAATCGACTGGTTGTGGGTTCGATGCCCACTCGAGGAAATGAAATATTTATTTACATTTATATTTTCATTTCTTCGCTCTGGTCTCGATGCCTCGAGAATTCGTTTACAGTCACATACTTGTGCCTCCACGCCACGACTAGCCTCATTGATAAATTAAAAAATCAGCTTCACGCTATATCCCGCACACGCAGGTTAGGCAGAGAGAGCCTAGTGTTAAGACACTCCGTTCGAGTTCTGGAGGCATTTTGTGCTGAGTGGTGCATCTCAACGCCGCGCTATGCCTCATACCAGAACGAAAAATATAAATTTAAAATTTAATTTTCTCAGTTTACAGTCGTACACCACACGCGCCACGACTGGCCTCAAAGTTGTAAAAAGATATAAACAGTACATACCGTGTGTTTATAGTGTTTAGTTAAAATAAATAAAAAAATATATATTCATTCATCTCATAAAGCTATATTTAAAGTAGAGACTTTAAGTAGAGACTGAGTAAGTATAAATAAAAATCTGTTTGAGATAAAAATAATCGAATAACTTTTGTATTCATCGTTATCACGAATATCTTAGAATTATTTTTCGCAAAGAATTCGACAATGGCTCTACATTTTATCGAGATTTCGAAGAAAACACCTTTTTCATTCGTGAATTTAGATCTTAATTTTTAATGTATCTTATAATTTTGTTCCTTGCTATTTTCATTTTATTCAGGACTGTTAATTTATTATTTTGAATAAGTACTTATAAAAATACACTATCTACAATACTTTGTTTAAGTAACTTTTTCCCGACTGCTAAGGAAGGGTTATGTTTTTCGCGCGTATCTTGTATATATGTACGTATGTATGTAATATTCTTTATTACCTCATATCTGCAAAACCGCTGAACGGATTTACGGAATTCAAGTATCGTTAGATTTGTATTAGCAGCCCTAGTATTCTTAGATAGGTGACGTTAAAAAAAATAATTACAGTGGCTGTGGGATGCCATTGGACTTAGTGAAAAAAAAAATGTTTCGTTTCGAATACCACAATATGGGTATCAAATTCAAGAGCTCAATACGAGAATTTTAAAAAGATATATCATGATTATCATTACCATAATTAATCCTAACAAAAAAGTGTAAAATAAAAAAATATCTATATTATAAAAACAAAAACCCCGACTGCATACAGCTAAAAAAAATAAACAAGCCCAATAGTTTATTAGGATTAACAGTCGGGACCTATAAGTAATTCTTCAATCAATAAAATATTTACCAGGAACCCCGCATAATTTAAAAAGGTCAGAGAGTGGTGGCGATCACACCACTATTAGGCGAATAGTGGTGTGATCGGTAGGTTAAAATTAAATTAAATTAGCTTCACGCTGTATCCCGCACACAGCAGGGTAGGCAGAGGGAACCTAGTGTTAAGACACTCCGTTCCCCACTTTCTGCCGAATTCTGGAGGCATTGCGTGTTGAGTGGCAGAACTCAACGCCGCGCTTAACCTCGACACCAGAGCGAAGAAATGGAAATATAAATTTAAGTAAATATTTCATCTCCTCGAGTGGGGATCGAACCCACAACCAGTCGGTTTTGCAGTCACACCTTGTGCCGCTGCCCCACGACCGGCCTCGACGATTAGGCGAATGGTGGTGTGATCGGTAGGTATCATATAAATATCTATAGGCAACTTACATTATATACCGACACTATATAATTTTTAATAGGGCTAAAGATACTATATTAAACTTAATGAAAATATGAAAATGACGAAATAAATTCTGAAAGTTAAGTCCATTTAATGAATTCCTCACTAATCCGCTATGACGTCGTGTATAATCCTTTTACCAGTTTAAAGCACTTTATTCTGCAGTGAACAGTGATAATTAATGTTGTGTCAGGGCCTATTATTATTTCCATTTTTTAAAAAAGTGTTTATTTATATTGGTGATTCACATTCAAATACACTCAATATGCAATTGCTCGAGAAATCAAAATGTGAAACGGAAGTGCCTTAATGGGAACAGAGTGTCTTAACACTAGGTTCCCTCTGCCTACCCTGCTGTGTGCGGGATACAGCGTGAAGCTAATTTTTAATAAATAATAAGAGGGTAGTCGAATCGAACAAACATAGTAGTTACAACTAATATTATTTACAGCCTTTAAATGTTGAGAAGTATGGAACAGTGCCTGGGACTTGCGACCACAGGTGTAGGCTTAAGGGGTCCCCTTTAAGTTAAAACAACACTCGCTTTCACTGCTCCAGCCCAGTGCAATTATAAATAGGTGTTAACTACAATAATAATTGATTAATTAAATAATCAATTAACCGAATAGTCTAGGTTATGTGGCAGAGTACGAGTAGTACTCTTAACCACACCAGAGCCAAGACTTCACATAGATAATTATAAATAGGTCTTAACCACATTTTAATTAAAATAACAATTAATTAATCAAATAATCAATTATCCAAATAGTCGAGGTTAGCCAGTTTTAGAACCGAATCACATCAGAGCCAAGACTGTCTTTTATAAGATCGCTAATAAATAAGTTGTAGGGTAGAATGAATAAGAATTGATGACGCTATCGCGTCATAGTGGTGTGATTGGTAGGTGTCGTATAGAAATCTATAAGAAACTTACATAATGTTCCTAACTATAGTGATTATTGGTTCAAATTCAGTAAATTATCTTAAAATACGTTTTTTTAGCTTCACTCTGTATCCCAAGCAGAGTATGGTAGGCAGAGGGAACCTGGGAACCTAGTGTTAAGACTTAAAATACTCTGTTAATATTAAGATACTTCCTTTTTCCACTTTCCATCGAATTCTGGAGGCTATACGAGTTGAGTGGGAAACTGCCTTATTACCAGGGCGAGGTAATGAAAGTATTAAATATCCTGTCCCTGTAAATAACCTGTCTCGTTCACAGTAGCATGCTTGTGCCCTGCGCCACGACTCGCCTAGTTAAAATACTTCTTTAAGTTTATGAATGTGCCGCAACCAGTCAATTAACTAAGAAATGAAAAGAGTGTTAATTACTATTTCCAAGTTAAAATGAAGTGGGCACATTTGGGAGGTAGTCGTCGTTAATTCTGCAGATTCACTTTGAAGCTCGGCTAAAAAGCATCATTATATTACATTATTTATTATTAGTTAGTTAAGTGATTTATAATACGAATACTATAAGTTAACAGCATGTAAGAAAAACATATAAAACGTAGAAATAGCCAAAATATTTTACACTCCGAGATCGGTTTATCAGCTTTACTTTCTTCTTCTTGCTCGACAACTTCTCGCTCGACAATAACTTATTCTTTTCTGAATAGCAGGCTAGGTAGAGCGAATTTAGTGTTAAGGCACTCCGTTCCTCACTTACGTCGTGCACGTTAAATGACTTAACCCTCCGATTCGTGTGTCAGAGCGGAAAAATGAAAATAAATTAAATATTAAATATTGTACAATGTCACGCTGCCGTACTGCGCCGCGACGGTATTCACTCTGTATAGGGCTGGATAAACAGCCATAAACACCGCCTATCTTACCCACCACTATAACTGACTTTAACACTCATTAAAATATGTAAAAACTGGAATGTAGTAGTATTTTACAGTGAAAGTAGTTTGTACATTAGAATGTTCAATATTATCAGCTTCACGCTGTATCCCGCACACAGCAGGGTAGGCTGAGGGAACCTAGTGTTAAGACACTCCGATCCCGACTTGCTGCCGAATTCTGGAGGCATTGCGTGTTGAGTGGCAGAACTCAACGCCGCGATTAACGTCGACACCACAGCGAAGAAATGAAAATATAAATTTAAGTAAATATTTCATCTCCTCGAGTGGGGATCGAACCCACAACCAGTCGGTTTTACAGTCGCATCTCGTGCCGCTGTGCCACGACTGGCCTCTTGAATGCAATATTATCAGCCTATATTAAGGTGCACAAAGTTTGACTGGAAGAGCGACTGGTTATGGGTTCGATCCCCACTCGAAAAAATTAAATATTTATTTAAATTTATATTTCCATTTCTTCGATCTGATGTCTGGTGGTAAAGCGTGGTATTGAGTTCCGCCACTCAACTCAGCGAGAAGTGGGGAACGGAGTGTCTTAACACTAGTTTCCCTGTGACTACCTTGCTAATTTCCGCGACACCTCTTCTCATCTCTTCTCCTTGGTCTTTGTTCCATTTATTCTCGAAAAACGTTCCGGTGACACAAACTGGCGGCTTACTATTACAATGCAGGTTTTACATTTAAATATGTCTCTTGAAAATAATGATCTCTCTTTAGTTTTATTTATATATAATATCTTTAAAAATAACAATAGTTTAATATATTGATGCATACAAATTAATAATATAAAAATACTTTTATTAAAGTAACACAAAGTACTTTTGATCATTAGTGAGACTGACTTGTAAAGTGTCTTAACTAACATACACTAATAATTATTTAAGTAAATAGATCAATTGCTGCTCAAATACGGGATTGATAGTCAACGTCGTTACACAATTATCCTTTTAAGATAAGCATCGAAATGTCTCGGGTTAAGAGTTAATCACTTAATGTTGATTTAGTCACTCAGTCAGTATGATTAAAATATGTTTGTACCTCATTGTATTTTATTAAAAAAAAAAGAATCGCGGTGTATGTTTCTTACTATTATTTAAATAATTAAAAAGGTTGTGTAAGAATTAATTATAGTTTATAAAAAATATTATTGATCTCTCATCGTAAACGCAATGCCGTAAGAACAAAATTATATTATTGTTCTTCAAAGAAATTTTTAGCCTCTTCTGTAGGCAGAGGGAATTTTGGACTTACTGTTAAGACATTCGTACGCATTAGGAATTTCCATTCCCCACTTTCTGCCGAATTCTCAAGGCATGTGGGGCATGTTGAGGGGCAGAACGCCGCGCTTTGGCTGGTTGCCAGAGCGAGGAAAATGCAAATATAAAAATATTTCAATTCCCAGAGCGGGAATTGGAACCAATTTTCTTTGTAACATTTTATAATTTATGTAGTGTGGACTAGTTGAGGCCGGTCGTGGCGCAGCGGCACGAGGTGTGACTTCAAAACCGACTGGTTGTGGGTTCGATCCCCACTCGAGGAAATGAAATATTTACTTAAATTTATATTTCCATTTCTTCGCTCTGGTGTCGAGGTTAAGCGCGGCGTTGAGTTCTGCCACTCAACACGCAATGCCTCCAGAATTCGGCAGAAAGTGGGGAACGGAGTGTCTTAACACTAGGTTCCCTCTGCCTACCCTGCTGTGTGCGGGATACAGCGTGAAGCTAATTTTAGTGTGGACTATATAGTGTGTAAGAAGGCATAAAAAGTATCTAGTGACGAAAGCAAGAAAAACTCTAGACAAGCTTAAAATTTATATTTTTTTATTACAAAATAAAATATAAAATTTTAATTTCTCAATATTTAGTTTTGCTTTAAACTTTTAAAATCTTGTAAAGCGCATAGAATACTGAATAACATTTTATTCCAGTCGGCCTTCGTGCTTCACCAGTTTATAGCACCTGGCTGAAGTATTAAAGGTACGAACACTTTGTTAACCTTAATCGTTTCCTTATTCAACTTGAAAATATAATAAAGTAAGCGATTTACGCCTGGAGTAAATGTTTTAGTTGATATTGCTACTAATAAATTTTTGCATCTTGAGAAAAATTCTACTAAACTAAATATAAACAATAAAGAAACTTCACATTTTTTTATTGCATTGCAGGGTAGGCAGAGAGTTAATCATTCTCCACTTTTCGCCCCAGTTTCACGACAAAACAGAGAAAGAACAATAATTTAAATATAATTATTTACCCGAGCGGAAATCGACCCCCAGACATTTATATAAAACACTATATTTACGCTACACTTTATCCCTTATAACAGAGTATGTAGAAATAACCATAACACTGACATTTTCTATTTTAGATTAATTAAGATCGGGAATGGGGATGGGATATTTATGTGACTATAGTCTATTATGTATTTGCTCGAATATATTATTAAAAATATATTACTAAAACATAAACCACCTCGTATTCAAAATCATATTTATGTTTCTAATTTATTAAATTTATTTTAACATTTTAAAATTGTTTCCAAATAGTTACCAATCCAACAAAAGTAGTACCGGTGCCAAAAAGTACTTCTTCCGTGAAGCATAGTGCGCTATAGACATATAAAATTACTTTCACGCGAAGTTATTGATTGAATTGAATTTGTTCTCAGAACAAAGCGAGTTTCCACATTTTCTGTAATTTACTGCCACATTTCATTTGAGCACTACTCGCACTAGAGGAAGGATTATTTGTTCAAGAAACACGCAGCCACCGTACCTACTATTTTCACATAAAAATGAAATCTACAACGAGATATCGGAATATTCTTTTAACATTGAAATAAAGATATGTTGGATACTCCCGATATTAGATTTATATAGATAGACGTGATTGGAATTGACTTAATATTATTTTTGGCTTAGAAATAATTATTTGCAAAGATATAATTGTAATTTTATATATAAAAAAAACATTTATATTTTTTAATTTTAGGTTCAAAAGCTAAAATTGGAACTCTTATACCTTCTATCACCTTGTTGTCCGTCTGTCCGTTTGTCGAGACCATTTATCTCGAGATTGCGTAGAAGGATCACGCTGAAATGAATATCAAATATCCTGGATATTTGATATTCATTTCATATTAATTACTACGGTTCCCTGGAACGCAGAAAAATCAAGCTTCTGAATCAAAGCAATCAAAAGATAAGGGTATTTTTGCTGCTTGTATGAAGTCGCCGCGTAATCAACACCCGCAGGGTACTTCCAGTGGACCTACTGTTACGAAATTTGGTACAGAATGAGAAACTACAATATAAATGCGGAAAAAATTGTAAATCTATTGGTATCTCATACAATTTTTTTTAATAATTAATAAAATTATTAAATTGCAGTACAAACAAAGCCTGTTAAGAAAGATAATAGCTATTACAAACTTATTATTCTAGTTCATTTCATACAAAATGAGTGCATATGCTCGCATACGTAAATATACCAATTTTTATAAGTTATAACTTATAACTACTTTCGTTAACCTAAAGTCTAAAAACCTAAACCTAATCCTAGACTCACACTTAACTAGTTTTTTTAAACTTTATCCTCCTGAGGCCTTGCGTCATTTATAGTACGGAAGAAAATCTGACACCGCCAGTAATGAAATTTGATCAAACTGTTACTGTGGTTCGATAGACTATTTGTTTTTCCGTCTTCTTAAACTATCATTAATCGACAAATTTACAAGATTTTTTTTCTCATTACAAATAAGTATGCCTGTGCGCCACGGCCCTCTAATGATCTATATTTCTTAATTAAATTTATGTATAATTCGTTTATTGTGAATTAGTATTGCTATATACTTATATGATAAATTTGATAAGATCTACTTAACATATGAGCAACTGCTCATCATTGTTTTATGTTATACAAGTATTACATGAGTTCCCAATTACTAGGTGAATGGGAGGAATCCCAGTGTAGTACCAGTATGACATAAACAAGTTTCACATGCAACTTCTTTGCTGAATTATTTTTTGTAGTTTCACTAGGCATATTTATGTAAACGAGAAATATCTGAAAAATTAGATGAGTCGAAAGTTGATTTGACTAATAAAGATAATCCATAACATATAATTCTGTTCCTCAAACAGTCACCAAAAGGAAACGGAAAGTATTCTAGAATTTTAAACATCTTTGGGTTCATCACTATCAGGACGTGGGGCATGTGTGGTCGTAGATCGAGATGGATATCTAAAGTTCGTGAAATGTAATCCAGAGGGTGTATTAGAACTTGTCTAATAGATTTTCAAAGCTAGCACCAGTAGACAACAATTCAAGCGGCCGCTTTTCAAAATTTTAGCTAAGACATAATTTAATTAACCACAAAGATAGGGCTGATGACGACTACTATAAGTAATAAGTAAATTATGATATTATGGAATAGGTGACGCAAGGAAACTAAAAAACGTTAAAGTTAGAAAAATAAGCTAATCAGCTGACTATTTTATTTAAATAACTTCTTAATAGGTAGCTTAAAATGTTAATATAAACAGCTAAATACAGTTCTAGTAAGATATTTTACTAAAACCTTACTAATTTTAGAATACTTTACCTGCATATTCAATTGTATACGACACAATTGTGTTGGCAGCTGATGTCTTATATTTATGACATATAGAAAAACTATATTTTCTAACCAATTTTATTTTCAGTTCTTTTAATACGTATTTTATTAATTTAGATAGATTTCATAAAATTTTAAGACATTTTTTCTCCCAGGCTTCAGGAGGTTAAGCTGACTTTTAAGTACCAGAATCTCTTTTGTTATATAAATACTGAGTTTTTCATAAATGCTGAGTATACATTGCTTTGAAAACAGTTTTGATACATAAAAATTAAAAATATTATTAAAACAAATGCCAGTTCAATCTACAATAATTATAATTTTTAATAAAAGAACCGACTTCTTTAATTTCAACCGAATTCCATAATCAGAATCTAACCAAAGTTTCATCAAACTACCTTTGAAGTGTATCTTTTCCAATAAAAAAAAAACATCGAAATCAATATCCCATTGAGTTATTCGTCCATCAGCATTATGTATGTCGCGCATATAATGCATATTTGAGACTTATGTGATTTTCTCATGGATGTCATTACCAGAAATATACCAAATTAAAATTGGACCACGCGGAAAGCACTAGCTTTCAAATATAAAGTAATCATTGAAATTCACCCAGTCAAAAGTTCTGAGGTAACTAACATTAAAAAATCGAATTGATAACCTTCTTCTTTTACAAAAGTCGGTTAAAATATAAATTGATGGTAATAATATAATAAGTAAGTAAAGTGTTAGGAAAATCAAGAAATAGCAGTGTATTTAAGAAAAGGTTGACTATTGAAAAATGACCTAGGGATTGTAACAGAGCGGGTTCTTACCTTTTGAAATCCCTAAAAAGGTTTATTGTGAACGATAACAACTGTCTTTGAAAATCCTAGCCATGTTACAGAAGTATAACAATGCAAGTCCTTAAGTGAACTGTCGACTGATATCGGCATGTTACGATGTAAAAGATGTGTTTAGCCCTCGACTTGATTTACTAATATAAATCACATTAGCTTTTACGTGATCAAAAAAAACTAGGAATTGCGTATGGGAGGTAACTTCGAGGTGAAATTTAAACGATATTAACGTAATGTAATATGTATTGCCTTCTTCGATAAATGGACTATCCAAGGTGGAAATATTTTTTACAACTAAAACCAGTAGTTTCTATGATTAGAGCGTTATTTATAAATAAATAAGAAAACTCTTTATGATTCAAATTTGAGATGATGACTCAACATGAAATATTTAAAATAAAATCACATTTAGTTTTTATTTTAACACGCTTTTTACCATTATTTATAGTTGTTTAGACACCTATATCTAAGAATAGAGAATTTGTGATATATTTACAGAACAAAGAGCCTACCGACGAGACGAGACGAGATAATTTCTTTGTAAAGATATTATGAGAAATATTGTATTATTTAAAAAAAGCTTAGCAAGATTTTATAAAAATATATATAAGTAAATAAGCTAGACGACAGTCTCAATTTACCAAATATATTTTTCGAAAGCAAAAGTATAACTTTAGTTTTAGCGGTTAATCAAACAGCTGTGGTTTGAGAACCTAACAATATTATTTATTTTGCCTCAACAAAGTGGAGATTTAATAACGAAGTCGGTTATTTTTCAAAGACCATCCGCAGTTCGTTTTATA
Source organism: Heliconius hermathena (assembly GCA_013403705.1). Classification (NCBI taxonomy): domain Eukaryota; kingdom Metazoa; phylum Arthropoda; class Insecta; order Lepidoptera; family Nymphalidae; genus Heliconius; species Heliconius hermathena. The sequence goes on along the minus strand of JAAIXJ010000002.1, from coordinate 19,321 downwards.
AGAACGTCCTTTATTACCGAGACCTTTTCCGTATTTCGGAAATTGCTTTAAATTCTTTATTGTTATTTGTAAATTTATTGTTAAAATATACGACCCTTATTCGGCTTTCATCTATAACATTCTATTGATAATATTCATTGGTTACAAACGAAGAACAAAATACTATTTTTCTAAGACGATCTGGTAAATTGTTAGAACTGAGTGTTTATTACGTTTCAATGAAAGTTTACAATGAAATCTATTTGTAAGTTATAGCTAAAATATTGGTAGTTTTCGGTAAAATTTTTATTTATTTCTTATTTATTTGAGTTATAAAATATTTTTAATATAAAGTATATCTTGATAGTACGTACAGTTTACATATAAAATATATTTAAATATATTTTTTATTAAATTAAAAATGATTAATTCGCTCGTAATTAAGGCAAGCGTTAACAACTATTGGTATTGTAAATTTTAACTATACAGATAAATGAAACATCTATTTTTATACTTCCATGTAAAAAGAAAACAACATTTGAATACAACATTTTACAGAAATCAACTTATTGTAATTGAATTCTCTGAAATGTTATATAATACACTAGCAGACAACTCGCAGCTTCACCCGCATACCACTTATAATTATTTTATTATGCTGCATTTGCCATAAGATAATCATTATAAATTATATAATTAATATAATTTATATATTTAATAATTTTGAGAAAGTGCAAGCACTATATGGCTGCTTGCGAGGACGAAATCGGCGGCAAGGGCGCCAACCGCAGCATTGCGTTGAATTATTTTAAATTTACACTTTCTCAAAAAGTATATGTTCAAATTACATGCTATAAAAGACAAAGTATTTCTTTATAAAATTTCCTTAATGATGGAATAACTTTCGCTCGTAAGTTTTAATATCTTTACCAAATAAAAACCGTTGAAATATCACCTTGCAATTTTAAATTATTTTTTGTCTGTGAACTATTTATATGAGATAGATATACGGTATCACAGACATTTTATTAGAATTAATAAAATAGAACATTTCTTCCATACAATGTACTAACATATATTTTCTTATTTTTGCAGCGCACGCGCTTAAAGCAATTCAATGGCGGCCATTATTATTGTTATTTCATTACTTAAGGCTAACTAAGACGTACACTATAATGTTATATAGCCTATAGCGCTCCTAAAGAACGTAGCTTTCATACAAAACAAAAATAAGATTGTGGATCTACGGGTCCGACCAGTAGATCCACAGTCTTAGCGTTTAAACAAACAAATAAACTCTTCCGCTTTATTATATTAGTAAAGATGAAATCAAGTTGTAAAGCTCATTTTAACGACAAAACACATTGTCGAATATAATTTAAAGATGGCTTTAAGAGACGAACGCAGGGGTCACCTATTCTACCATAGCGGTCATGCTCTTATCCTAATACAGAATTCCTTACATCCAAATCAATTATTATAATAGTTTAGTATGTACTTATAATAAATTTAGACATATAGTGTATATAATGTCTACCTAAAAAAAATGTTTAATTACGTATATATTGTAATATGTGAAATTGTAAATTATAAAATTATGTATATAAACACTCGCTTGTCACCTTAGATCAAGATAAAAATAATATTTTCTTATAATAGGTATAAATAATTGTGTGTATAAAAATAATAATGTAATTAATATATATCCTAAGAAAATTATATATAATAAAAAAGTAAAAATGGAACAAATGTCTGTAGTGCTGAACTAAATAAATTATGAATTAATAAATAATAATTAATTTCATCAATTGGGAGCCAAACCCACAGCCATCGCGTTACAATCACATCCTTGTGCCACGCCTCATTATTTAGCAATGTAATATATAAGTACTCATGATTTTTCGTATTAAAATATTATTTTTTGGAACTTATATAGAAAACAAAAGAAAACAAGTCTTACTCGGCCTCAGTGAAATAAGTGTTATCATTATGTGCAGCTAAAGGTAAGTTAGTCTACGCCGTGTCCGCGTGGTCCTGCACTGTGGTGAACTCCCACATCCCTCCAAAAATAGTATGTTGGACACCACCAAGAGTTTTGCACAAAACCTCAATTCCTTATACTGATGCTTCTACGTAGATTGGAAAAAAAAATATTCAATTTACGTTGTAATTTTTAAATAAAAAGGAAAAATCTATGCATATTAAGAGCAAAAGTTTTGATCGAAAGGGCAAAATTCTATTTATATTATGATAGCGCGCAAACATGTCACCAAAATGACAATGTAAAAAGTAAAGATTATAAATATAATCTTATTTATTAATTTTCTTAATAACTTAGCTGTAACAAGGTAGACCGCATGTAGCCGGAGCGAGCCTAGTGTCAAGGCACTCCGCTGTTCATTTTTCACATATTTTATTTACGTTTTACCAGATCAAGGAAAAGAATAAATCATCAGTGGGAATCGAACCCACAACCGTGGTGTTTACAGTCAGACGTTGTGCCGATGTGTTACAACGGCCATATGCACTCATATTATATAATTTTCGAAACACGCTCAAAAAAATATATAATAATATAAATTTTATCAAAACCAATATTTATCAAAACAATGTTTTGAGCTATCTAAAAAATGTATCTAGGGATATATTTACTATTTCTATTACTTTGATTCTTTAACAAATATCTAAATAAATTGTAATCGTATCGTAAATACATTTAGGTATAATAAGGTATAATAAATATAAATGTAAAAAACACAGCGAAATTATTAGGTTATCAATATATCATATATAAAAATTTCTGTTTAAATTATAAAATAATCACATTTTCAACGAGGGCAACTCCATAATCAAGAAGGGACTGAAAGACCGCTTTGGCGCCGTCTACAGAGTTAAGAAATTTGTCCACTTTTATTTTAGTAATTCTATTATTAACTTCGTCACCGCGCCATAACAACGGTTGCAGTCTTTGGCTGTCCTTCCAATTTTGTTAATTGCATTTTAACAAATTCAACTTTGTAATTGATTCATGTTTGTCACTCCCTAAAAATAAGCAGAAAAACAATATTATTATTATTATGTATTAATTATTTTAAATTATTTTTCATTATGATTTAAGCGTTTAGTATATATATAAGTAGAAAATCATCTGACTGCGAGCGCAATGGTTGAGAGTTCGATCCAGATTCGTGAGAATCAATTGTTTTCATTACTTTGCCTTACTAGAAAGTACGGGATTGAGTTCCGCGACAAATTCGGGCAAAATACGGAGAACGAAGTGTCTTGACACCAGGTCCTTGCCCCACAGGACATAAATTGGGCTTCAAATCTTAATTCCAAAATCTTAAACCAAATTGATAGATATATGTCTGTCTCTCTATCTCTCTGTCTATAGAAAGATTTTGGGAAATTACTTAAGTAAATATAAACTGATATTGATTATACAATTGATTTCGATTTGTCTGCTGTCGTCCTCAACACTGCTGATGCTGGCCTCTGGAATGTCTATTAAATGATGTGCCCGTTGGAAAGTATTGGCATGGAAACATGTAGAACATCTGTACATATAATACATGTTTTAATGGAACACATGTAGGTAAATAAAATAACATTTATTAATTATTATTGTTTTCATAATATATTTATTTAGTAATATTTTTTTATTATTTCATACATAAAGTCTATTCTTATGAATTTTACCTGCACTGATCTCTCAGCCAAACATCTTCAAATATTATCGATTCATCGCTGTTAAATTTTATAGTTAAGGCTTTATCTTTTATCTCCAATAGCTCTATGGCTGCAGAAATGTTAAAATTTGTACTTAATTATTAAATAATTCATCAAAAATATTTTGAGTACCAATATAACGTTTTTATAATATTTTTTAATAAAAAGTTTTATTATTGTAATTACTAATATCTATAAGAAAATATGTACAAAGTTCCATGATAATCAGCCCCATGTTCCATTTTGCAAAGATAACATCTCTATGTGAAGTTGAAATAAATATCAAATATCTATCTTAAGTTTTGCAGTAATCTAAATTCAATGTAGCTACAAACCAATGAAACATTGTAAATTAGAGCTTTCAATTGAAATATATACACATTACAAAGCTGCTCACGTACAATTTGGCAGTGTTTGAAAACAAGTCGACAACTTAGAGTGAATTAGAACCAATTGTTTTCAACTGAAAATGTTTCCAAACGGTATCGAATTTTTAGGTACATGTGTTAAAGAAAAAAATTGAGATTTTTGTTTTACATATTTTATTCCACTTCTAGCCCGTGATATAACGTATCAGGTGGCGGAACTCAATACCGCACTGAGTTTATCTAGGCAGGGAAGTGGACATAATTAATTCCATCAAAGGAGATCGGACTCACGGTCCTCGTATTTAATTCAGTTCAGTTTTTCATTTATTAATATATTTGTGCAAGTTGAGCACAACTTACTTCGCTAATATGGAAAACACACGAAGGAAATTAAATGGTAAAAAAGAGATAACTGTACACCATCATAAAATATATATCCAAATATATTCCATTAAAGTTTATGTTTCATTTCCAAAATCAGACCATACTATAGATATAATCAAGAAAATTTCGCAAAATAATAATGAAATATTTAATTGTCATCTTTCATTATATTAAGTGACCATGATGTAATTAATACCTTAGAAGACCGATATTTGTGAACATTTATATAATTAAATAGTTGTTTTAAAATGATAATTTACATGAATATTGGTATTTAGAAAAAAGGTTCAGTAAAGTCAGTAAAGACAGAAAGTACAGTAAAGAAGACTTCATTATTTCGCTTAAAAAACAAGAACGGTTTCACCTTTACATAGTTTACTGTATGTACTTAATATGTTTAACATCATAATTTAATAGATAAATAGTTAGAATAAAGACTGAATTTAAGATTGACTTTCTATTACATGATATTTTTCTTTAAAACATAAGGCAGACCGCGCATTTCGTCTTTCGTATAAGTATAATGTGGTATGCGGGCGAAGCCGCGAGAGGGCCGCTAGTTAATTATAATTATATTATGTAAACTTTAAATGAATTGCAAGTTTGTTTACCTCACTAATTGTAATTTGTACTGTAATTGTAACTTATATAAGAACCAGTCCGATATACAATTTTTAGATATACATTTAAGAATATTTTTTAGCTTCACATTGTATGCTTATCCAACAGGGTAAGGAGAGGCAGCCTAATACCATAAATACCAAGGACCAGCATCTAATTCCGTCAATCTTTATAATATATTCACTTAGAAACAATAATATCCTCGATACTTGACTTGGTCACCTCGAAAGAATGAGTGATGAAAGAATGGCAAAACTTTTGACTTGGTCACGTCGAAAGAAAGAGTGATGAAAGAATGGCAAAAAAGTTTTTTGATGGAAAAGCGAGTGGTAAGAGAGGTAGGGGGAGGCCCCGGTTGACCTTCGAAAACACAATATCAAAGATACTGGAGGAAGGTCACGTATAAAGCATCAAGACTCATCGGAGGGTATGTATGAAGAGGTTGATGACAGTGGACGAGGCGAAAGAGGTATGTAGAAACCGTAACGTTTGGCGCTCCGTTCTCTCTGACTACCCCGCTAGGGATAAAGCGTGAAGCTAAGTAAAATGAAGTTATTTATTATGTATCAACAATTTAATTCAAAAGAATCACATACAAAAACGAAATGTTAACAAAGTTTTTCATTATTAATTATAATAGATTGAACCCATACAATGTTGCTAGTGGTATTAAACAATTCTTATTTTTAATTTAAACTAAAGATATCCCAATTTATACCACAAAAGCGTCAATTTAATTTCAATCGAAAGGACCTATATAACAGTAACATATCTTCCGCATATTACTTCTATTATAATATAAGGACCTTTCAATAAACCTTTTGAAGGCCACATGGCCATGAATAATAGAAAAATACATATGAATGGTTTTCGGCACAATATCGAGTGGTTGTTATTATGAAAACGATAGGACCGTGGCGTGTCGGTGGCCCGTGTCATTGTTATTCAATACATTTGCTCTTTCTTCTTTGTAATAAAATATATTACTATGTCATCTGATAATATTGATTGAATTATTTTAAAATATATTAAATATTGAGGCGAGTCATGGCGCAGGGGCACAAAGTGTGACTGCAAACGCGACGTGTGGATTCGACCCCCACTCGAGGAAATAAAATATTTATTTTAATTTATATTTCCATTTCTTCGCTCTGGTATGCAGGCAAAGCGCGGCGTTGAGTTCCGCCACTCAATACACAATGCCTCCAGAATTGTGCGAAAAGTGGCGAACGAAATGTTTTAACAATAGGTTTCCCCTGCCTACCTGTTGTGCGCGGAATATAGAGTACACTGAGGAAACCTAGTGTTAAGGCATTCCGTTGAACATTATCAACTCAATTCTGGAGTTTCGACCTGCTATGCTTTGCCTTGACGTCAGAGCGAAGAAAATGGAATTATGAAATATTTCATATCCTCGAGTGGGAATTGAACCCATAAAGTGTCGCGTTTACAATCACTCTTTGTGTCACTGTGTCGCGACAGTCCTCCTTTCATGGCTAGAATTGTTGTAGAACAAAAACCGGACAAGCGCGAGTCAGGCCCGCCCAGCGAGAGTTCCGTACAAATTTTGGAGGTCTAGAGCTTTTCTGAAATTCAAGCTTAACTTAACTTAGTCCTTTCATCTGATACCTCACTTGAATAGTTTTCTGTTTTTTCCTGAACTAGTACTACCTGTAGATGCTAGCTACTAAATGTCATAATTCTAGGCTAACTGCATATAACCCTATTAAATTTGATTGCCTTTATAGTAACGACCATATCTTTTTTCTAAGTAAATATAGAAATATGTTTTTATCAGATAATCATGGGGCCGTAGAGATAGAGATCAGAGTATATGGTTTGAATTCCAACTCGATATCTCCAAGCTTTCCTGAGATAAAGGGCCTTCACAGACAGACAGACAGACGAATAACAGAGTGATCTTATAAGAGTTCCTTTTTTCCATAAAATTTACGGAATCCTAAAAATATAAAATTAAGCTGTAATATATAAATATGCGGGCGAAGCCGGGAGTGGGTCGCCAGTAAACTAATATGCCTACCATTGTACAAAGAGCATAGACGTAATATTACACAAAACAAAAAAAAAACTTTATTAATAGTTCATCATACATACATACATATATACGAGTATAATCCACGTTTATACGAAAATAAATTGCCGTTAAAACAAAAAAACCCTGCCTAAGAAAACTCATAACAGGATGGGAAACCATTTGTTACAACTTTTAATTTGAATGAAAATATGTACTTTCCGCGTGCCAGTATAAAAGTAATTAACTATCATAATTTTGCGAGTAGAACCTTGTTTCGTTAAATTTATAGGTCACGTTGATCACAATTTTGTAGATGATATTATAAAGTTTTATTTTTTTTTTTGTATGGCAGGCCTTTTTCATGCATATTTTAAACAAAACTTTGACGTTAGTGAAGGAAAATGATGGTATGGATATTGTTTTTTAATAGTAGGTGCATTGTTAAACTTATATGTATTCAATTTAAGAAGTGGTGCATCAATTAGATATCATATCTTTAGAATATACGAATTGCGGCATTGAGTTCCGCCACTAAATAAGCAATGCCTCGAAAATTCGGCAAAAAGTGGGGAACGGAGAGGCTTAATTCTAGGTCCCAGAGAAAATCTGCCTACCCTGATAAAGCGGGATATAGCATGAAGCTGAAACTGTCATATAATTTAAAATTTAGTAGCCATCAAAGAAAAATTGCTATTTAAACATTGTTTATTGAAATATACAATATCCTATGAAGTTAATTTAAATTTTCTTTGGTTTTCCTGGCAAAAAAAAGCGTAGATTTTTTAGCTTCCCTTAACTTTATATACGCTTAGCTTATTAAATAAATAATCACGTAGTTCAAGTAGGCAATGCCGCGAGCGAATTTCTAGTATATCTATAAAGCCACAAAGGAAAAAATCTATAGCAATTTCAATATTAGAAACATTTCTTTTGTGACATTTATTATTTTGGGTATTTTCTGGTGAACTACAAAGCTGTGCGGAAATACGACGGTCAAATCCTGAAATAAATTGTACAATAAAACGAGCGGCTTTCTCACAAAGGTACCTAAAATTATTTGCTTTTACGTATTTCCTAAGATAATTTTGTAGGCGTAGGGTATACCCTGACTGTAAACTTGATGGATATAGGTTCTGTTCCCAGTCAGAGGAATGATAAAATCTGCCAATTTTATATTTAGCCAAAGAATATGTATAGTTTTATATAAAAAGTATTTTACCCTCATTTATATATTTTTCAAAATAGCATACATATTGGTTCGCGTCATGGAAATAAATGTAACGCAGCCTGACTTGACTGACATTCATTTCAATTAGTCTTGGAGTTCGTGATATGTCGGATAAATTCCAAGAGCATCGCCTGATATGGCATGGCCACATTGCACGCTGGATCTTTGTCGGAAGGTGTAAGTGCCTTGCTATGTCTGAAATTAGATCCCGCCCAAGATGGTGATATGAGATGTTATGATGCAGGACATGAAAGCCCATAGACATCTAGGAAGTCGAAGACCGTACAAAATTAAGTAGATTGTGTAGGCAGACCCTAGGTAATGCCGTACTTATGCCATTTAGAAGAAGAAAAAGATGACAATGTAGAGTATTGTGCTAATAATTGGCACGGCATTTTTAGCAAGCAAACAAATTAAACCTTCCTTTCATCACATAAATAATAATTGCCGAGGGATGGTTCAACAGAAGACACAAGTTTATTTCGGCATAAGTCAACGTTTTCCCGAGCCAGACCTGTATGGCCGGAGTATTCAGCGTCCACTGTGCTATCGTCTGTGTAGCAAGGTATGCTAGGAACCTCTAACATGTCATTGATATGCAGGAGAAACAGCGTAAGGGATGACAGCATTTCAAACATGTATTCAGAGCAGAAGTCCGCGTCCAGTTAGAAAGCTGGCGATTCACTTGCATAAATTCTCAGGAAGCCTGTTAGCCCAGAAGTTTTACAAGGAACGGCCTTTGGTATCAAGCCAAAGCGCGGCGTTGAGATCCGCAACTCAAGATACAAATTAATTGGAAAGAAGTATCTTAACACTAGGTCCACAGATATCCCGCTATATTCCTCACATCGCACTGCACAGCTTGAAACTAAAAAAATCTAAAAAAAAGATATACATTTTCACTAATATAAGTAAAAAATTCACAAGATTAAGTTAAAACAAACGTATTTTATTCAAATATAAAACTCTATAACTGAAATTCACAAAAACGTGATTAGAACCCTATTAGGAATAAATCCTTATCAAAGCCAGTTATTTAATCATTAAATCTGTTTACGCATTTGTAAATTGTTGTAATAATTCAAATTAGCTTCTTTTTTAACATGTGCTAAATGTATCAAATTAAAATTTGTCACCAAATTCTAATGCATGTAAGAAAACAAAATCGTTCATATATTAATAAAAACTACTGAACCAAACTTAAATAGCTATGTTTTTATAAAACAATTAAAAAACCTTATAAGAATTATGATAATATGTGATACCAAAGTTTTAGAATTTTTCCTATTAGAAGTTATAATATTAAGTGCGAAACATAAAACATAAAATATTAGAACACAAAGTAGTTTAGTATATTGAATGTATAATATAATCATGTAGTTCAAGCGGGCGCATTTTTAGTTAATTTTTAAAAGTCCTTGTTTTAAGTACCTCAAAAGAAAACAAAAGAACCCTTGTAGAATCACTTTATTGTCCGTCTGTCCGTTTATCAAGATTGGGCAGTAATTCGCCGCGTAATCAAAACCTAATGTACTTCCTGTGGTCTTACAATGGTAAAATTTGGCAAAAAATTAAAACCTACATTAAAAGAAAAAATCTGAAAAATAGAAATTTATTTTACAGTTACAAGTTTTCTTACAAAACACACACTACACTTTTATAAATTGTACTTACAAAACCTACAATTCCAAAATTAGTACTACTAGACTACGTAGTCTTCACAATCTTTGTCTATAAAGTCTACGAGTTGCTGTACTGGTAGAGCGTGTTATATTTCAATTCAATAATACTACAGGGAATACACAGCGAGCAAGCGATTTCTTTGGCAAAAAGATTTTCAGATATACAAATTCTCTCATATATATATTTATATACATAATTTTTAGTGTTATTCCACATCAAGGGAAGAAAAATACTTAGGAAAGAAAAATACTTATTTAGAAAACGTATAAAAATTTGAACGCAGCGGGACTCGAACCCGCGCCTCCTGGTAACCGACCAGGCGCTCTGACCACTAAGCCATGCGTTGCGTTCAGGCTTAGTGGTCAGAGCGCCTGGTCGGTTACCAGGAGGCGCGGGTTCGAGTCCCGCTGCGTTCAAATTTTTATACGTTTTCTAAATAAGTATTTTTCTTTCCTAAGTGTGGAATAACACTTTAAAAAAATGTTTAAGAAAAATACTTATTTATAATTTTTTTTTTATACATTATCTCCCTACGTTCAAAATTTTTATACATTTTACAAATAAATAAATATATTTATTTCTAAAATCGCCAGCAGAACATTTGATTGTAAGCGCGAAGGTTCGACTCTCGTTCGGGTGAATGGATTATTTTCATTTCCTCTGTCTGGTAAGAAGACAAATCGCGGCGTAGTTTTCGCCGCTCAACAAGTCTCTAAAATTTGGCGAAAAGTGGGAAATATAGTGTCTTCACTAGATTCCATGTGCCATCTTCTTCAAATACAGGATACAGCGTGAAGTTAAAATTAAAAAAATAACAATATAATACTGTATAATAATATTATAAATTAAATATACTTCAAGCTTTCTGTTGTTGTCAAGTCATTTCTTTGTGTAGAGTAAATATATTTGTCTTTTGAAATAATATATTTCATTGTAAGATTGTGCAAGTATCTCAAGTTAATATTAAAAAAAATGACAATATATTATTTAATATTATGTATCCTTTTATAATCCAAAAGCCAGTTTTTGTTATATATCAAAAATACGCTCACATAAATACAGATAGTTCTTATTCTTCACTGTGTGATATACGAATATCACAGTGAAGAATAGGTTTCATAAATTCAGTTTTATTGTTTCCATTGTTATAGTAAAACGACGAAGTTTTTATTGGAATTTTGATATGACACAATAAATAAAATACTGCAATGGGAAACCTAGACAAAATCAGAGTTTCTTTTTTTTATTTTCAGGTGTTTAAAGGATCAGTTCGTTGTCCATCAGTTGGTCTGTCTGTCAAGATCAAGTTTCTTAAGAACGCGTAACAAGTAGAAATTAATATCCAATATGTCCATGTCTGCGTAGACCTCCAAGGGACTCCTTGGAGCACACAAAAACTTAAACATCTAAACTGAACTGAAATTTTAAAACTCAGTTAAAATATACGCTCGTTTACGAGAGTGCTGGTACTTTTTTGCCCTATATTGTGTGAAATTCTATATAAATATTAACCTTTAGCTGACGTGATTTTTTATAACGCTAGCACTGACACGGGGTCTGTGGGGTCCACAAAGTTCAAGTACATATTATAAATAAGAAAATTATGGACATTAATGATATATGTCGTTATTACTTAAGTTAAACAGGCTTAAATAACTAAAATAACAATTTTTTTTGTTATATTTATTTATGTAAAAGAGCTTATAAAAAAGCTATACATCCCATTGACCTACAACTCGGAACTTGGTACGGAGCCTTCGGTGGGTGAGTTCGACTCGCACTTGATCGATATTACTTACAACATGTCCTTCATATTTTTAAGACAACGCACAAAGCAACGCCGCACTTTTATTGGGTTACTTGGCAGCGGAAATATAAAAATAAATAATTTCCCCGAATGGAAACTGAACCTACAACCTTCACGATTATAGTCAGACGGTCTCCAACTATAAACTTTATTTAAGATTAGTTCACTCTTAACGAAGATAAACGAGAGAAGCCGTTGAGAAAATTCTTGCAATTTATTTGGCTTGAGGTGAAGTGAGTGTTTAGGTTGAATGACAATATTGCCAATAAAACACACTACGTCGTGATAAAAATGAAACGTGAGTAAAATGTATATTATTTTTTCTTCGAAATGATTTTGTAAAATAATATGACGGTTCAATGAATAAATAAGAATTCTATTATTAACATATCTTTTTACAAAATATTATTTTGAAATAGGGTAACGACACGGTAATAGTATCTGTACTATTACCGTGGTAAGAACTACAGTTTCCAACAACCACTAATTTTGATTTTTTTTTACATTTTTAAAGTGTTAATCCATATTTAAGGAAAAAAATATTATTATTGATTTGTTACCAACTTAGATGCTAGCAATATAAATAAGTTGTAACAAGAATATTAGAGTTTCCACGCAGCTCGATGAGATCGTTTGACTTAGTTGGTCAGAGCTGGTATGTTTCGTTCCGGTCGGAACGTGGTTCCGTAACACAAAACGCTACGCGCCTGTTCCGGAACAGTTCCGGGTAAATCAACTTAGTTGTTCCGGAATAGGAATAAATCATGGCAAGTCCCACAATAATATTAACTATTGATTATTGTTCCGTGAAGGAACACGGAAAGGAATCTGCATTCATGTTTTTTATTTGTGTCTGAGATTACAAAGGATATTTTTTTTCTTTGTTCTGTTGTTTGTTTGTAAATGTATCTTGCAAGCTAAATTTCACCTACCTGCCAGTGTACGATTGAATTGAAATGGCATGTATACCCGTGACAATGCAATTATATAAATTTAGTTTTGTTGTAATTGTTCAAAACAATATGGCTGCCGTAACTAAATGGTGGCGTACATATTTTAAAACTATCAACCCAATATGAATATTAAATGAAAGGGCTTAACTTGTAGCATACAATACATTAAAAAAAATTAAATCCAAGATGGCCGCTAGTACAAAATGGCGGATGAGATTAATTTAATATTTTGATGCTAGTACCCACGTTTCACTCGAGGAAATGAAATATTTATTTACATTTATATTTTCATTTCTTCGCTCTGGTGTCGACGCAAAACGTGGCGTTGAGTTCCGCCACTTAATACGCAATTCCTCCAGTTCTTGGCGGAAAGTCCCGGAACGGAGTGTCTTAACACTAGTTACCTCTGTCTACCCTGCTGTGATTGGGATACAGCGTGAAACTGGTTTAATTAGATTTTTGATTTGATTTGATTTTTTTGATAATGTTATGTTAATGTTTAAAATGAAAATAATGTTATATTATTAATTTCTTAAATTGTGAACACTAAACTAAATTCATGTATACCTTTTGATAATATTGAGCACAATTTATATTTTTTTAACAAAATACTCTGTACCCCATATTTTACTTAACCTAGATCTTTTAAGCCCATTCACAGTACGAACGACAAACATGTGTGACGTTCAAGAAATACAATGTGAGGTCGTTACATAAAATGTGATTTGACCAGACGTAAGGTGAACGTTAAAATATAACGTTAATTTACATAGTTACTTAGGTTAGATTTGTATTTTGATCTAATAAATATGATCCAAAAAATATTTCAGAAAATTAACTGTTTTTATACGTATTGTATTTTATTAATGTTTTTCTAACCTAGTATATTTGTTTTTCACGACTGACAGACACAGAAAATAATATAAGAATTACATTTATTAGATTAGGTAAGTACTAAATTCCGTCTCTTATAACAAATTAAAGCTTAAGAGCAATAAATGAAATCTAAAGCGCATCTAACAATAGACAAAAATTACAATCGTGAGCAATGAAAGAATTTTCAGTTTGTTAGTTCCACCACGTAGCGCACACACGGTTCGACCCATTTCAATTTAAGCTGAGTCTATTTTAAGGTTTACTTTTGTACCTCGTGGCGAAGTGCTACATCTAGAACGTACGCATACTACTTTGTATTCTTAGTTAGCCTTAAATAATGAAATAACAATAATTAAGAATGCCATCGTAGTACTTTAGCCGCGTGCGCTGCAGAAATCGTAGAAATATGTAAGTATCATACATTGTACTACAAAAACATTTAGTTTCATTAGTTATAAAATAAAGACCACGACACCCTATTGTTAAAATAATTCAACGCTCTGTTTACGGCTGCAAGCATACATTCAAGTCTTGTAGGGGGCACTCTTGCCGCGGATTTCTTCCTCGCAAGCAGCCACGTAGTGCTAAGAAAATCAGCTTTACGCTGTATCCCGCATACAGCAAGATAGATAAAGGGAACCTAGTGTTAAGACATTCCGTTTCCCACTTTTTTCGAGGTATTTTTCGAGGCATTGCGTGTTGAGTGGCTGAACTTAACGCCGGGCTTTTGCTTTGTGTGCCAGAGCAAGTAAATGAAATATTAAGAAATAATAATTCATTTCCTCGACTGGAAACCGAACCCACAACCGTCGCGCTGCAATCACACTCTTACACCTCTGCGCAAAGATACCTCAACATTCATAGTTAAATATTATATAATATACTCTGTTCTGCTCATTCATATAATGAAGCATTCTGTCTTCCCATCTAATACTTACTTTAATATATGCTTATTATCGGTGTTTTGTTACTTACAATATACTTAGGTATAATACAGTCTCTTTGGTAGAAAAATAAAAGAGCAGTGTATTTAATGTATTAGAACTATTAGGTTGTAAATACATACAGGTTTATAATACTAGGAAGAAAATATATTTATTTTTTAACGTCAATCTTGATCTTGAGTATCTATATTTTAAAACACTCAACGAACTAAGCATAATTCATGAAAATAATAATAACAGGTCTATTATAATTTGAAAAATCTTTATGGAAACGTATGAATACAAAAAAAGTCCTTGTGGTAAATATCATCTAACAATTGTAACTTGGTATATTATAGTAATAAATATCTCTATTAAATGACCATCCCAGTACTATGCTATGATTTGACTTAGGCACAACGATGTATTTTAGATGTATAACACATTATTTTTAGTAAGAAAATAGTACAAAAGGCGCTATTTTATTAGCACTGTGTATTGCTGCCGAATGAAATCGATATTAATAAGGTAATTTGTTATTAGAGAAGTTTCCTTCACATCATTTATATCCAAGAGATAATACATCAATATTAACGTTTAATCATCCATAATTGTAATCAAGAAAAAAATAGAAAACAATTTTTAGATGAGAAACGTAATTGAAACGAAGAAGTGGTTTATGTCTGGTAGCAAGCCGTCTACGTCAATTTATTTTGTATTACATCACTATCATAGCTGTGGCTTGATCTTGTTCTAGTTGTATTTATATGATAATACCAAGTTATATAATAAATATTAATATATAAACTATACACATAAACAAGATTTATTTTTTAATAATAATAAAAATCAAATCAGATTCTCGGTGAGGCAGAGGGAACCTAGAGTTGAAGCACTCCGTTCCCCACTTTCCCTCTGAAATAATAATAATACAAAAGCGGCAACACAGCTAATTTATGCTTCTCAAAACAGTATCTTGAGAATTGGGGCGAAATACTTACACAAATTCAAATTAACTACATTCTTGAAAATGTTACATCGATGGTAAAAAAATAAATTTTTGAAATAGATTTTTGTTCGATTTGTTATTACACAAGCGACAGGCGGCCAGTACTAATAGAGATTTATTGGAACGGTTCCAAATATTTTTCAACCAAACTAGAAGTGAGACTAACTCGATAATGTTTAAAAAACAATCAATTAACTTATATTGAAACTTAACATGCTAGTGTAGTCGTGACAACAAGTAATTGAAGTAATCCATAAAAGTATCAGTTTGATTCCCACTCGGGGAAATCAATTATCTTCATATTGTGTATTTCTTGAGTTCCGACACTCAATATGTATTTTCTCTAAATTTAGACGATGCGTGCGAACAGAGTGTCTTAGCACACGGCTCCCTTTACCTACTCTGCTACATACGGAATACAGCGTGTCATTTGCATATGTACCTTGGATATCAGTTGTAAAGTAAATAAATATAAAAAAAAGAATATGCATGGCAATACACATAATTCTATTTATATATAAAAAGCAATTTATATATAAATATATAAAAAAATCAATTATGAATAATAAAACCAACATATTTTCAATATCCGGTTAATCTAGAGTAGTTCATGTATGGACGTCCCGACTGTCGCAACTGTCATTTCATATACTCGTATATAGTAGGTGAGTGCTGACGGAAGACAGCATATATACTGTTCCTAACCACATTGGAGCGCGCTGATTTTTATACGTTTTCTAAATAAGTATTTTTCTTTCCTAAGTGTGGAATGACACTTTAAAAATGTTGAAAATATTTAAAAAATAATATTCTCTCTTGCCAAACGATAATTCTAAGTAATTATCTTTGGGTAGCGGAAATTTGTAAAAATCTCCCTACAGAGATGCTAACAACATAAATAAGTTGTAACAAGCGTATAAGAGTTTCGACGTAGCTTGATGAGAACGTATGGCTTAGTGGTCAGAGCGCCTGGTCGGTTTCCAGGAGGCGCGGGTTCGAGTCCCGCTACGTTCAAATTTTTATACGTTTTCTAAATAAGTAAAGTTGTTGTTCTTGATTTCTTTTTAAAATGTGAAGCGAATACATCAACAAAATTTATATTTTGAATGATCAGCGTTACTTTTTGTCAATATTCGAGTTATGTAGTCGTCGGTCATGTTAATTGCGGTGCAATTAGTTGGTTACGTAATATTTTTATTGTGTCCTCATCTCTGTAGGAAACAGTTATTTTGATGTTTTGTTTTGTATGTCTTGTTAAGGCGACGACAGCGTGTGATATGTTGTTGTGTAGGGTATTCTTATTGGCTTTAGTTTGGATGATTACTACAGACTTGTATGTAAGTCCCTTAGATTCATTGATGATCAGGGTGCGCGAACCGAGCGCCCCTTCCGTATCTTTTCCTCATAAGGTCCGCTTTTTCTGCTTGTATATGGACCAGGTACATAGTATTAATCTAATGGAAGGGAAGCACCGTGCTTCCATTCCAATAGAGTCCAATAGTTGTTCGTGCAACTAAAAGTAATTTTACTCCTGAGGTCCTCGGCTGCCTCAATAGTTGTAGTTGCTATCAGATCACTATTGGGGTCGAAATTATTGACCACCCAGGTGGACTTATCGCAGCCAGGAACACCATTCACCCATGGTATGACAGGTGGCTATCAATGATCCCAGATGCTGGTTGAATAGTGAGCGCTGTGTTAAGTATCCTTGGTTACAGCGCTACCTCCGTACATCTAGCTACAACAAGGATTGGAATTCCATAAATGTTCAAAACTAATTTAGATTCCCGCCACGTACAATTTTCTTATTTCTGTATTAAAACATTTTTCTTTCGTAAATTTAGAATAATATTTTGAGAATTATTTGAGTTTCAATATTAAATTACTTGTCTATTGAATACTGAGTGAAGACTAATCAGTTCCATATACAATCAAAGGCTCCAACATTTTTATTGCACTAATTGCATCACTAAAATAAGTAAGACAATTTAAAATGGAATAACCACTATACTAAGTACCTACTAGCCAACTACAACTAGAGTTGTCTTCGTCATCCGTAGAGGATTTGGCCCTCACATTTGGCACAAGAGGTGCGCAAACGAAACTTAAAGTGGTCTCGAATTGAAATACGAAGCGAATGTGTTACGTGACCGGTTCACTGAAAAGCATTCACATGCAATTGTTAGTTTCATTATTTTATAGAAATGTTTAATTGCTACGTTATAATTGAGACCGTGGGGAAAAGAGGTAGTTTTAGATTCGAACTCCACTTGGGGAAAAGAATTGTTTTTATTTGCGAAAATTAAGGATAATGTTTTAACAGAATAATGTATTATAAAATATATTTTTAGACTGCTTTATATGCGGTTTAAAGTATAAACCTAAAAATTTGTGCTTATTCCTTTACCATTTCATTTTGGTAATGAAATTATAGAAAAAAAATATATATGTTATAGATTATAAAAAAATCTGTCCATTTTTTGCCTTTTATGTAGGCAAAGTAATGCAAATTATTTGCAAATTTCACATCAGTTTTACTTCCGTACCCGTAAAAGATAATATCGTGACCCTATCATTAAGCTTCTGTCCTTCGTTCATCCTCCGTTTAACATTTTGATTTGTATAAGATTTATATAGTTACTAGTTATACGTGCATTTTCAACCTCTTTTTTAACTGAAAAGCAGTGGCGTAGCTGGGGGGGTGCGAGCGGTGCGGTCGCACCGGGCAACAAATGGAAAGGGGCAACAANAAGACACTCCGTTTTGTTATACATTTTTTCGAGGCATTGCCTGTTGAGTGGCGGACCTAACGCCGGACTTTTGCTTTGTTGCCAGAGCGAAGAAATAATATATTATAATATTTTTAAATATTAAATCATTCCCCCGAGTGGGGATCGAACCCCAACCACATCGTTGCCTTACTATCCCTGTACCACGACGGTATTAATGGTAATATATAATAATAATAACAATATTTTAACTAAATAATAATATTAATGTAATTATATTTTATATGTGTATTAATTATATTTTGAATACATAAGGCTATATGAATGTAAAACCACCCAGATACATTTGATTTTTAGTTGCTACACTTTTTAATTATTGTCACATCACTTTGCACTTTTGTGTATCTTCCTGAGTTGTGTAGCCCTTGAACACGCACGGGAAGAGGTCGTTCGCACGCGCATTTTTTACCACACGCTTGCCTTTTGGGTGTATCGACCCATAATAGTCATAGTGCGCTATTGATTAATAACGTAAAAGTTTACCTTTTTTATGATTGCATGCAAAATGGATTTTTTTTTTAGATTATGAGTTTATAAAACTAGTGGTAACTAATATCTACGAAAATTTAGAATCAAAGCTGTACTAGCATCTGCTGACGAGTCAAAGCCTCCAAAGTATTGACGATTAAAAAGAACTTCTGCCTCATCTCTACTAGAACACTTTGTAAACGGAAGTAAAATCTATATATTCTTTAGGATATAATTTATTAAAAATACCCAGGTTAAGCGCAACATAAACGGAAATATTTTTTTTTGATTTGTATTTGATTTTCATTTTGTTATAAAAAGAAAATATTATATTATAAGTAATTTTTTTCAAAAATTTTTTTTTGAGTTTTTTACAAAAATATTTACTAGTAACTATTATACATATATTTATTATAACGGTCAAAATTATTGTTGAGGCCGGTCGTGGCGCAACGGCACGAGGTGTGAC
>JAAIXJ010000688.1:37762-80183 GCA_013403705.1 Heliconius hermathena | reverse complement strand
CCCACAAAAAAAAAAAAACGTTGATATTTACTTTAAGATTCGGATTTTAAATAGTGAATAGGTATATTGGTATAAATAAAGCATATAAGTAGCATTTTGAAGTCGGTTCTATTTTAATTATGGTTATAAGCTCGATTCCCACTCGAGGAAATGAAATAGATAATATATTTATCTCTCCGCTCTGGTGTCGTGGCAAAGCGCGGTTGTGTTCCGCCACTCAACACGCAATGTCTCCAGAATTTGGCGGGAAAATAGGAGAAAAAGAGGGAGCTTAAGTTAGTGTCTTAACACTAACTTAAGCTCCCTCTGCCTGCTACATGCGGAATACAGGGTGAAGCTGTATATATATAAAAATACGTTTTTAATATTATAAAAAAATACATTAAAAATAAAAAAAATATCAAGTATTTAAAGGTTATAAAGTTCACAACCTGATCGTAAAGTGTTTAATATCCACCGTCTGTATTCATCATATATCGGAAGCGCACGTCAATGGGAAATTAATTCATAGCTCGAGCACCTTTGTCTTTTGACAAGTGAAATGTGATAAATGGTGAGTTTAAAAGCTCGGCTATGATATGTGATATTACATATTTATAAAGTGTAAGCTTTTTTTATAGTTTCACGCTATATTGCGCATATAGCAGGCAGGGGGAACCTGGGAACCTAGTGTTAAGACACTCCGTTTCGCTTAGGACATTTTCTTTCTCCAATAACGGGAGCTTTGTGTTTAATGTCTGAATAAGATAATTAAATAAGGGGACTCAAATCCTAAGTCACTTGTCTAATGGCAAGACAGACAGAATAATTTCTGTATGTGATTCCTTAGCGTGATTAGGATTAGGCATGTGAAAAAAATATGTCATTCTCGTTGTAAGGTTAGAAAACGGTATCCTTATAGGTCCGTCTCTATATCTGCGTATCTGTCTGACTGTTTGTCAATGTTTTAATCAAGACTCTTTTTCTCAAGAACATACAAACTGACATTAATATCAAATATTCAGGTCTACAGTCTCTAGGAGCAGAGGAAAATACGTTACACGCAAAGTTGTTCAAAACAACCAGAGTTTTTTAACACTAGATTTCCAGATTTCCTCTGCCTATCCTGCTATGTGCAGGAAACAACGTGAAGCCGAAAAAAAAATAAGCTTAAAAAGAACAACTAATCCAGATTTAATTATAATTTAACACAGCAACGTTAAAATATCTTAAAATTTCAAAACTAATAAAACCTTTGTGAGCTATAATAATATTGTGAAAGAAGAGCATCGTGTCATAAACTGGTAATGACTCGCGTATCATACTCATAACTCAAAGCACACGTTGAAGCTCGGTCTCGGTCTAATGTACCATAAACCATGAGATTTACTTTTAATGACTTTTTTAAAAAAAATTGTCGTCGAAACGTGGAAGGTGATAAAACAATTTTTATATTACACTATTGAATAATGCGTAAATTATAATTCGTCATTTCATTGATCTTTCATCATATTGTAAAATCTAGTTAAGTTCCGCCACTCAACGCGCCATACTTCCAGAATTTGGTGGAAAGTGGGAAACGGAAACGTCTTAACTCTAGATTCCCAGGTTTCCTACCCTACTATGTGCGGGATTCAGCGTGAAGCTAAAAAAATGCTATTCACTTTTTTATAAACTATAACGTATCAACATTATATTTAATAACAGCTTATCAAGCTATTGAATGTATGGCTTAGTGGTCAGAGCACCTGTTCGGTTTACAGAAGGCGCGGGTTCGTCCCGCTGCGTTCAAATTTTTAAGTTTTCTAAATAAGTATTTCTCTTTCCTAAGTATGGAATACTACTTTTAAAAAATGTTTAAAAAAGCTTATCAAGCTATAAACATTTGTCAATTCAACATAATATAATGAATTTAAATAATAATCACTAAGAGCATTACACTTCATATGAACCTCTTTAGAGTAAAAACTACTGTGTACAAAATATCCTAATAACTAACTACAGAGATATAGTGTCTTGTTTTTGCTGAATACTATTTACTTTTATAGGGATCAAATTTTAACCCTTGCGGTCGCGTTGCCCGGGGTCCTTATTTGTATGCGCAATAAAGGATTTGCCGGGGGTAGTTTTTTCTGACCGTATTTATATCCCAGCTTAGTAAGTTGATATAGATTTTCTACGCATTCTGAGGCTTTGTGTTTATTTGTTTTATTTGTGAATTACCTGGGTAAGATGGAACGCTGTAATTTTGTATATATGGTTAGTATGATGTTTTTTTTATTTATGGTTTTCCCCTATGTTGACTATATGAGATGGTTTTCTTAGCTTTTCACCGAAAGGGAAACATTACGCTTGGAGACACTATCGAGAAAACCGTGCGTACCGGATATTATATAATATTATATCTTTCCGGATATTATAGTATATACATATATTACAATAAGTTCCTAGAAAACGTCCGAGAATACTCGTATATTATAATTTCAAAGAGTTAGAGTTAGAAAATACGTTTGTGTGTTCAAGATTATTACCAAATTAACGATTTTATAAATGACTAGCAGCGATTGCGACTTCATTCTCGCATCTATCTGTTTATTTATACTATAATAAAAGTGTACAAAAAGTGTCGGTCTGTTTGTCTGTACATAATTTTGCCATAATTGATTTGACTTACAAATCTGACGTAGAATCGTATCATTCACTAAAGCCAATCTTTCACTAAAGTGTCATTTCACTATTTCTTATAGTTTATGAGAAATAGTGAAATGATACTTTAGTGAAAGATTTTCAACATTATAGACATTTTATATAGGTATAGAAATAGTACAGCTAAATTATCTATACATATAAAACTGGATTGAAGTGTCTGTATATATATGACTTCAAGATAACCGTATTGTTTCATGTGTACCTAAATAGATAGAAATATGTTAATTTCCTCGCTCTAGTGTCGAGGTAAAACGCGGCGTTGAGTTCCGCCACTCAACATGAAATGCCTTAGGGCATTGCGTGTTGAGTTGCGGAATGGCGGTCGAATTCAGTAGAAAATGTGGAATGGAGTGTTTTAACACTAGGTTCCCTATATCTTTTATGCTGAGTACGGGATACAGTATGAAGCTGAAAAAAATGAGGACTTAATTAGTCAAATCGTTGTAAAATATTTAAATAACGAAATAAAGAAATTTCAAAACGCTACAGCTATTGTTATATGAAAAATATCATAAATCTACACTTGCACGCAAGATTTGGATTTCCTCTAACTATCCCTATTAGAAGCAGGATACAGCGTGAAGCCTGAAAATAAAGTTTAAACCCACATCATTAGTCAACAAATCCAATAAGTAAGTACTTTAAAATGAAAAAGGGAACCCCAAAAACTCATAACATTTACAAATATTTCCCATGTCAAATGTTCAGAGCACCGTGAAAGGTATTGAAGCGGGAACAATCGATCGCTTACGTCATAACTTCTGACAACTGACGATTATTTACGTAGGCGTAGTATTAGTTCGAGATTGTTGCACAAATGTGCTATCTATAGATATTGTTTTGTTTGTTATTGGATTTCCTTCCAATTATAAATGGAGTTATTTTATTCACTTGGTATATATTTAGATGAGTGAAAGGATGAACGGAGTGTCTTAACACTCGATTTTTATGCGGAAAATTCTTAAAGCAGCTTATATAGCACTTAGAAAAAAGTGGCTGTCGTGGTACAATATTCCGAAAATTGGGCGGAAGGTAGAGATTGGAATGTCTTGCAGTCAATATATTTTGAAATAAGTAAACATGAAAGCTTATCAGGAGAAAACTCGTAAATATTAAATTGACATATCTATTTAACTCAAATAGAATTTTAACACCTACACATCGTGTTTAATTGGAATTTTATTAATTGTATAAATATTTTTTTCTAGCTTTAAGTTGTATCACGCAAATAAAAAGATACGCAGAGGGAACTTTGGAACCTAGTGTTAATAAACTCCGTCCCCATGCATGCTGGCGAGACTCATCACTATGCTTTGCCTCGTTACCTGAACAAGGAATAGAACATATTAAATATCCCATTTCCTAAGAAGAGAATCGAACACACAACATGTAACGTTTACACTTGCACGCTACGCCACGAACTCCTTGACCTCAAGTATTAACATGAACATAGCAATATAATATTTATAAAAAAACAAGATGGAGAATATTTTTTAAAGTAGAATGAAGGTCAAAATATGATGCTCCACAACATTTTTTTCCTAAGACCTTGATGCTTAAACCTTGTAAATATCTGTGTAACACTATACTGTATCTCAAATACTTGTAAATTCAATTCCCAAGGGCTGAAAGAGAGGTGCTTAACTTAGAGAAGAAAATAGCTTCGATAAATATTCATAAATTGGAAATCGATAATAAAGTATAGAGGATTGAAGCTCGATTTTTAAATAATTGTATATTTTTGATAGCTTCATGTATTTTTCCGTATTAAGGTTGGCAAAGGAAACGTAGTGTCAATACACTTTATTTTTCAATATTCAACCGATTGTCGAAGCATTGTGCAGATTCTGGATTGCCAAGTTGGATGGCCAAGTCTGGATTGAACTTACAACCATCACGCTTGCTGTCAAACTTTGCGCTACGACTGTCAAAACTTATTCTTATTATTTATGATTTTATTATAATATATTATTATGTTATACTTAGAAGCCAGTCGTGGCGCAGAAGCACAACTGCATGACTGTAAGCGCGAGAGGTAGTGGGTTCGATTTCCACTGGAGTAAATAAAATATTTAATAATTTAATTTCGTCGCTCTGTTGTCGAGGCAAAGCGCGGTGTTGAGTTCCGTTGCTCAACACGTAATGCTCCAGAATTCGGTGTACAGTCAGGAGCGGAGTGTCTTAACACTAGGCTCCTTCTATCTACCCTGCTACATGCTGGATACGGCGTAAAGCTGAAAAAATACTTATATGTTATTTACTACTAATTCAAAGGATATAAATTAAAAAAAAATGTAATTTATCACTCTCTTTTTCACTTTACATCTATGGGCACATTTATCCAAGTATCGTATCCTATAAAAGCGCACTGTATTATAGGTTGGCAGTTTTCCTAACGTCATTCTGGACCATCTGGGACATATCGGCTCTTAGAACAAAATATTTAACGACACTTAGAAGTTAGAACATATCAATGTGTGTATGTTACAAAATATAAACTTAGAGGCCGTTGTGGTGCAATAGCACAAGTGTCCGACTGGAAACGCGACGGTTGTGGGTTTGATTTCGACTCGAGGAATGAAATGTTTAATATTTTTATTTCCTTGCTTTGGTAAAGAGGCAAAGCGTGGCATCAGGGTCCCAGGTTCCCTCTGCCCGCTCTGTTACGTATGGGTTACAGCGTGAAGTTAAAAATAAATCAATAAATAACTCAGTTCATTTTATTTAATAATTTAATTGATATATTAGAAAAGCTTATAATAAAAAAAAATTAACTCAGATACGAAACATTATGTTGAGTAGCCAAATTCAACGCCGCATTTAATGAAAATGAAAATAAGTGATTCCGCTAAATGGGGATCAAAACCACAAACTACATAGAACGAAATAAATACATATTTAAATAAAACCGGTAAAAAGCGAGTCGAACTTGGATTTTATGACAACGAGAAGTACATAAAAGGTTCAACTTTTATGTACATACTTCCCATTGGCATACTTAAATTTGCGGTCGTATGCATTCATTTTGTATGAAATGAACTATAATTATAAGTTTTTAATGGCTTTTTGTCTATGAAATATCTGTAAATTTTCACTTATTAGATGTTTTCAGTTATTTGTACGGCAAGTTCTCACTTCTCGTTAAATTTAATATTTGTAGCTCCATGGGGAGTGCCCTATAAATTCTGATTACGTGGCGAATTTTATATGAAATGCATGCATCGGGACCTATAAGTAATTCTTCAATCAATAAAATCTTTACCAGGATCTCCGCATTATTTAAAGAGGTCCCGACTGTTAATCCTAATAAACTATTGGGCTTGTTTATTTTCTTTTTAGTTTTATGAGTTAGGGTTTGTTTTTATAAATATTTTTTTTATTTTCTAACAAAATTATTATTTTTTTTTCAACTTTTATACTATTATTATAAAGCTAGACATGGTTTTATTGACACGGTAATCTCAGAATAATTTTAAACAATTAAATTTTACTTCCTATCCTACCTAAATATAAAATTATGAAAGGTAACGAGTTAGAAGTTCCAATTCCTATAAACAAAACAAAAAACATTTTCCGATTTTTCGATAGCCACAGTCCAGTGGTCTGTTAGGTAAACCAGAAGAAACAGACAAAGCGACCATGGTGGAAGCCATATTGATAGTCATCAATTGGTGATCCTCCAGACAATCCAAGAGCTGGCTATTTGTTATGCTCTCTGTCTCCGTCAGTCCTTTTGAATGCAGGGAGGTGATAGCAATAGGCAATAGATAATTAAATGGATCGGAAACATCATCTTTCTTTTGGAACGGGTGGATAAGAGTGATATTCCAGGATTCTACTACTAGGGATTACGCTGAACGAGTAAGAATGCCGAAACAAATGCGTTAGAATCGTTGTCAGCACATAAACCTAGCACTAGAGGAGAGATGCCATCTGGCTCACTCGATTTGTGGATGTCCAAAAAAGACAGAGTTTGCCTAATAGCTTATGCGGTTAGACCCTTTAGTATGGTTATCTATGGAGTTATAAGCACGGCGTTGAGTTCCGCCACCGCAATACGCAACGCCTCCAGAACTTGGCGGAAAGTGATGAACGGAGTGTTTTTTTTTAAATTTTTCTTTGAAATTTTTAAATTTTTCTTTGAGTGCCACCTCTACTTGGTCCATTTGATATTTACTAAGTTTATCTTTGTCTAGTTTATGTCTTGGTCTTGATTTTTTTGGTTGAATAGTTTTCAATTCAGCTCTGATCAGTTTATGGTTTGTATTAAAGTTGAATTTGCTTATAATGTTGAAGTTGGTGAAATAGTTACTTTTATTTGTCATGATAAAGTCAATCTCATTCTTTGTTTTCCCATCTGGAGAAATCCAGGTCCACATCTTATTCTTCTTTTTCTTGTACATAGTGTTTAAAATTATTAAGTTATTTCCTTTTGCGAAATTTGTGATTTTTTCTCCATTTCTAGATCTCGGTTTATTGCTATACGTAAACGGCCCAATTATTGTGTTCTCCTCAGGACGCCTTACACCAATTTGGCCATTAAAATCTCCCATTACGATAAGATTTTTGTGAGCGTGTTCTTGAATTGTTTTGTTCAGCTCAGAGTAAAAGGAATTTATCGTTTCTAAGTCTGATTTTTCTGTAGGGGAGTAAATCTGTATAATGGACCAAGCATCCTTATATCCTGGTAACTTTAAATTTACCATTGCTATCCGCTCTGAGATTCCTATGAATCCATCTATGTAGTTTATGAGGTGTTTTTTGATAATGAATCCCACGCCGTGATGACCAAGAGTTGTTCCTATATGATATAACAAAAAGTCTGGATAAGAAATAATTCTTTCTCCTATCCTTCTTACTTCGCTGAGGCCAACGATGTCCCATTTTATTTGATTTAGGGCGTATGTTAGTTCTAAAAGATTTTCATCACTTTTCAGTGTAAGTGCGTTTAGGGCTGCGATATAAATCTTAGGTCTTCTATGACTATCTTTACTTTTCTCTAATATTGAAGGGTTGTGGTCTCCATCCCCCACGAGGACCAGTCGGCTTGGGGAAGAAAGCGTTGTTTTAACTTTATTTTTGTTTAAATTTGATTGAACTTTCCGTTTGTCGGTTTTTAGTTGCTATTGGCATTCGTGAATTACATTGTTGTTTGTTACGTTCGTCAATGAGTTTGATCGGGGTCTCCTAACATCAAAGGCGTTCATCCTGCTAGCTTTGATTGAACTTAACGTTGTTTGCTTTTTAGGCTGGGATCGAGTTTCCAAGGCTGGCTGTGGTGAGCTGGATAATTCTCTTTTTCTTCTATCATAGGTTGGCTCTTTGACTATTAGTTTGTCGTATTTCAAAAAAGCAATGTTCCCTTTCTTTCTCTCTTCCAACAGCCTCGGTTGTAAAGCCTTTCTTTTCTCTAAAACTTCCTTTGAGTAATCTTCTGAAATAAATATTTTTTTGAGGCTTTTTTTATTTTTGATAATTTCGTTCTTTTTCCAGCCGTTTACAAAAGAGCATAACACAGGTCTCGGTTTGCTTTCGACTTTATTCTTTCCAAGACGATGTAATTTATTGACTTCGTATTCATACAATTTTATATTTAAATCCCTTTTGAAATTTTCTTTAATGTTTTTAAATAAGTCGTCAGCAGATTTCTCTGTTTCTTCTAAACCAAAAATAATTATATTATTATCTTTATTTCCCCTTTTTAGATTTTCAATTTCTTTCTCTAGGTTACTGATTTTTTGTTTTAATTGTTTATTTTCTTCAATAATGGGAACTAGCTTTTCGTCCATCCGGCCCATTATATTTTGCGTTAGAGATTTTGTTAGCTCGGCGGACTGCATTTGCATTTCTAGCTTCATGTTCTCAAATAGTAATTGAAATTGTCCTTCCATGTTATTGAAATAAATTACGTCGAACGGAACGCAAAGAATGAATGATTTGTCAGCAATATATTTCCTTATAATGTAATGGCAACACTATGGTAGTGCCAACTTTCCAAACTGAAATCTGACGCTGTTAAACTGACGTTATACTGGTATTATGATACCTGAATTTCTAACCTCATATTGTTGACTTGGATGTTCGGCTTTGCCTTTTGTTGGATAGATCTTGAGAAAATCCACGAATTATATCATCTATGTCTTCTGCTATTCTAGTGTTGTAAATTTAAACTACGTTTTTCTCCAATTTAAGCTTTTAAATATTATTATAGAATGATTTAATACGGATAGATAAGAATAGTGTTGACACTTTGACGACCGGAAACGGAATCCATATAGCTAGAGTAGACAGAGAGAATTTATGTTAAAATATTTAGTACACTACATTCCATCCAACCTTTGAGACATCAAGTATTGATTTGTTTACCAGAGCAAAGATATGAAAATTAATATAATCATTTCCCCGTAATTAGATCCAACCAACGAGCGTAGCGTTTACAGCCAGACGCTGTGAGGCCACGACAGCCTCATGTCGATAGTCTAGTACAATGAATCAATTGTAACTATTGCTTTAGGGGTCCATGGCTCAAAAAGAAATTTATAGAAGAACCCCTATAGACCTACACATTTAGCTTTGAAACAGATATGTCTGTGTAAACTTTTTTTTTCGGGGCAACTTTTTTGTTAGTAAAATTGTAGGGTGGACACAACACTATCCTGGGGGAGGCACGAACTATGCTATATAATATGCTATGCTTATAGGATCATTTTGTTGTCGTTTGTGTCAAGACAAATTATTTTTTTCTTTATCAATCTCAAGTTATTATGAAATATTCAGGTAGTTATATGGTCGCTTGGAGCACAGAAGAAATCGAGCATCTAAGTCAATGCCCAATGTCAAGAGGGGAGTTTATCCGCAAGTGCAATCAAGAACTACGAGTATTTATGATTTCTTCTTGCTGCATTTTGAATGGAATTCGCCGCGTAATGAAAAGCGATACAGTACTTCCCAAGGAAGTTTTAGTTATAAAATTTGGCACGAAGTGAAAAAATCTGAAAAATAAAAATTAATAGATATTTCATGTAAAAAAGTAATTACAAATTTGGATTTCTAGTTTATCGTACAAAATTAGTGTTTATGACTTCCCGTCACTTCCCGTTGACGTTCAATCTTGAAATTGGTAGGGCAAGTGCGACTCGCACTTGAATGGTTGGCTTTTTTTATAAACAAATTAAATAAATCTTCTATTGAATTATATATATTGAATTTATAATATGACAATCCACTATATACATAAAATTAATAGATGTGGGCGTCAAACGACAAGTCAAAGCTAAGCAGAAATAAATTTTATCTTAGTATAAGACCGGCTATAACTCAAATAATAGAAATCGACCGTGACTTCCAACTAGTTTATAACTGAGAATTTATTCTTATAGATTTCGTGCTTATTACCACTTATCATTTTGAGAAATATTTTGATATTACTATAATAATATCCATTTCAAACATAGCATTTTTTATAATTATTTAAAATAAATGTTAAATTTAAAGTAATATTTTTTAAATCGTTTATAATATTCAAATTATCAAGAGACTTTTATGACGGCGCAATATGTGTATAACTGAACATTTTGTAAATACATATTATTTTTACGTAGTTGTACCATTATTAACTAATGCAATTTTTGCACATTTAGCTTTTCACCTTTAAGCTGTGTTCCACATATGTGGGTAAGCCGAGAGAAACTAGTATCAACTCCGTTCTCCTATTACGACATATTATCAAAGAGATACATAAGTTATTATGTATCTCTTTTCAAAACCTGGTAAAACATTGTTTTCATATTTTCATTATGCACATGTTTTACTGTAAAAAGTTAAGTGTAAAAAGAGAATACAAAATTAATTATTTATTTAATTCATATTGTAAACAATACAAATCCTTCTGACAACACATAACCTTACTCATAGTTTTTCAAATACGTATTATGGTTTACACTGTAATCCGACGATATGTTAATTTATATGGAAATACTAGCGTTTATAACGCAATTTATAAAATAATTATTTATAGTATATAGTATAGTATATATAGTAATTATTTATTTTAAAAAAACCGGATAAGCACGAGTCAGGCTCGCCCACCAAGGGTTCCGTACAAAAATTAGAGGTCTCGAGGTTTTTCTGATATTCAAGCTTATGTTAGCCAAATCCCTTTCAGCTGATACCTCACTTGAACAAGTGATTTTAATACCAAATTTGGCCCCCCGTTTTAAGGCTACTATTTTTTTGGATTTTTTCCTGAATTAATACTACCTGTTGATGCTAGCTGCCAAATTTCATAATTCTAGGTCTCCCGGAAGTATCCTATTAATTTTGATTCCATTTATAGTGTAAATAGCGAAATACACGTTTTTTGCGATATAAACGGTCGTATCATTTTTAAACGCAGAAATACGATTTTTTCAGGAAATCATGGGACCATAGATCTGAGTATATGGTTGGAATTTCAACTCGATATCTCCAAGAATTCCTGAGATAAAGGGTCTTGAGAGACAGACAGACAAACGAACAGATAGACGAACAACAAAATGATCTAATAAGAGTTCTTTTCTCCTTAAAAGGTACGAACTCTTAAAAAGGCAGTAATAAATTCAAAATTCAAAATATTCTTTATTCAAATAGATTATTATAAGCAATTTTGAATGAACATAAAAACAAAAAGCTACCTGCTTTGCTGAGAAGAGCCGCCAAGAAACTCAACAATTGCTTTTTTCAAAGTCAATGGTATAATTTAATTATTACATTAACTGACAGCTATCCTGCATCACATTCAATAGACTTTAATTCCATACATGTTTATCCTCTAAATATTCTTGAACAGTGTAATAAGCTTTACTCGTCAGTATTTTTTTTAGATACTGGTTGTGGGTTCGATCCCCACACGAGGAGATGAAATATTTACTTACATTTATATTTCCATTTCGCTCTGGTGTCGAGGCAAAGCGCGGCGTTGAATTCAGCCACTCAACACGCAATGCCTCCAGAATTCGGCAGAAAGTGGGGAATTGAGTGTCTTAAGAATATCCAGAATTCAGCAGAAAGTGGGGAACGGAGTGTCTTAACGCTAGGTTCCCTCTGCCTACTGTGTGCAGAGTGAAGCTGATTTATTTATTTATTTTAAGAAAATAGCTGATTCCGACATTGCATTGCGGATTTGTCCTTTAATTACAAGACTAAAATTATGTTTTTTAACATTTGGTAAAGCAAACTCAATACTACTAATACATGTAAAAACAAAAATAATGCATGTAAGACATTCAAATATATATACTCATCCTTGAAAAAGACATAAAATTTAAGTAACATGTTACTCCTTTATTCAACTTATCAGTTTCTATTAGAGATAAACTAAAGTATTTCCTCTTCAATATTAAAGTGTAATAGGAAAAGTTAAAAGTAAAGAAGCATTCGGACTTTAACTGCTTGAAAAATTCGCACACTATCTCACGGGCAGCAGTTTATACTACCAGTTGAACTTTCGAAAGTTTTATGGTAGCGTTTTCAAATGAAATTTGTTTGAGCTTGTATTTTTCAGGTGCTCAAAATTTTGACACAGTTTTAATATAGGTAAATGTCTATCTAGGGCGCTCTGTTTGTGATGTTTGTGAATTTGAATTTCACAGAATCTATAATAGTTTCACGTTTTATTCCTCGTTTTATAGTACGCAGATGAAAAATTTTCAATATGCGTCTAGAGTGGCGAAACTCAACGCTGTGCTTTATCTACTGGAGCAGAGGGAAATGAAAAATCAAATATAATATTCCCCCAAATCGGAATTGAATCCACAACCGTCTCATTTACAGTCAGTCACAATTCCTGTACGCAATGAGATAAATAAACTTAGGTAATCAAAATGATTTATTTAAAAAAGAAAACATTTTTATTTCGCAATAAATTATAAAACATAACATCTAAAATAAATTCTGCTCAGCCATATTACTACTGACAGTTCTAAGCGAAATGAGGAAAGGGATTATAGTGTCACCCTTTATATGACACAGACATAAATAAAAAAACATTCACGTGTCACGCACAGTGCATACGTAATCGCACAATTTACCCGAACCGATAAAATAAGTTGTAAATTGAAGAATCTCGGCTTAATAGCCAATATCTGTAATAACATACTCAGACCAACCGTTAGGAACATAAAAATGTATTGAGAACGAGAAGGAACCTTCTGGCACAACAATTTTAATGTTGATGCTGAAGGTAGTAAGTTCGATTAATAAAATTGGATCAGATAAATAAATATATGTATAATAGGAGACTTTGGCCCCTACTCGCTTCACTCACTAACCCTTTGGCTTGCAATGATCGAAAAATGAAATAAAGAAGAAATCGCTACCGCTGCTGCAAAGATGTTTGGATTTGAGTTTTCTTTTCAAAATAAATAAACTCCCGGAAACCGTTATTTTATAAACATCAAAAAATCACCCGTAATGACGAAACATATTTTTATATAATAAAAAGATATAATTTCTGAAATTAAATATTTCGTGCGAATGATGTTCTTCTGGCTGAGTATTTTTGTTGTTCTTATTTTTTTTTATATGAGAGATTTCGCGAAACTTTTTACATTACCTTAATAATCATTAACAAAGAAAATAAAAACCAACCGATAAATCAAAATAACATAATTAAAGAAAAACAAAACTATACTCATTATATCAATTTCAATAAGTCCTACTACCATAAAATAATAAAATATCAAAAAAATAGTACCTAAAAAATTACAAGACATAATTCACACGTAAATTCGACATATAAAACGGTTTATTACAAAACTGTTTATATCAGTGATACGTGACGAATTCCCTACAATCCGTTATTTATAGATGCAATTCTAATTTTACGATGTCTCAAACTAAATTGCACGCTCCCATCTGAAGTTACAGTCACTTTACGACTTACTTCGAGAGGGTTTTGTATCGATACTGCTGTTTGGATTTTTACTCGTAGTTCCTAACACTTTTTGTGATTTTTGTGAAAATATTTTTATTTTGGGGTGTAAATTTAAAATGCTTACAATATTTTTTTTTAATTATGTAACTAACAGAACAGTAAAATGAAATAAAATTTGCAGAGGCGTATATTGTTGGTTAGTCTTAACCTAGGTAATAGTGTTAAATAAGTTCTTTGATTTTCACGATTAATAAACATTTTAAATGAAACTAATCCGGTTAAAATATAATAGTTTCATTTAAAATATTACTAAAGTTCAAAATTATTTTAAGATATATGGCCATAGTTTTTTGGGCGTGGAGTCCATTGGGCCACAGGTGATGTGTCTCATGTCATAATTCAGCATATGCCACACTTACGCGTAACAATATTTTTCAATAACTTCTAGAATGCATAAGTTATTGAAAATTGCGTTCCAAAAGTTTTCTAACTTATTTGCCCCTACCATCTCAGTGTTGCACTATCCAGGAAATCATCAACCTTATGGGCCTGTAGTAGTAATTCAAATGATATATTGGCCCAAGGTTCAGCCTCATATGGAATACTGGGCTGGTGTACCCCAGTATCAGCTTAACCCATTTCATTGCATATAACGTAGATCTGTTCAAATCGTTGGGGACCCAATGATCTATGCAGGGCTTGACACATTGGCTTTTCGTAGAGATGTCTCCTTGTAGTACGTTCTCTACCGTATAGGATATACATATTCCACAGTTGGGTGGCGCGTGGAAGGAAGCTCCTAAGAAACCGCACAGTAGTAGAGTGCCACGTACTTGATATTTTAGTTTGTGACGTACTTGTCGGGTTAGGAAATTCGGCGGCAAGTAACAAATGAAACAGTTCTCCAGAATACTCCCCATGATAAATGCAGCAGAGAACGAACGGCGAGGAGACTAAACTAAAATGTCAAGCCCGTCACAGATCATTGGGCCCCCAATGATTCGAATGGCTCTACGTTGTATGCGATCAAACGGTTCAAGCTGATACTGGGGAGCACCAGTCCAGAGGTAGGGAACAGTATTCCATATAAGGCCAAAGCTACGGTTTGGCGTCTAGTACTTTCTGATCCTACCGATAATATCCAGTTTCTTTGAGGACAACTAGGCCTTGCTTTCCAGATAATCGCGATACTGGCAGTCACTCGAAAAATTATGCTGATACTAGGCGCGGCTATAAGGAGAGGAATCACGTTAGTAATGTGTGAATAAATAATGTTTATGCGAAACAGAATTGTCCTAATGGGAACGGAGGTTTCCTTATGCCTGCTATGTGCATCGTATACAGCGTGAAACTAAAAAAACATTTTTTTCTTACAATCGATCGATCATATTAATTATTCCTTACAAATATAAAACGTGAAGCTGTATACAAAACTAAAAATATCACAAAGGCCACTTCATAGTAAAAAAAAATATTTAACTTCTTCCACATTATTACAAAATGCAATTTTAATATATATTAACAATTTAAATTTACAATTGAAAGCAACCGCAATTATAATTTTCTTTTGCACAATAACGCATCTCGGTTAATTTAGATATGCGTTCCGCGCGAGCAGGCAAGTTATTACATATACTCGTGTGTGCTTAGAAATTCTCTTTTGTGAGCTGAATACGTTACAATATTATATGGTTATAATATTACTGTATGGCTGTTTTATTGTTATTTTGTAAAATATGAACATCGAGGCCGTCGTGGTGCAGAGGCACAAGCGTGCGGGCGTAAACGTGACTGTTATGGGTTCGATTCCCACTTGCTAACGAGGTAAAGCACGGTGTTAAATTTCGCCGCTCAACACACAATGCCTCAAGGATTCAGCAGAAAACGGAGAAGAGAGTGTCTCAACCAGCGTGAAATGACCTTTGTGAGTTCGATCCCACTTGAAGATTTTAATTACTTTCTAGCAAGACAAAGCACGCCGTGGAATTCTGCCGCTCAACACTCAGTGTCTAGTATTCAGATGGAAAATAGAGAACGGTGTGTCAATCGTAGGATATGTTGAGAAATTGTCAATCGGCATAGTTTTTAATAATGCAATAATCAATATAACTTTCAATAATTAACTAAATAACTTTTAATATATTCATTCCTTTGAACACAATTCAAACACACACTCTACACATCACATGAGAAATATATATAGATATAATACATTTTTTTCTATATTAAAATCATATTTTAATATGCTCTATTATTAGAGAAAAATAAAGTTCTTTACTTCTTCAGCTTCACGCTGTATCTCGCACACTGCAGGGTTGACTGAGGGAATCTAATGTTAAGACACTCCGTTCCTCATTTTCGGCACTCTGCCTCTACACCAGAGCCAAGAAATGAAAATGTAAATTTAAATAAGTATCTCATTTCCTCGAGTAGGGATCGAACCCACAACCAGTCACGTCTACAATAACACACTTGTGCTTCTGCTCCACGAAAGGCCTCAAGTTTAATATTATAATTAAAACATATTATATATCAATTGAATTGAAACTCAGGATATCTAACTCTTCAACCTTATAGTACGGTCAATATTAATAATAAGATCATTTCTAGAACGTTATTCTTAGAAGTTATCCCACCTGTCTAATTTTCTAACAATAATTTCACTCTACAATAGAACAAACACAAAAAGAAATATTTATAGCATAATCGAATCAAACTAGACAAATCTCATAAAACCCTAAACCCACTTTAACATTCAATTGACATTCTAATAAAAACTTCAAGAACATACAATTATTTTATAGCATTTTATAGTATTTTCTTGAAGTTAATAGATATACAAAGCACTCTGAGGCCATACGTGATCGTTTATATCTAAAGTTACGGTGTAAAGTGTCTACGAGGGGCACGTAGCGATCGCCTAGTTGATAAATATAAGATATACTGGGATGTATGTACGAGAACGTAGCTCGTGAGACAAACATTTGATAAAAGCATATTCTACGTGTGGTTGAGATACAGCGTGTCTGTTGTTGTTCGTGTATTACTAGCTGTTACCTCTGACTTTGCTTTTTAATTTTGTTTTCGGTGAAGTTTACTTGAAACGATCGCGGTGAGGTGTATGTGTCTGACTGTGAACGCGATGATTGTGGGTTCGATTTCCACAAGAGGGAATAAAGAATTTGCACGCAATGCCGCGAAGATTTGGCAAAAATTGAATAACAGAGTGTCTTACACTAGGTTCTACTTGCCTATTCTGTTATTTTTGACATATCGTGATATTCAATGCAATGGTCTGGACCATTTATTTTTTACTTATAAAAACATATTTATATTGTAATTATAATTACTAATTTAAAAAAAATCAAATTAAACCAGTTTCATGCTACAGTAGAGTAGGCAGAAGGTACCTAGTGTTAAAACACTCCGTTTCCCACTACTAATATAATATGTATTTATAATTTTAAATGCAAAGAACACCGATAAACCCAAATAAATACTACCGAGTTGATATCTTCTATTTTTTATTACCCATATGTTTTTTTCTTATTAATCAATTATTATAAAAGGAAACTATATCAACGGTAAAATAACAGTTTATATTTCAAAGTGACAGAAGCAATATATAAAGTTTCCGTTGCAAAACTGTCAATGCACGGTATATGTAACGGGCAGGCGTGAAACTTACCGTTAGGCAAATATTTAGTTTTCTTGTACAAAAAGCAAAAGTATATTTAAACTTTTAAAAACTACTTTTGACTGACTAATAGTAGTTTATATTTTATAATGGCAAAATACATTCATTTTGCAAATCGAATATTTTCGTTTCTACCTACAAGTAATAGTAATCTGTTCTTATAATAAAATCGTAACGGATCTATGTGTGTACATGAAAGATGTATAAGAAAAAATTGTATAAGCGGCGTTAAGTTCCGCCACTTTACACGCAATGCCTCCGGAACTCGATGAAAAGTGGAGAACGGTGTGTCCTAACACTCAGGTTCCCTTTGCTGTGTGCGGGATACAGCGTGAAGCTGATTTATGATTTTTTAAATTTTTGTCTGTTTGTAAGAGACAGCGTAACCTATTTAATTGTAATTTTGCTCGATGATATTATTATTAGAAACCAAATGTAATACAGATTAGTAAATTAATGGTTATGTAAATGAAGCGGGCGAAGCCTCAAACGGGCCGCTAATTATTTATAAAAATCAATCATAAATATAATATATAAAATGGGCACATTCTCTTCTATGAAAACCACAAATTTTCGCAACTAAATTTAGTACAAAAGACTCTTTAAAATTCTAAAAGCAAAATTCGTTTTATAAAAAGTATGATAGCCGCTTTGTGAGTCGAAGTCAAAATTTTGAGACGCATTGTGTGCAATACATAAAAGCTCGAGATAAAAACGAAGGCCTTGGGGATACACTATAAAGTAACAATACAGTCATCTACTATTTCACAGTGCCTGTTTCAAAAAAAACAATAGTTAGTTCAGAATGAGACGCTCTCTATCTTTAATTGAATTGAATGCTTATTATAATGTTAACTGTACAATTTTAAAGAATAGTATAAGAATTAGTATAAGGGCCGTCGTGGCATAGGGGCACCAGCGTGTGATCGTAAGTTCGATTCTCACTCGGGGGATTTAATAAAAATAAATCAGCTTCACGCTGTATCCCGAACATAGCAGGGTAGGTAGAGGGGATCTAGTATTAAGACACTCTGTTCCCCACTTTCTGCCGGATTCTAGAGACATTGAGGCGACACCAGAGCAAAGAAATGTAAATATAAATGTAAATAAATATTTCATTTCCTCGAGTGAGGGTCAAACCCACAATCAGTCGATTTTACATTTACACTTTGTGCCTCTGCGCCACGACCGGTCTCGGGGAAATTAGTAATTATTAATAATATTTTAATTTCGTCTGGTTTCAAGACAAAAGCGCGGCTTTCAGTTTTTCCACTCAGCTCGCATATGCAAATTCGGCGGAAAGTGGGCAACGGATTGCCTTAACACTAGGGTCTCTCTCTCTCTCTGTCTACCATGCTTTATGCGGGATACAGCATGAAGCTGATAAAACATATTTATTTATTTATTTTATTTTATTTTTTTCTTGATATGAATACATGTTCGAAAAATTCCACTGATCGCTGTCCATTTATGAAAATTTATTATTGGAGGCATTTATTAATGTAATAAAGCCGAAAACAATTATTTTTTTGTCTCTTTGTCTATGCACTTGTGCACCCTTATCTCAGAAATGGCGGAGCCGATTCAAATGCGCTCACACGTTTTTACTATTGTATTTTGGCAAGCTTCCCTTGCTATTTATTAATTTCGACAAATTTGCTACAATATTTTTATTAATATGGCTGAACTTTTAGTTTTCAATGTATGTAATAGTGTCACTAGTTTAAAATAATAAATGCAGGTCACTAGTTTAAAATAAATGTTTCTTTAAAAAAATTGTGAGGTAGCTAGAGCGTCTGACCGCAAGCTCAGTGTGTGTAAAATTCCCGCTCGGCGTAGAATTATTCTTATTTTGCGACGTTAAGCTCCACTACTCAATGGTATTTTAATTTCTCCAATTCAGACGAAAAGTAGAGAACGGCTAGCCTTGATACTTGGTAATCTCTGCCTACCCCGCTGTAGGCAGATTAAAGCGTCAAGCTACAAAATACGTTCCTTTATGAGATTAGGTAAATCAAAATGTGAAATTGGATCCAGCCACGTAAATATATATGCTTTTGAATGCATTGAAAATGAATAACAGAAGAATATCTTAGAGTTTTAATCGTGTATATTTTAAATATAATCGTGCTTTTTTTTAAATACTTTTAGCGGCCAGGCGTGGAGCAAGGGCACAAGTGTGTGTGTAACTGTAAGCCCTACAGGTTGTGGGTGGATGAAAGGAAATATTTAATTTATTCATTTCTTCGCTCTGGTAACGAGGCAAAATGTAGCGTTGAATTTCAACACTCAACACTCACTACACTTCTAAATGAGAACCGAGTGTCTTCCCTCCCTGCCAACTCTACTATGTGCGGAATACAGCGTGAAGTTTTCTTTTCTTTGTTTAGGTGTTAGTAATTATGTGTTTAAGCAAAAATATATATATCACATTTTTGCCAGTCATCGATAGAAA
This sequence comes from Heliconius hermathena, assembly GCA_013403705.1. Classification (NCBI taxonomy): domain Eukaryota; kingdom Metazoa; phylum Arthropoda; class Insecta; order Lepidoptera; family Nymphalidae; genus Heliconius; species Heliconius hermathena. The sequence continues at coordinate 60,431 of JAAIXJ010000688.1, read as the reverse complement.
TTATATTTTTAACGTCAGCTCCCAAAAATGACATCACTGTTCGATTATAAAGGACATTTATCAACGACACGCAGGAAATAGGTTCTGACAAAAGACAAAAAGTGGACGTTTCGTAGTTTTTCGTGTGTTGTGGTAGCGAAGTTTGGCGGCCGTGCTACTGTCAATATTGGAAATATATTTTCTATTTTGTACTATGTTTACTAGAGTTCAGCTGCGAAATCCTGAAAGTATCCATGTTTTCATATATGTATGTCTGTAGTGTACTTTTAAAGACTATGAACTAAAATAATATAAAAGTTTTAGTGCCTTGGGTTACATTAACGTAATTTCTATAAAAAGTTTTGATTATTTTAAAAATAAAAGAGCATAACTTAAGGCACTTTACATTAAGATTTCCTGCTTTCCGGAAAAAAAAAATAAGTAGAATTTTGATAGTAACACGCAAAAGTGGTGGAACTCAACGCCACGCTTTGTTTCGTAACCAAAGCGAGGAAATAAAAATATAAAATATTTCGATTTCTTCGAGGGGAAATCGCCCCTGCGCTCCTGCGCCCTGCGCCTCGACTGGCCTCTACATTTATTATTACCAGTATAATAAAAATAAATCTAACTATTACTTAACAAAGAAATTTAAAAAAAAATACTGATCTACTACCGAAACAAGCGAAGAAGAATCATACAAAAATATGATATAATAATAAATTGCAAATATCTTCAAACAGCATGAGTAATGTATCAAAAATGTATGAAAATCGACAAAAATGTCAACGTCGTCTGCCGCTTGGAGTCATTCCATGATCAAGCCGGCCCTCTCAAGTCGATCAAGTCGCATACTGGGTATATATTATATATACGGTATATATTATAATTATGTATTGTAAAGTACAATTTCAATCTAGATAAAATGCCAAAGCTAACTAATATACCACTACCTTAGCAGGGTAGTCAGAGAGAGCGGAGCGCCAAACGCTACCACTGACATTTCCTCTTATCTTTTTTTAAATCTTTTTTCAATTCTTTCATCACTTATTCGCTCAATGTGCCCAAACTACCTGAGCGTGTCTTTCATTTTCGCCGTGATGTCTTTGCTAGTATCTGCCATTTTATGTATCTTTTCATTGCAGATTTGGTCCCCTTAACTAAATCCGCATATCACTCCGCATTCTAAGTCTATAGCATTAATCTTTCGTACTTTCTTCTGTTATACTTACGTTTTGCTGCCATGTAACAACGTCGGTACCAAAATTGCATTATGTACTATCACGCGCACCTATTTCGTATCTTTCGTCTCTACTACACATACTTTCCAGATATACAACTTCATTCGCTTGCTAGTTCATCGCTGACACACCTAACACAGCTGATCAAGAACACTTATTATTCCCAGCTTGAAAGAGCTAAGCTAACTTTGCATCCTGCGAGAATATTATGAGGACTTTCGAACTCAGAGACGAAAGTCTGCTAAGAGTGTTACTCGAAGATGACAAAGCCGCTATACATAACAAAGACAAATTGGAATATCTAAGGAGAAATCCACCTAAATCCCTCTATATGGCGGCTTACAGCGAGAAAGATGGCTTCGTATACAAGAATAACAAGTCAACAGGAGAAAATTCTCCATCTAGGTACACAACATCTTCATAGCGCTGAAATAAAAGATTCTAACTCTCTTCTAACCTCCAACAGTTCAACAAACATCTGGGAGCTACCGAATATACAATGGGAATAGTGTTCTTGGGTGCGATAAGTCCATCTGGGTGGTCAACAGAATGGGACGCAAAGATCAGAGTCCATACGATCGCCTCCATTCTGGTAAACAGCGTTGCTTTCTGCCCGCACGACTTATTGTGGACGAGGCCTCGCGCAGGGTGCACGAGGCCTCGTCCATCAACGAATTTCAAGGACTTTTATACGAGTCGGTAGTAATCATCCAAACTAAGGTAATTAAGAACGTCCTACACGACAGCATATCACACGCTGTTGTCGTCACCTTAACCAGACACACAAAAGGTTAATTCATCGGGCAAATGACAAATATAGTGAAACACGACTTCGAAATGGCCATTTCCTACAGAGATGAAGAGCTAATAACAATATTACATAACCAATTAACATGCAGAACATTCAAAATATTTATGTTCACTTTACATTTAAAAAAAAAAGAAACTAAAACTTTAACAAACAACAAGAATAAAAAAGCCACGGCCGACAAAAGTCTATGGCGCATAACAACTCAACAATAAAAAAAAAAACTATAACTTTATGACTTAGTTTTCAAATGAAAAGGTTCAATTTACTGAGATAAATTTACTATCAAGTCAAATTCAATACATTTACAGACGGTCTTATTATAGAAAAAGAACGAAATGCACTTAGAGTAATAGAAAGAAGCAATCCATAACATTAAACTGTTGTATAAATGAAATACATATAAATACCTAGTAGTGACTTACATGCAATAAAACGTCGAGCTATAAACAAAGTTCCTTTGGGAAACATTACAGTAGGACTAACTGGAAGCTTCGATTATTGTAGCCTGCGCCTATAACACTCCATTTGGTACTAACCCTGAGATATAGTAGCGATAATGTTAACATTTATACAAAACCAAGTTTGCTTACTATTGGTCTAATATTTTAAAAAAATCTATAATATTACATTTTGTTACAGATAGATTTTTTTGTAATTTTTATAATTATAATAGTAGTCTGAAGTCAAAAATATCTGTCACTCTTTGTTAACGCCCAATATTAATAACCTATCTCCAACGTCAATCTTAGATTGTTTCATACATCTATCCAATCTAGAGATTGGATAGATGTATGAAACAATCTTAGATTGACGTTGGAGATAGGTTATTAATATTGGGCGTAAATCTATCGTTTAGTGATCTGAACTGAATGGATCTTAGTTTATAGCGTTCTGAGCTCATTTATGTATCAATAACTGCTAGATTGATCGACAGATGACTGACGACCAATCAGGCAGGGCATGGTAAAAAATACATTGTTGTCCTTTAAACTGTTTTTTTTTTAGTTTAGTAAACGGCAGAGCCAATTTTTTTTTTTAAATAATATTTTATTCTTGTAGAATAATACGGATACTTCACTATTTAATACATTCAATATCATTTGTTATCTTTGTTGAGGCCAGTCGTGGCGCAGGGGCACAAAGTGTGACTGTAAAATCGACTGGTTCCGGGTTCGATTCCCACTCGAGGAAATAAAATATTTATTTACATTTATATTTTCATTTCTTCGCTCTGGTGTCGAGGCAAAGCGCGGCGTTGAGTTCCGCCACTCAACATGCAATGCCTGCAGAACTCGGCGGAAAGTGGGGAACGGAGTGTCTTAACATTACCCCTCATCACTATTAACATTATTCCTCTGCCTACCCTGCTGTGTGCGGGATACAGCGTGAAGCTGATTTGATTTTGATTTGAATATCATTTGTTCATTCGCAAAACATGAAAATAAGTCAATCGGATCAAAATTCCTTAGGATTAGCTAACAACATTTTTTTTCAACATCGCAATAAAGGTTTGAAATATGCCCGTTTTGTTCGTGCAGATAAGATAGGTTAAATTCTCACATCCTTCGCCCCAGACGTGCGTGTCGTGAATAAGTAACATTGCTCATACGATATTATATGACTGATTTAAAATGTCATTGGATGTGATAACCGAGAAATATGGTTTTATATGAAAGCATTCTGTTTTTTTATCTATAAATCATTTTAGGATAATCTTGTTGTTTAGGAAATTTGTTAATATATTGGTAACTAAATTGGTTAATTATTTTGTGTAATCGTTCATTTATTTGAGGCTGTCGTGGCGCAAGGTCACAAGGGCGGAACTGTAACGGGACGGTTATGGGTTCGATCGCTTACTCGAGGAATGAATTAATATTTATTAATATTTTCATTTCTTCACACTGGCACTAAGGTAACAGCCCGGCATTGAGTTAAACCATTCTCATTTTGCGAAAAATTCGGCGGAAAAAGGAGAATGGAGTGTCTTAACATTAGGATCCATCTGCTTACCCTGCTGGGTGCGGGATACAACGCGAAGCTGATTTATTTATAAGAAGACCTTGGCAAGAAAAAGCTGTGTTCTAATTGTTTACTTTTATTAACTGTGTTCTAATTGTTTACTTTTATTATTGTAAATGTTCCCGTTTCGCAGTTTATCCCGTGTAAATCCTGATTCCGAACCCGCGGGAATTCCGGAATAAAAAGTAGCTTACATGTTGCTCCATAATCTCTTCCATCTTCGGTTTAGCTTTTCCGGAGACTAACACGGACAAAAAAAGACAGACAAAAAAGTTAGTTTAACTACATAGACTTGATAAAACACCGTTATTTTGAAATCACAGAGTAATTAAAATAAAAAAGTAAAATTTTATCTATATGCAGATATAGATTTAGAATGTTATAAATCATTCTTAATTTCCTTTATTACTGTTTTTTTTTTAATTAAGAATATTCATTGTTTTAAATTTGAAAATAAAGAGGGCCAAAGTAAATTCAATTATAAGATTTTTGTGAAACGCCTCTATCGAAATTTTGGAAAATATGACTTATATCATATTATACACGCAGTCATTGCAAATTCTTCGGCTACTAGGGAGGTTTATGATAAAAAGAAACTCCGTTTCCTTACTCGATGTACTGGATGGATTCCACTCCATAATATACCTATCTTTTGTTAGCTAAGAGAGTATTAATAGATTTTCTCTTTTTTGTACCATTAGGCGTAAAAGCAAGAAAAATGTAAAAAAGAAGGTAAATATCTTTAAATAAAAAACTTATAAAGTAAAATTTCCGGGCTACCAAGTTAATCTGGAACAAATAACGAGCTCTCAGTAACTAAGGGCGCTTAATTGCTGCCTTTGACATTTATTAGAGTGAAATTTAGAGAGCACTCATATTTTTATTGCATTTTTCACCTGTTGATAGCGCGGCTCAGTGTTTTAGCACTTTATTAAATTTAAAATTGTAGTTTGTATTCATAATGTGGATACATTTTTAATGTAAAACTTAAATGTAATGAAAAATGGGTAAAAATTTTCTATGGAATTAAATGAAACATTTTTTTTTATTGTGTATGAAAATTGCATTGACCCCGTCGTGGCACGGTAGGATAGCAAAAATTATAATGGTTTCAATCTCCACCTGGATTAATAAATCATTTTCATTTATCTACTTTGATATAATAAAATGGCTTAAATATCGCCGTGAAATACGAAATATCACAAATTCAGAATCAGAACCGGTTCAAAATGGAGAAAAAAGTGATTTGAAATTAGGCTCTCTCAAGCTACCTGTTATGCGAAAATCCAAATAAAGAAAAAAAACCCACCCCAAAAAATCCGAATAACCAAAAAAATCTATTTATTTTAACTTACTAGTAACTAATACTACCTATATCCAAATAACCCAAACTCGAAGAACAAAGGAAAATAATCAATTTCTTGTAATTGCATCACTTTTCACGGTTCCGCTATAAACGTAGCCTTTTTAATCCGTTCTTTCCGCTACCGTCCAGATATCAACGGTTAACGGTCTTCTCCGGATCTTCTAAATGGCCGCTCTAATATTAACTACTTTGAAGCTCTTACTTCTAAGACTTTGATAGTTTATTACTGTTTATCTCTTATCTATCTTTGGAGATAGATGAGGTATAGTGATTGATCACTTTTCCTTTTTCGTGTCGATGTCGATTTTGTAGAGACAATTGAGACAAAAAAAATGTACATTCTATTAATAAATTATGAATATGAAAATTTATGAGGATGAATGTTTGTTCTACTTCCACGCAAAAACTGCTGAACAAATTTAGGTAATACTTTACAGTAATATAGCTTATATATCAGAATAACACATGCTCATGTGTAACATTATTTTATATAATATAACAATAAGTTTAAGTGGGCGAAGCCGCTTGTGTGTTATTGATAGTGAGTGTTAAGTAAAATTCTTAAACCAGATTGATCGCGTATGTTTAGTATCATATATTTTGGAAACCTGACGTTTCGAACACTTTGCTGTAGTCCGTGGTGATGAGTAAGCTAAGGTACACAAACTAGATTGTGGTTGATCAAACAAAGGGAAGTATCGGTGTCAGGGTGAAAGAAAATATCTCTTGTGTCATAAAATGTTTATTTGTACATCATGTATAGTATATAGAAATTGTTCAATCTCCTGAGTGCGTATCTAACCCATGACTATCATGTTTACAGTCGGATGCTGTGGTGCTGCGCCACGATGACAGCTTCTAATTTTATAGCAACAAATAATAAATAACCAATATTTTGAGGCCAGATCAATTTCCACTTTAAGAAAAGAAATAATTCATATTTTTACTTGCTCTCTCTGGTAACGAGGTAAAGTACGGCGTTGAGTTCCATCACTAAACATGTGATGCCTCCAGAATTCTGGAGGCATAACATGTTTAGTGACGGAACTCAACGCAGCACAATTCAGAAGATCCAGGAAAGTGGAGTACGAAAATGTTTTAACAGTCAATTCCCAGATTCCCTCCAACCATGCTGCTATATACAAGAACAATATAAATTAAATTAAATCACCTTTACGCTGTATCCCGCACACAGTAGGGTAAGCAAAGGGAACTGGAGGCAGGGTATTCTGTAGGCATTGCGTGCTGAGTGAGGGAACTCAACGCCGCGCTTTGCCTTGACACCAGAGCGAAGAAATGGAAATATAAATTTAATTAAATATTTCGTTTCCTCTAGTGGGGATCGAACCCACAACCAGTCGATTTTACAGTCACATTTTGTGCCCTTGCGTCACGACTAACCAATGTAAAAATCACAATGAAATAAAAAAGGAATTCATTTAAAACATTCCCCTTTTTTCCAATGTAATAATAATAAATATATAAAAAGCAAAGTTTAAAATAGAGTAAAATGCATTGTCATTTCTTTATCACGTCCCCAAGGCCGCCTTTATTCCCCACAGCGCTTGTGTTCGAGTACAAACTACTATACACAATGTGAATATTTTGACGTTCATTCACAAAAGGCTTTTATCTAAGCGTTTTATGAAGCGAAATTTCATGAAATATTTTTAAGCTACAAAAGTTTTTGATTTTTTGTTTAATCTAATAATTGCGATTATGAAAATACGTCCGAATAATGCACGATGCATTTTCAGATTCCCACTCTTCAGTTCTTGGTTCTGGTATTGAGGTAAAACGCGGCGTTAAATTCCATCACTCAACAGGCAAATTCGGTATTTTTTTTTCTCAAAATAACTCAAAAGTAGGCCTTTTGAATCAATTAATAATTTAAAATTATCGATTTATAAATAACATCAAAACAACAAATCGCTTTTAAATAAGCTAAACTTTATCAAGATTTCTTAGGGCTGTAGCAAAATAAAAGTGCTGGTTATTTTTCAGAAATAATTTGAAAAACTTCTGGTATTTGTATTAAATAATCTCTGAAAATTTCGTAGATGTAGCTCATTGACAACATGTTATAAATGTACTCGAACCATGAGACAGTAAAAAATTGAATATTGTTATTAAGAATTTGCTTCTTTTAATTCTATACTAATATAATATAATAAATCGAAGGAGTTTGTTTATTTTTTAAACGCTAAAATCTCTGGGACTACTGGTCAGAGAAACATTTTTTTTTATTTTATGCATAAGCTGCATTTCCCAGGATTGTTATAAGCATTTATATAACATCAGAGTATAATTCTTAGTTAGCTTTAAATAATGATATAACAAGAATAATGAACATCATCTAATTACATTAAGCGCGCGCGGTGCAAAAAAAGTTGAATATATGTAAGTACATTGTACTACAAAAACATTTAATTTCATTTGTTTTAAAATAAATCCCGCGACACCGTATATCTATTTTTTATAATTTAGGCACAATAACACATTTTGTCACAAAAAGTGAATGAAAATTCGAAGATTATTATCTTTTTCACCATTTATGATTTTCAGGTGAAAGTTATTCCATTATCAAGGAAATTTTATGAAGATAATCTTTGGCCTTTATAGTATATAATTTGGACTTTTCGAGAAAATGTAAAATTAAAATAATTCAACACTGTTTACGGCCGCAAGCCTAGGCTCTCTAGTTCCGCGGGGGTCGCCCTTGCCGCCTATAATATCATCTCATGCAGCCACATAGTACTTGCACTTTCACAAACTTTATGTTTATCGTGGTTGAATGTATAACTTGTATAATCTATCGAAGCCGCGAGTGGGCCGCTAGTCTAATATAATGAAACAATGTTTATAGGGTACAATTTCTTTGGATATTGTGAAGCTCTAGCTAGTACAGCCCGTGAATGCACTTGTGTGGGGGATAATATTAACTTTCACACGCTGTAGAAAGTTGTTTGTATTTTAAGAACTAAAAAGTATATAACTATATATATATATATATATATATATATATATATATATATATATATATATATATAAAAGAATAAACACTAAAGGTTTCATTCGGATAGCATTAAACGTCAAAGGTAGCAATTAAATTGTTCCTAAAGCTTTACCTCAAGTACCCGTAATTATTTTAGATTAATGTCACCAAGGAAATACTTAGAAAAGTCATTATAAGTTATCAGGACTTAATTAGCTTATAATATAGCAAGGTAGGTAGAACGAACCTGGGAACCTAGTGTCAAGACACTTCGTTACCATTAACGTAAATCCGTTCCCCATTTTCCGATGATTCTGAAGGCAGTGCATATTGAGTAACGGAACTTAACGCCGCGTTTTGCCTCGCTATCAGATGCAAAAATTAGAGTTCATCATAATTTTACATAAAAAAAACATACATATAATATATATGTAAAAAGAAATTCAATTCGTGTAACCGTCTCGACTCATTCAATATATTTCCATCAGCACGCGACAGTTGTGGATTTAAATGTGAATTGGAGATGTTTTTTGTTTTTAAAATATTGATATTTCTAAAATCTGATAAGATAAAGTGCAACGTACGATATCTTCAACTAACACGCAATGTCACTTCAAATGGAGGTAAGTAGAAAACTAAGGCCCGTATTTTTAAACCGCTCTCAGCTCTGATATCGATCTTGAGGTGCTGTTTTAAAAATCTATGAAAGAAAACAACATCTCAAGATCGATCTCAGAGTTGAAAGTGATTTATAAATACGGGCCTAAGTGGAGTTATGATTTTTTTACGAACGAAGAATACGGAATATCCCTGAAGTTTCAACTGAGGTATTTTTATTAATATTCATATATTCAATCCGTCGCGACGCAGTGGGACACCGGTTGACTGTAAGCTGTTCGAGGGTTCGATGCCTATTCGTAGTAATGACTATGTATCAATTATTCTTCGATAGAGAAAGCGCGGCGTTGAACCTGCTACTAGAAAAAAATCGGCCTAAAGTGCGGTGTTCTCCACTTCCCGACCAATTTATTAATATTTTATATATAACACTAGGTTTCCTCTGCCTACCCCGCTTTTTTTCTAGTTAATTTATTCAAAACTCATTTCGTATATAAAATGTAAAACAACTTCTTCCTTGTGATAAGAATATTATCTAGAAACACGACTAAACGTGTAAGCTCCGAGAATGCTTAAATTGCTTTTGTTTTGTTTTTCCCATTTTACTTGCAAAATGAGGAAATATTTTGACAATCAGCGAAAATTTACTTTGATACTGGATAACGTGTATTTTAAATATGTTGTTTGTATAAAATTTACATGAACACGCGCTTTTTTGATTTTTGTTTAATTTTTTTGACATCGTGGTGCAACAGAGTACTACTGTATTGATTGTGAGTTCGATGCCTATTCACTGGAATGGTAAAGTTATTTACATTTTTGCTCTATTGGGTTTCGATACTCAAAACGGAATGCTCAAAGAATGGTAGTTTTATCACTAGAGATCTCTAATATAACATGAACATGTGTGAAGCTGAGAAACTACTATTTATTTTGAAACATTAAATTATTTATCTATAATGAAATAACTGTCGGCATGACAGGTTATTGTCTTTGAGTTGTCAATTTCTGTAGTCATAATAGATGTCAGTCCTCGTGTAACCACAACTTTCTTAATCAGCTTCACGTTGAATCCTGCACACAGCTGGATCGACAGAGGGAATCTAGTGTTAGGACACTCCGTTCTCCATTTTTCACCGAATTATGAAGGCTTTCCGTGTTGAGTGGAGATTCTCAACACCGCGCTTTTCCTTGACACCAGAGCACGATAATATTTAAAATAAATAATTTAGTTCTTCGAGTGGGAATCAAATCANCGTTCGAGATTTACAGAGTTATTTAAAATCGGCAATTGTGTGTATTTTTGTAACATCTCAAAATATGTGTTGTTTTTTATTACTTTTTGGTACTTTTTTTGGATTTTAGGTAGTTATTTAGAGATAATTTTGTTGCTTTATAATATTGGAGAGAATAATCTCTTGCAACAGCTAGTGATGGCGTCCAAATATTTCGTTATACCTACTTTCGTCAAATTATTTGAGGCCAGTCGTGGCGCAGGCGCGCAAGTGTGTAAGCGTGACTGGTTGTTGATTTGATTCCCACTCGAAGAACTAAATTATTTATTTTAAATATTATCGTGCTCTGGTGTCAAGGAAAAGCGCGGTGTTGAGAATCTCCACTCAACACGGAAAGCCTTCATAATTCGGTGAAAAATGGAGAACGGAGTGTCCTAACACTAGATTCCCTCTGTCGATCCAGCTGTGTGCAGGATTCAACGTGAAGCTGATTAAGAAAGTTGTGGTTACACGAGGACTGACATCTATTATGACTACAGAAATTGACAACTCAAAGACAATAACCTGTCATGCCGACAGTTATTTCATTATAGATAAATAATTTAATGTTTCAAAATAAATAGTAGTTTCTCAGCTTCACACATGTTCATGTTATATTAGAGATCTCTAGTGATAAAACTACCATTCTTTGAGCATTCCGTTTTGAGTATCGAAACCCAATAGAGCAAAAATGTAAATAACTTTACCATTCCAGTGAATAGGCATCGAACTCACAATCAATACAGTAGTACTCTGTTGCAACACGATGTCAAAAAAATTAAACAAAAATCAAAAAAGCGCGTGTTCATGTAAATTTTATACAAACAACATATTTAAAATACACGTTATCCAGTATCAAAGTAAATTTTCGCTGATTGTCAAAATATTTCCTCATTTTGCAAGTAAAATGGGAAAAACAAAACAAAAGCAATTTAAGCATTCTCGGAGCTTACACGTTTAGTCGTGTTTCTAGATAATATTCTTATCACAAGGAAGAAGTTGTTTTACATTTTATATACGAAATGAGTTTTGAATAAATTAACTAGAAAAAAAGCGGGGTAGGCAGAGGAAACCTAGTGTTATATATAAAATATTAATAAATTGGTCGGGAAGTGGAGAACACCGCACTTTAGGCCGATTTTTTTCTAGTAGCAGGTTCAACGCCGCGCTTTCTCTATCGAAGAATAATTGATACATAGTCATTACTACGAATAGGCATCGAACCCTCGAACATTGCGCTTACAGTCAACCGGTGTCCCACTGCGTCGCGACGGATTCAATATATGAATATTAATAAAAATACCTCAGTTGAAACTTCAGGGATATTCCGTATTCTTCGTTCGTAAAAAAATCATAACTCCACTTAGCCCGTATTTATAAATCACTTTCAACTCTGAGATCGATCTTGAGATGTTGTTTTCTTTCATAGATTTTTAAAACAGCATCTCAAGATCGATATCAGAGCTGAGAGCGGTTTAAAAATACGGGCCTTAGTTTTCTACTTACTTCCATTTGAAGTGACATTGCGTGTTAGTTGAAGATATCGTACGTTGCACTTTATCTTATCAGATTTTAGAAATATCAATATTTTAAAAACAAAAAACATCTCCAATTCACATTTAAATCCACAACTGTCGCGTGCTGATGGAAATATACTGAATGAGTCGAGACGGTTACACGAATTGAATTTCTTTTTACATATATATGTATGTTTTTTTATGTGAAATTATGATGAACTCTAATTTTTGCATCTTTTAGCTAAGCAAAACGCGGCGTTAAGTTCCGTTACTCAATATGCACTGCCTTCACCATCATCGGAAAATGGGGAACGGATTTACGTTAATGGTAACGAAGTGTCTTGACACTAGGTTCCCAGGTTCGTTCTACCTACCTTGCTATATTATAAGCTAATTAAGTCCTGATAACTTATAATGACTTTTCTAAGTATTTCCTTGTTGACATTAATCTAAAATAATTACGGGTACTTGAGGGAAAGCTTTAGGAACAATTTAATTGCTACCTTTGACGTTTATTAGTATGAAAAGAGGGCTCTTATTTTTTATTAACATTCTTTACAATCTTTTTTTTTTCGTTTTATAGAGGCCAGTCGTGGCGCAAGGACACAAAGTGTACACGCGACTGGTTGTCGGTTTTATCCCCACCCCTGAATTTCCATTTCTTCGCTCTGGTGTCGAAGCAAAGTTCGGCGTTGAGTTCCGCCACTCAACACGCAATGCCTCCACAGTTCAGTGGAAAATAGGGAACGGAGTGTCTTAACTCTAGGTTCCCTCTGCCTACCTTGCTGTAAACGGGATACTGCGTGAAGCTGATTTTTTACAACCTTTTTACAACTTTTTTATCTATTAGCCGGTAGTTATAACTAACTTAAGTTGAAAATAAAAAATACCTATATTATTTTACTTATTTCGCGTATACCTTTATATCGCTTATTAGGTGCAACAATTACTTATTTGCATTTTTGAAACAAATTTCTTTTTTCACGATCTTTCCCACATATATACTGGTAGGCAGGCGGAACCTGGGAACCTAATAATTCTGGAAGTATTGCGTGTTGAGTGGCGGAACTCAAAGCCGCGCGAAAACAAGTAAAATTTATCAAAGTATGGGGAAAGCTTTATTACACACTTTTATTGCATCTCCTGTCATATTTAAAAACTGTAATATATGTATATATATATATATATAATAAATGAGTATAATACTATTTCGTCCTAGCTAGTTATAAATGGTATATCATTAATAACTTATAACAAAAGAAAACCGATTTCAAACTAAAGAGTTGAAATTGAGCTAGTCATCCATTTGTCGCGCACTTACTTAATCCAAATTTAAAACTTATATAATTTTCTCATAGCTGGTACTGTTAGAACTAGACTAAATTAAAATGGTGCCACAGAAAGCGCCAGCTCTCAAATAAAAAAAAAGAATCATCAAAATCGGTCCACCCAGTCGAAAGTCGAAAAAATGCTGAGGTAACAAACATAAAAAAATCTGTCGTATTGAGAACCTCCTTCTTTTACGGAAAAGTCTATTAAGAATTATAACTTGAAAGTAAACGCTAAAATAACAATTTTAGTAAATCTAAATTATATTGTGGAGCAATGGGGCAACGTCTGACTATAAATGCGATGGTTATGGATTCGATTCCCACTTGAATTAATCAATTATTATTGTCTTGACACTACCTTCTACTACGACTAGTTGAAAAAAAACAAAATTACATAGATAATTACATCACTTTTCAAGGCATCGCCATTACCCTAGCCGTTTTAATCTGATTTTTTCGGATCCACCCGGATATTGGCGAACGACTAACGGACCACTTTAGCGAATCTATTGAACGACCCACCCGACACTAACTACTGGTTTCAAATCTTTATCGGGCTTTATTTTTATTAGTTTGTAAATTACACTCCCTATTTACTATATAAAATAGTTTTCTTTTAGTATTATATAAGACTGACTTTTATTTACTTGCTTTTACTTTTACGACTGTAAAAGATTCGATTTCCACTCGAGCAAATTGATAATAAATAATATTATGTATTTAAATGGCAATATCTTAAAGTGAACCGAGTGACTTAACACTAGATTCCCAGGCTCCCTCTGCCTACAGTGTTAAGCTAAAAAAAACAAACAAACAATATATTAAATAAACTAAAGTACTATCACGGTTCTGGGGCAATCCTATGATTACACTACTACTCTAGAGTAAATGTAAATTGTTTTGTTTCATTAAATATTCAATTATTCAAATTTAACATATTATTGTTTGTAATTAGCGAATATAATTAATTTTAATCATTGTAAATAATAATAACATTCTACATACAGTAGACTGCACGCGGAATCTCTCGCGTCAACTCTTTGTTTAATTAATTTCATAATATTTCTGTTTTTATAAAAAAAAATACAAAAAGAGGCCAGTCGTGGTGCAGGGGCACACAATGTGACTGTAAAACCGACTGGTTGTGGGTTCGATTCCCACTCGAGGAGATGAAATATTTACTTAAATTTATGTTTCTGGAAAGTGAGGAACGGAGTGTCTTAACACTAGGTTCCCTCTGCCTACGCTGCTGTCTGTCGGATACAGCGTGAAGCAAATAATAATAAAATAAATATGTAAAATAGGGAAAAAAAATCTTTTCAAATATATACAACGGATATGCTATAAATCTATATTACAAGCAAGTAATATAAGCTATATCAAAAAAGTACTTCAACTATGATGAAAAAAAAACAATGCAATTACGTTTGTAATTGCGTAGTCTGATTACTTTTTCAACTTCCCGCAGATAGCAGGTGTAACCTGGGAACCTAATTTTGAGACATTCCGTTCCCCGTTTTCTCGATGCATTGCGTGTAGAGAGTTTTTTTTTAAATAAGGTTCACCAAAATAAAATTAAGCTCAAATACTTTCTTACATACAGCTCCATGTAAACTTTTGTCGTTCAACCTTTCATACAAAGCTTTCCCATACAATAAATACTTAAAGAATTTTTCCTTTAAACCGCAGTACAGCAGATATATACAACGGAGATTACTAAGAGTGGTTTAAGCAACCAACGGGGAGTCACATTCCACCCCGGTTCAAGTAAACATCGTTGTAATTAAAACATTACCATAAAATAGATGCAATATTCAAAATAGCAAGTCCTGTGGGAAACGAACAAGATTATTCGAGGTTTGTTTGTATTTTGAGTTTCCGCTTCCAACGTTTTATACGGATTGTTAAATTGAAGATGTAATTTAGAGAATTTGTCTTTGACGTCATTTTGTGGTATACTAGCTTTAACCTGTGACTTCGTTCTCGTTGTGTATAGTCTACGAGTATAGCTTTCCTCATTAAAGGGATTATCGGATAAAAAAGTACTTTTTCAAATCGAACCAGTAGTTCCTGAGATTAACACAATCAACCAAACAAACTCTACAGCTTTATAATATTATATTATAGAGGTTTATTTATCTCTATATATAATAAGACAGTAAAAATATTTTGTCTGTACATTTAGTAATTTTGACTGAAATGGATGAATGAATGAATGAAGAGGGGGCACTTAAAAAGAATAATAGAAAGCAAAAATATATTTTTTTTTAATTTCTTGTCTGTCTGTCTGTCTGTCTGTCGATATGTATGTCCACATTTTTCTCTGACATTACAGAACCGATTAAAAGTTTCACCAAATGCTTCTTTTTAACTCAACTTAACTACTAAAGTTTAGTTCATCAAAATCGGTTCATTAAAAAAAAGTTATCGTCATTTGAATGAACTCAAGGCATTAGTTTGCCTGCGAATGTTATATAGCAACCGCGCTGTTAAGATTCCTGGCTAGACTGTTGATAAAAATATATATATTTGAATCAATATTATACAATATTTTATACAACAAAGTAAACAAAATTGAACTGTTAGTGGAGATTACTTTCATAAATCATAACAGTTAAGTTTAAATCGTAATTAATTCAACACAGAGATAAAGAACGATTAGATCTTCAAAGAAACATCAAGTAAATACATAGATTTTTTGGTTCGATCGTTCGTTTGAAATAAATCTATGTGAAAATGCCTAAAAACATCCTTTCTACGTGTACTCTATAATAACTACATATTTACCAATTATACATTTAGCTAATACATAACATAGGTAAAAAGAACGTAATGTTACAAAAATGTTATATATACATATAAAAAATAATTAGCTTTATGTATATTTTATGAATATCAAATATCAACATTGGTCGTATGTTTTAGTTCGAAACAATCAAAAATTCTTATAGAAATTACGATAATGTCGTAAAAAAATCATATTATAATATTACAGGTTGTCAATCAATTCTGCTTATTAAATCAATAATTATGTATTTTAAGCGGGCAAAGCCGTGGGCGAGCCGCTAGTATACTTATATATAAAAAGAGAAACGTAAGTTTAACAACTAATTATAATTTTTTTTTTCATGGTTTATATAACGTAGTGCCTACAGAAATACGCGTATTTAAGACATTTCTTTTAATAAATTCCAATAAAATATAATTACTAATTGATTCAGTTGGAATATGATGGTTTATATCATACTTACTTTTTCATGTTTCTAGTATTTAGGAGCATCCATGCATGCTTCTACGTGAACGTAACGTAGGTGCAAGAGGCCAATGAGACAATATCTAACTGTAAGCGAAATGATTGTTACTCTTTTAGCTTCACACTGCATTCTGCACTTAGCATAATAGGCAGAGGGAACCTGTGAACCTAGCGTTAAGACATTTCGTTCCCATTAACACACTTCCGCCCACCTGCTTTTCATGGAATTCATGAAGCATTGCGTGTTGGGTGACGGAACTCAATACGCTGCACACTATCTCGTTTCCAAAACAAGGAAATGAAAATATTAAATATTTAGAACCCACGACTGTCGCATTTACAATTCCACAATAGTGTCCCTGCGCCATGACGGCCTCAAGCCTCTTTCGCCTCCTTTGTCGATTTCAGCTTGAGGAAAATCTTATATTTTATTATTTTCATGTTCCCTTTCTTATCAGAAAAAGTGCAGCGTTAAGTTCTGCCACTCAACACTTCTGAATTCAGAAAAAAAAGCAGAATATCATGTCACAAGATCCATACTGCCCACACTGCAAAAAAACGATACAAAATTTTTTGGCCTAAAACAATTTAAAATGTATTCAGATTTAGATTTATTCACACATAAATCTGATCTTATCAAAACATAAGCAAAAATACAATATATTATAGTGAACGATCCTGAACAATTTTGTAATAGTAGAATAAGTACAATTTGTTGTATACCCTTTACTTTGTATTCGGCTGTAGTCCGTGAGAGGATAAATTATAGTTAACCCTTACCGAAATCAATAAATGCCTCCAGCTCTTTTCATTACACTACAAGGGTGAGGTGATCAAAATTCGTACCATAAATTCTGTTGAGTTGTTTTTTTTTTCGATTTGCAAACTTATTAGAAGTTTAGTGAATTTCACTTTGGTTAATCGCGATAATCTCAAGAACTGCTGGTTCGAATTGGACTTTTTTTGTGTTAGGTATAATAAATAAAAAAAATACATCAGCTTCACGCTGTATCTCGCACACTGCAGGGTAGGCAGAGGGAACCTAGTGTTAAGACACTTCGTTCCCCACTTTCTGCTGAATTCTGGAGGCATTGCGTGTTGAGTGGCAAAACTCAACGCCGCGCTTGTCCTCGACACCAGAACGAAGAAATCGAAATATAAATTTAAATAAATATTTCATCTCCTCGAATGGGGATCGAACCCACAACCCGTCGGTTTTACAATCACACTTTGTGCCCCTGCGCCACGACTGGCCTCATGTGTTAGGTAAGTTGTCGTTTTATTAAAGAAACCTATACCTAGGTGTTGATGACGTCAGCTTTTGAATTGCGGATTTTAAGATAAAAATGAATGTTTATTGTGTTTTTATTTGCACGAAGGTTGGATAATTGTAGTATTTTCGAGATATTATTTGAATTTTAACTGTTATAAGTCGCTTTCGCACAGAGGTGAAAATATATAACGCCGATGAATCGGAGCCTTGCATTCCATTTTTTTAAACGTGTGAACACTAAAGTTTACAAAACTACTTTATTTTGATAGAATCCAATCAATCATGCATACTTCTTAGTTATTTCCTTTAACTCACAGAGACGAATCTGCTTGTAAAAATTGGTATTATTTGTTCAAACGTCTTAACGCTAGATTCCCAGGTTCCCTGTACCTAACCTGCTATATGATGGATACATCGTGAAGTTAAGTATTAATAAAAAAAGGCTAAATTCATATTAATATTTTTATAAGTATTTTAGTTACTATACATACATCAATTTTAATAATTTTGTCTGTCATGTCTTGCTTTGCTATTAATTCACAATTTCATCATTAAAATTTGATAGTTTTAAATACCTGAAGAAAATTAAAATATAAATATATTTACTTTCATTTTATACTCACCTATACTAGTATAAACCTCTTCAGGCAGGCAATCTCCTGTACACGGGGGCTTGAGACATTCACGTCGTTACGACGAGTGGCGGTAGATTACAGTGGCACTCGTTATAAAGTTCTTTGCCCTGAAACCTCTTTCCTTCAAACATTGTTTTTTCTTTGTTTTCGTTCGCAATGAATTCGGGAAGCTGAGACCTCTAATGTACTGTATGTAATACTGTACACTATACTAGAATAATTAGGTTTTGTTTTTATTTTTGTTTTTTAAAATATTTTTTAATAAAATAAGCAGAATAAATTCACAAAGCTAATGCAAAACAAGCAAAATCATATAAATATATTTTTTTGTTCACAACGTTACTGCAAAACAAGCAAAATTATGTGTTTTTAACATTTTTAAAGTGTTAATCCACACTTGAGAAAGAAAAATACTTATTTAGAAAACGTACAAAAATTTGAACGTAGCGGGACTCGAACCCGCGCCTCCTGAAAACCGACCAGGACGTTTTCTAAATAAGCAAAATTATGTAATATATTTTTTTAGTTTCTTTTTGTATCTTGCACATAGCAGGGTAGGCAGAGGCACTCTGGGAACCTAGTGTTAAGACACTCCGTTCACATAAAGACACTTTCGTTGTTCACTTTCAATCCCTACTAAGGGGAGTGTACTATTTTCATTTCTCCGTTCTGGTAGATAAAGCGTGGTATTGAGTTCCTCCAGTCAACGCTTAATGTCTTTTAAATTTGGCGTTGCGTGGGGTGCGGAGTGTATTAAGATTAGGTTCCCTCTGCCTTTCCTGCTATGCGGGTAAAAGATTGTAGTTGAACAAAGTTACTACATATCTGTACATTTAATTATTATAAATTTATATATAAGTACTACAGTACAGAAAAAAATCATGTTTTACTTATATATTTGACTGATTTGTCAAAAATTTCACATTTTTCTATTTATGCTTTTAAGAAGCATTCTCTCTCGCAAATGATAATTGTAAGTAATAATCTATGGGTAGCGGCAATTTGTAAAAATCTCTCTACAGAGATGCTAGCAACAAAAATAAGTTGTAACAAGCGTATAAAAATTTTGACCTAGCCCGATGAGAACGTATGGCTTAATTGGACAGAGCGCTTGGATCGTTTCCAAGATGCGCGGGTTCCAGTCCCGTTACGTTCCAATTTTCATGTTAAAAAAAAGCATTAAATATTGTATTGCAATATTTTAAGTTTACCTGTGTTATATTAAACATATAGTCTACACGGTAATTTTCTTTGTAAAATAAAAGAATATTTTTTTTTCCATTCTCACGCTGTATCCTGCACACAGCAGGGTAGGCAGAGGCAACCTAGTGTTAAAACGGTCCGTTCCCCACTTTCCACCAATTTTTTGGAGGCAATGCGTGTTGAGTGGCGGAACCCAACGAATGAAGTCAGTCTTGTGTCTTGATGCCAGAGCGAAGAAATCTAAATATTTATAAATAATCATTCAAGAATATTATTATATTTTTACCACAAAGTCGATAAAATGGATCTAAGCGTATCATACACTGCTTTGCATACACTTTTGTAACGAAATTTATTCATACTCTATTTACAAAAAAATAAACAAAAACATAAGTATGTCATTTTTGAATGTTAAAGGAGGCCAGTTGTGATGCAGAGACACAAGCATGTGTGTGTATGTGTGTTGTGGGTTCGATTCCAATTTAAGGAAACGAAATATTTAATATTTTCATTTATTCGCTCGGGTCTGGAGGCAAAGCGCTGCGTTTCGGGCGGAAAGTGGACAACGGACTGCTTCAGCACGTGGTTCTCTGTATGCTCAAAAAATGTTCTTATGTTGTAAATGTAAATGGTTAAGAAAAAATTGAGAGAGTTAAACATTTGTCAACCTTGATAATGTCATCGCTTCTAAACCGTCGTGATCAAGTCAGCTTAGATAAAAATTTGCGGCAATAAAAGTACAATTTTAAAGAAAACAAATAAATAAATCAGCTTCACGCTGTATCCAGGTAGGCAGAGGGAACCTAGATTTCGGTAGAAAGTTTAAGGTGGAGTGTCTAACACTAGGCTCCCTTTGCCTACCCTGCTATATACAGGATACAGCTTGAAGCTAAAAAAGAAGAAGCTCCACCACACCAGAGGGCAAGATGTATCATCGGACTATAGTCAGCTCATTCTGCAAGAATCCAGGGCAATACGCGAGGCAACTAAAAAATTGTCAGTGTCAGTTTGCGTTGTTATTCGGCGCTCAACACTACATTTTATCTTATCCTCGTTCGAACCAACAACCATCGTATTTATGATAAGCCTAACTGAGCCCTCGTGGTGTATTTTTTAATTAACATTTGTGGGGCAATTACAATTAAATAGAGATTTACTAGACCTAAAAATCAGTAGCCTGAACAAGTTTTCACATAAATCTTAAGCCCAACGCCATAAATCTCATGCCGGCTATCATAATCCACTTTTATCAATAGCTCATCTTCTTTTACTTTTGTTCTTAACGTTATTGAATATAGAAAAATATAATTTATTTTTATAATAATAAGCAATAGATATCAGAGGTTTGAGGCCAGTCGTGGCGCAGCGGCACGAAGTGTGGAGACAAAGAGCGGAGTTGAGTTCCGCCACTCAACACGCAGTACCTGCGGAACTTGGCGGAAAGTGGGGAGTGTCTTAACACTAGGCAGAGGGAACTCTGCCTACCCTGCTGTGTGCGGGATACAGCGTGAAGCTGATTTTAATATTTTATTAAATAATCGTGTTACCCAAATAATATATAGAAAAGAAGAATAAGAGGAGAAAGAAAGTTAATATCAAATGAAGACTCACCAGGAAGGATAATGGTCATTAATAATAATTTTTATATTATATTTTTTTGAGGCCAGTCGTGGCGCAGCGGTACGAAGTGTGACTGTAAAACCGACTGGTTGTGGGTTCGATCTCCACTCGAGGAGATGAAATATTTACTTAAAATTTATATTTCCATTTCTTCGCTCTTGTGTCGAGGTTAAGCGCGGTGTTAAGTTCTGCCACTCAGCACGCAATGCCTCCAGAATTCGGCTGAAAGTGGGGAACGGAATGTGTTAGACTGGGTTCCCTCTGCCTACCCTGCTGTGTGCGGGATACAGCGTGAAGCTGATTTATTTTTATTTTATAATTTTTTAAGCTTCACGCTGTACCCCCCACATAGCAGTAGGAGAGAGAAACTGGCAACGTAGTATCAAGACTTCGATTTTACACTTTCTCTTCATTTCTAAAGGCATCGCATGTTGAGTGGCAGAACTCAATGCCGCTCTTTGCTAAATATTTCATTTCTTCGGGGAATGGAACTCACAACCTGTCATGTGTACAGTCGCTCGCTTATGCCACTGCGCCACGATTGACTCCATTTTTAATTTTTGATCACTGTATTGATTAATTATTATTACTAATACAGTACATTTATCTACTTCATTTTAAAGTCAAATTCTAAATCCTCTAAATATTCTGGGTACGTTCTGTTGGAGGCTGCTTTGGGTTGCTAATATTTAAGGTCGAAGGTTTGTTTATTATAAAACTGTGGAAGTGTTTATATTTGAGATAATCGTTTATATATTAAAAAAAATCTTTAGTGTAATCTTTCTATCGGTTCATAATTTTTTTTGAAGGACATAAAGTGCTTTTTTACAGCTTCTCTATATCCCGCACACAAGGTAGACACAGGGAACCTAGTGTTAAGACACTCCCCACTTTCCGCCGAATTCTGGAAGCATTGCGTGTTGAGAGGCGGAACTCAACGCCGCGCTTTATCTGGGCACCAGAGCAAAGAAATGAAAATATAAATTATTATTATTTTTTATTTCCAAGAGTGAGAATCAAACACACATCCGTTAACTATACATTTATCGATAATAATATTATAAGTATTTCAGTATTGAGCAGTGAAAGCAAATCCTAATGCTTTCTCCGGAGGAGGAGCCTGTTCATCACATAATTATATGAAAATTCAATTAAAAAGAAATATATAATTTTTTTGTTCAGCTTTACGCTGTATGTGAGATAATCTGGGAAGCCAATGTTAAAATAATCCATTCCCTATAAAATACATTACCTTTTTTTTAACAGTCACACGCTTGGGTGCTGCATCACGACAGCCTCGATTTTCAAGATTAATTGGATTTTTTTATTAAAAAATTAAATTAAATTAAATTAGCTTCACGCTGTATCCCGCACACAGCAGGGTAGGCAGAGGGAACGTAGTGTTAAGACACTCCGTTCCCCACTTTCTGCCGAATTCTGGAGGCATTGCGTGTTGAGTGGCAGAACTCAACGCCGCGCTTAACCTCGACACCAGAGCGAAGAAATGGAAATATAAATTTAAGTAAATATTTCA
>JAAIXJ010000688.1:7534-37321 GCA_013403705.1 Heliconius hermathena | reverse complement strand
TTTTATTTATTGGGGTAAACAAACAGTGCACATACATGTAAATAAAAGAACAGCATAACAAAATATATAAATGTAACACCAACACCGTTTACCACAGATTATTATAAATGTAACATAATATATACGTAGGTACGCCAAACACAATATTATTTAAGCAGTGAATTTATTGCTTTTTTGAAACTGCTAGGACGCGTTGCCGCAATATCAATAGAATTAAAGTGATTATTATATGAGTTAACCATTCTGTATAGTGGTTGACGTTTACCGGCATTTGTTCGACAACGATTGGTTGCAAATAATCGAGAAGGATTGCGGCAATGTGTTCTAGTTGGTATACAGTAACAAATTTGATTAATCAGACTAGGGCAATCATACTTATTGTGGCATAAACTATATAAAAATAATGCTTCGAGCTGCTTACGTCTTGCTTCTAATGTAATGAGCTTATAATCGTTAAGCAATTGCACATACGGTATTTGATTGCCATAGCATCTGTACTGCATGGCACGTAAAAATTTAATCTGAATACTTTCAAGACATACTATGTACTTATTATATAAAGGATTCCATACAGGCACAGCGTACTCAACCTGGGAGCGAATTAAAGCCTTATAAAGAGTGAGATATGAAGAAGGACGCCTAAAATTTTTGGTAGATCGCATAACAAAGCCATACATCTTAAAGGCTTTATTTTTAATACTTTCAATTTGTAAATCAAGATGAAGCTTGTGATCCAGTAGGACCCCAAGATCTCTGATGGAGTTTACAGTTTCAAGCTGCACATCATATAACCTATACGAAAATTGGCTAAAGTTTTTCTTTTTCGTAAAGATGATATGCTTACATTTATTTAAATTTAAATTAAGTTTATTGTCTTTGCAGTATGTTGAAAAATTATTAAGATCTTCTTGAAACTTGAAGTGGTCATTGAGATTATCTATAGTATGATAAATTTTTAGGTCATCCGCGTAGAGTAGAATGTTACAGAATTTAAAACATTTCTTAATATCATTAATAAACATTAAAAACAATAAGGGGCCCAATATGGATCCCTGTGGGACGCCAGAGGTTATGGGTACAAAATCTGACTCGTAACCACTAACGGCAACTTTTTGAGTGCGATTAGTAATATATGACTTAAACCAACGCCATAAATTACCACGGATCCCATTAAAGGCAAGTTTCTCCAACAGAATTTTGTGATCCACTGTGTCAAAAGCTTTTCGAAAGTCTGTGTAAACACTATCCACTTGCTTATTATTATCAATACATTCAAATAAATGATTTGTGTAAACTATTAGGTTAGTGCTTGTCGAGCGAAGTTGAACAAAGCCATGTTGTTCAGGAATTATGACCCTATGTAGCGAAGGGTATATGGCTTTGTGGACTAGTCTCTCAAAAACTTTAGAAAGAGCTGGTAATATCGATATTGGGCGATAATTTTCTACATTTGACTTATCACCATTCTTAAAAACTGGTGTTATTCGTGCAGATTTCCATACTATAGGAAAAACGCCTTCTTTAAGACATAAATTAAATAAGTAAAGTAAGGGTTGACATAAAGCTGATGCACAAGATTTTAGGAGGATTGGTGGTATGTTATCTAAACCTTGACTTTTAGAAGTATCTAGCGTACGTAGCTCATTTAAGATTTCACATTCCGATAAAACAAGACTTGTTAAATTGAGATCTGAAGTTGTATTCATATCAGGAATACTATCTATGTTGTAATCGGGTGGAACACAATTCGGTTCAAAAACTGACTTAAAATATTGGGAGAATAAATCACTAATATTATTAGGATTATTTGCACACATATTGTTGTATGTAATTGATTTAGGAATGCTTAAACTACTTGTCAAATTATGAATATACTTCCAGAAGTATTCGCAATGTTCATTAATATTATTTTCGACTGTATTTATATAGTGATCATAGCAAATTTTTGAGATATCCTTAAATCTATCCCTGTACAAAGCAAACTTCTCATAGTCAGATGTATTTTTGTAAGTTTTCCACTTTATCCAGGCGTTATTTTTATTTTTAAAAATGTGAACCAAAGCTGAATTAAACCAAATAGGAAACTTAGACGATTTCACTAACTTAGTAGGTACATTTTGTTTTATAATGCCATACAGTTTATCGTAAAATACTGAAATGGCACATTCAGCCTTTTTACCAGAAAATGTGGAATTCCAATCAATTTCTTTTATGGCTGTCGACATATTATCAAAGTTTGTATTATGAAAATTGTACACAATTCTAGGCTTATTGACTATAAATATACATTCAGGATTACTACAAATAGGAACAAGAACGTAAAATGATGGATGATAACTATCAGGAGGCACTAGTGAAATTGGTGCAAGAAAAGATTCACAATCGGTAATATCGGTAATAAACAAGTCAAGTATATGGTTATTACAGTTTTTAAATTTATTAAGTTGAAATGTGCTAAAGGATTTGATAAAGTTATATAAATACTTACAGGATGGGTTATAATCACTGGAAAATAAAGGTTTAAAATACTTAATTGAATCTTGCCACTCCATTTTAGAAACATTAAAGTCCCCTACAACGATAAACTTGTCGAAATAACCAGATTGTAAAATGACCTGTAAATTATCAAAATACTGCTCATAAATAGTAGCTGACATATTAGGCGGGAACTAGACGGCATTAATTAAACAGCAATAATCTTTCATATGCAATTCAATAAAAAGAGTATCTACAAGGGGTGAGGGGAACGGGTCGCGCGTCGCAGGCGCAACGCGGCTCCATGCAATGAACGGCCTCGCGCCCAGTCCAATGCGTACAGCCACGAGTATACCACCGCCGTCGCATCGTCCACATCCTTCGAAGTCGCGGTCACAACGAAATACGTTATAACGTGAATCCATAAATTCGCTATCTAAAATATTTTTATTTAACCACGTTTCACTTAAGATAATGATATCGTAATTGTGTGACAGAATATTCATATATAGTGTGTTTAGCTTAGTTTTTAGGCCGCGACAATTCTGGTAATAAATAGACAAAGTGTATCTATCCATCGCATAACGGTTCACATAAGTATATTATGCATGTAAACATACATATAAGAAGTGCATATTGTAGCAGGCCTTGATGTGCAGATTGAAAAAAAGTAATTCGCAGTAATAGGAATTTCGAATAGTTTATATAGTACTTTTTTAGAAAACGTATAAAAATTCTGGTTTAAACGTAGTTTTACTTGTGCCATATAAATTGTATTTTTAAATTTATGATTAGTAACAATAGTATTTGCCGTGATTACACTATTTTGCTATTCTTAATAATGAATTTAGTTTAGTTTTAGTATAGTTTAGTTTTAGTTAGTAAATGTTCGGTCGAAAATAATCCTGTTCAAAAATAAATACGTTACAATCGTGAAATTTACAGAACTTCTAATATAACAAACACCAGTTGCGTAGTAGGACAGCGTCTGCCCAGTAGATTCAATCCCCAAGGATAAGTTAATTTCTTCGCTCTGGTAGGAAGAAAGTTCTCGAAAGTTCGGCCGAAAAGTAGGGAACAAAGTATCTCAACACTACTAGTGTTATGTCCCTCTGCCTATCCCGCTATATGCGGGATATAGCGTGAAACTAAAAAAAATAACTTAAAAAAAATGTATCTAATAATAGTGTAATAATGTTAGATAAAGTCTTGTCAAGACCGGAAATCGAGTTATTGGAAACTTCTACATTAGATAGGTATTACCCATGAGAGATTCTCTTACTTTTAGCTACGAGACACTTTAGAAGCAATATTTTTTTATCAAAATCTGCTAAGTAATTTACCTCGTCGAAACAAAGTGCTTGTGTAATTTAGATCTTCTATCTCGAGGGATTTTGTTTGTTTCTTTTTCATGCAAAATTTATTTTAGACTCGATATAAGTTATGTACTATAGCTAATTTATAGATTGATACACATAAAAAATAAATCAAATAAATCAGCTTCACGCCGTATCCTGCACGCAGCAGGGTAGGCAGAGGGAACCTAGTGTAAAGACACACGTTCCCCACTTTCTGTCGGATTCTGGAGGCATTGGGGGTTGAGTGGCGGAACTCAACCCCGCGCTTTGCCTCGACACCAGAGCGAAGAAATGGAAATATAAATTTAAATAAATGTTTCATCTGCTCGAATGGGGATCGAACCCACAACCAGTCGGTTTTACAGTCCCACTTTGTGCCGCTGCGCCACGACTGTCCTCAAATATATATAATTGACATTATTTTCAATCGTATGATATTATCGTTTTATATCTCATCAGGGACATAGGATCTATGGAAAAGATTTCCACTACTTGCGATCTAGTGCAGCAGCCTTTCAGGTACTACCAGCTCGAACTGCCAACATTTTCAACAATACCTCCAGGTAATATGAGGTCGGCCTGGTTTTCTTTTGCAAATTGCCTGCCACCTTAGTTGGAAATATGATTAAAGTAGGCAGAGGGAACGTGGGAACCTGCGCCATGACTGGCCTCATTACTAAGTCTACGTAATATGAAGCGTACTCTATCTCTATCTACCAGACAAAAAACAATAGAAAGGTGAAAATAAAAAGATTTTTCTCTGTGCTTATAATGTAAATATATTATTGATGTATAAAATAATATTGTATCTTATATAAATTATTCTAAGATTCACAAATGTGTGTTTTTATAAATTAAATAGTTTGCATTGACTATGTAATTGAATAATCAAATTCCTGTATTAAATTTATGAAATAAAATAAATTTTCTATAAATAAATTTTCTATTGATACTACCAGGAAAGGATCAGCGTGGTCCTACGAAGGGTCTTCCTATTTAACTTTAACCTATCGCTAATTATAATAAAATCATTTATATTTTCTCTATATTATTTATATTATCAGCTTCACGCTGTATCCCACACACAGCAGGGTAGGCAGAGGGAACCTAGTGTTAAGACACTCCGTTCCCCACTTTCTGCCGAAATCTGGAGGCATTGCGTGTTTAGGGGCAAAACTCAACGCCGCCCTTAACCTCGACACCAGAGCGAAGAAATGGAAATATAAATTTAAGTAAATATTTCATCTCCTCGAGTGGGAATCGCACCCACAACCTTAAGCGTTAAAGGTGGGACGTGTATTTGAAATATGCCGTGTGATCCCGGCCTAGAATAGGATCATCCTGGTACTGGTGGTGTCGTAAGAGGCGACTAAATACGTGTGGTAGAGTCACGTCACCAGTAATGGCAACACGTATGGGCAGACTCGACCGGATCAATACCACCCCCGGCATTTGAGACCCGCGTTAAGTAGTGGCTTTCGTTTCGTTTCGCATCAGGTAATACCGGGCTCCGGCGCCCAACCCACCTTAAAGGCCGACAACGCACCTGTAGCTCCTCTGGTGTTGCACGGGGTCGTGGGCGGCGGTAATCACTTACCATCAGTTGACCCGAACGCTCGTTTGCCTTCTCTTTTCCATAAAAAAAATACTTATATTACTTTGATATTTAAGAATACTCGAACACAGTATATATATTTACATAACGTAAAATAAAAAAAAACATAACAAAACATATTATATTAGTTACAAAAAACTAAAAACACGCTTAGGAATACACTAGACTGTTTTCAGTTAAAAGGAGAAATGGACAAAATGATTGTTTTTAGCTGCACGTTGTAACCCGCATTCAATCCCGTGCTTTGCCTCGTTACTAGAGCGGAGAAATTAAAATACGCAGTGTTTTATTCCATACAACTTTTTAAGCCTTTTCTCTTTAAGCCTAGAATCGCCAATTTTATTCCGAATAAAACTGAGATAACCTAGTTATATATCCAATCCTTTTCTTATTTTCCGCTTATTTAGAAGCAATATGTATTACATTATTTAGTTAGAGCTGGAAAACGGAAACGATTAAATAATAATATATTCTTGTTTTATAAATTCTTTATTGTAGGTTGTCTAAAACAAGAAATAAAGTGTTATTATATAGTTAAAAAAATAAAGTTAAGTTATGTAGAATTAGAAGCCAGTCGTGGCGCAGGGGCACAAAGTGTGAATGTAAAACCGACTGGTTATGGGTTCGATCCCACTCGAGGAGATGAAATATTTACTTCAATTTATATTTATATATTTCCATTTCTTTCCTTTGGTGTCGAGGCAAAGCGCGGCGTTGAATTCTGCTCAACACGCAATGCCTCCAGAAATCGGCAGAAAGTGGGGAACGGAGTGTCTTAACACTAGGTACCCTCTACCCTGCTGTGTGCGAAATATAACATGAAGCCGATTTGATTTGTTTTGATTTATTTATTATATTATTTTACAATTATAATGAGAATACAATTACAAGTGCTTCAAATTCAAATTCATAGATTTTATAACATAGTTTATTATAGTTCGACTAAACAAAAGCAAACATCCTTATTTATCCACCACTCAACTCAAAGCTGTACATCACACCAGCTCATTGATACCATAACATAATATTTTTACCTGAGCTATATACAAAATACAAATATAATAATATGATGAAACAGTTATAATATAATGTGATAATGATTGAGGCCATTCGTAGGGGCACTAAGTGACTATAAACGCGACTGGTTGTGAGTTCGATCCCCACTAGAGGAAATGAAATACTTATAATATTTAAATTTATGATATAAATTCCTTCATATATATTTATTTCTTCGCTCTAGTTGAGTTCCGCCACTCAGCACGCAATGCCTTCAGAATTCGGCAGTAAGTGGGAAACGGAATGTCTTAACACTAGGTACCCTCTACCCTGCTGTGTGCGAAATAAACGTGAAGCTGATTTGATTTGTTTTGATTTATTTATTATTTTATAATTATAATGAGAATACAATTACAAGTGCTTCAAATTCAAATTCATAGATTTTATGACACAGTTTATTACAGTTCGACTTAACAAAAGCAAACATCCTTATTTATTCACCACTCAACTCAAAGCTGTACGGTCCATGAGAAACAAAATATTTTAACACTTGGTTCCCTCTGACTACCCTTCAATGCGGAAAAAACATGAAACTAGTTTCGTCTTTAGAATCGTCACAGATGTCGCGATCCTAAAACAACCAAATACACCGAAAAACCGGACAAGTGCGAGTCGGGCTCAACCATCGAGGGTTCAGTAAAAAAATTGGAGGTCTCAAGCTTTTTTCTGAAATTCAAACTTAGCTTAGCTTCAACTAGCGGCTTTAATACCAAATTTTACCCCCTTTTAAGGCTAATATTTTTTTTGATTTAACAATAAATGTATATATTTCAGATTTTTTGCAACATATTATAAACAGCCACATCTTTTTTGAATCAAAGGACCGTACCGTACGTATCTGTGTATAAAGTTTGAATTTCAACTAAATATCTCCAAGTTTTTCTAAGATAAAGGCTCTTGATAGATTAACAAACAGACGGTCGTACAGACGTACAACAAAATTACCTTATATATTTCCTTTTGTCCGCAACAGTTACGGAACTCTAAAAAGAGATAATAATGTCGTCTTGAAAATGTAAAAAATATTATTTTTTGTTCACTCATATAATATTTCTCATTTTCTTCAGTACAATTTAAATAAAACCAATTTATAACCTTATTCTGTTACATACAAAAACACGTACTCTTCCTAAAATAATGTACAATATTAGCATAATGTGAGAGGCGTCGTTAAAGGGGCTTAGATTTCCATCTCCATATCACACATTGTTAACTTCGTAAAATACGACAGCAATTAAACACACGATTACTGTGAAATATAGAATTATATATTTTAATTTTATTCACAAAATTAAACAAATTTATAAATAAACACTCGCGACACAGTGGCTAATCGGTTAGCTATGGTTGTAGATTCTATTCCCACTCGGAGATATGAATTATTTTTACTTTCCCGCTCTGACAAGGCACAGTACATCGTTTAGTTCCACCACTTAACCAGAAGAGATTCGAATCTTTTCTTAAAGTACACGCATAAAGTATAAAATAAAAAAACTACAAAGTTTAACTTAAAGTATAAGATAAAACAGTAATTAAATTTAAAAAGAAATATGTTGAGGCCAGTCGTGGCGCAGGGGCACAAGGTGTGACTGTAAAACTAATTGGTTGTGGGTTCGATCCTCACTCGAGGAGATGAAATATTTACTTAAATTTATATTTCCATTTCTTCGCTCTGGTGTCGAGGACAAGCGCGGCGTTGAGTTCTGCCACTCAACACACAGTGCCTCCAGAATTCGGCAGAAAGTGGGAAACGAAGTATCTTAACACTAGGTTCCATCTGCCTCTGCAGTGTGCGGGATACAGCGTGAAGCTGATTTTAAGAAATATGTTTGACCTACATGCATCATTATAACAAAACGTACAGGAGATGTACTTTTCTCATAAATTTTCGTTTATAGGAAGACGTGACATACTAAATGGCGAAATCTGATGTTTTTACTTTTTTCCCGACTGTTTATTCTAATCCGTCAAACAAAAATCTTAAACTTAAACTTGACTTGGGTCGAGTCATGCAGGGGCACTAGCGTGCGATTGTAGACGTGTCAATTCGGAAAGTGTAACAGAAGTATCTTAATGAGAATGGAATATTTTAACCCCGTTGTTTCCAGATCCTGTCGGTCTATCCTGCTATGTGCGTGATACTGCGTGAAACTAAATAAAAAACTAAAAAAAAAAGAGATAATCGTACCTACAACCATCACATTCATAGCCAGTCAATGTCCAACTGCGCCTCAATTAAACATGGATGTTATCAATCTTATCTATCTATATAGGTACTTAAGAAAAAAACCTTCACTCAAAACGGGTTAAGTTAATCTACTCCAAGTATCGGAAAACTAAAAAAAGCAAATATGCTAAACACAAGGGGACTTAAAGTATCAAGTGAAATAATGGAGATCTCCAGTGGAGCACAGCCCGCTTGATAGGCGGTGTGCAGCAAATTTTAAAGTCAAATCGCGAATCGCAAAATATTCAAAGCTATGCTGTGGCTGTTTCGACTTGCAAATCGTATCGCCCTGTATACTAGACTGGTTTGATGTTTACTGGGACAGAGGTACTGCACACACTCTTACGGTTTATACTAGCTAAGTCGTATAGTTTTTTTTTCAGCTTCTCGCTGTAACTCGCACACGGCAGGGGAAACCTAGTGTTAAGACACTCCATTCCCCCCTTTCCACTAATTTCTAGAGGCATTGCGTGTTGAGTGGCGGAACTCAACGCCACGCTTTACTCTCGACACCGGAGCGAAGAAATGAAAATATAAATGTAAATAAATATTTCATCTCCTCGAGTGGGGATCGAACCCACAACCAGTCGATTTACAGGCGCACTTTATGCCCCTGCGCCACGACTGGCCTCAAAGTCATCTATACTTATAATAAATCTATAGAGAGGTCAATTCTGTACATGAAATATGTTTTCAAAATAACTATCAGGGGGTGATTAGTGATCGATACTGATGCCAAAAATGCCATCAGTAAAATTTTTGTCTGTCTGTCTGTCTGTATATTCTTTATAGAAACAAAAACTACTTGACAGATTTTAACGAAACTTGATACAGTTATTCTTCATACTCCTGGGCAGGTCATAGTATACTTTTCATCACGCTACAATCAGTAGGAGCAGAGCAGTGAAAGGAAATGTTGGGAAAACGGGAGAAGTTACTTGATTTTTTAAGCTTCCGTCGCGTGTGCAGCCTTAATGGTTAAAGCTACAGCGAAACCATGTATAACGGAAATATTCTACATAAAATTATAAAAAAAATATGCCAAGACAGCATATGTCTATCTTTTATGGTTGACTNAAAAATAATATGAATATTTTATTATTTGAATACAGTATACTCACTTATAAATGTTATCTCAGCATTTTCCTGTTTTTATAAATTATTGAAATTTTAATGTTCCTTTTAAATGTGGGCGTTGTGTACAACATCCACGTTTTATTTAATAGCTAAATGGATTTCAAAATAAAACACGGTGTTTAGTAAAAAAAGGTTATTACAAATATTAAAACAGTGAAATATTTATAAAAGTTTGATCTAGTATACACATATAGTCATAGTTATAACACTAAAACGTATATAACTAAGTCAATAACCTGATGCAATATTCGTATAAAGTAAAAAAAAATATTTAGCTATTAATAAAAAGGCCAGTCGAGGCGCAGCGGCACAAAGTGTGACTGTAAAACCGACTGGTTGTGAGTTCGATCCCCACTCGAGGTAATGAAATATTTACTTAAATTTATATTTCCATTCCTTCACTCTGGTGTCGAGGCAAAGCGCGGCGATGAGTTCTGCCACTCAACACGCAATACTTCCAGAATTCGGCAGAAAATGGGGAACGGAGTGTTCTAGGTTCCGTCTGCCAACCCTGGTGTGTGCGGGACACAGCGTGAAGCTAATTTAATTTAATTTAATTTAATTTAATTACTAAAAAGTCTTCCCTGCTGTGTACGGGATATAGCGTGAAGCTGAAAAAAAAAAATAAAAAGTGAAAACGAAACAAGTAATAAATTACAACCTCAATACCAACCACCCACCGCAATATTGACACAAAAAAAAAGCATATTGTAAAAACCATCAAGACCTTCACTTAAACTGTCCATCATGTCATAACACCGGATAGCATCTCAAAATTGTTTACGTCGATAAAATTTAAATAATACGCAAATAAAAAGTTTATTACACAAAAATTTTGAGCATTTGCTTTCTCTTCATAATATATTAAGCCACAACAGCCTGTAGTCCCTCGAGAGATGGACTTTAGTCCCTCGAAGTTTGCCTCAAAACGTATAGCTTTGTCGCGTCCTTGTTATTTTTCTCCTTACAAAGATGAGATCTTAAGGAAATATACTTAAGTAATTTCGTCTGTCTTTACGGTCTGGGGCAGTGCCTCCATTGTCCTCCTTCGGGCTCTTAATATTTTTTTTTCTTTCTGCGTATAAAATTTTCTACGTAAAACGGACAGCGGCGGTATAAAGATAGCAAAGTCTATGGACAATACTGTAATTATGTACTTTAGATTGCTTGAAAGTATATTTTTTTTTAATACAAAAAGAGCTTTTGTGAAAATAGGGCACCTATTTTTGGCGTAACTAGAGTGCTTATTGTAGTTTAATAGACTGCTGTAAATGTTTTCTTCTTTTGCTTTCTGAATATTTTTTTATTGGAACATAACTTATAAGCTTGAGGTCGTAGAGGCGCAGGGAAACAAGCGTACGTTTATAAACGTAATAGCTGTGGGTTCGATTCCCATTTAAAGGAATGAAATATTTAATATTTTCATTTCTTCGGTCTACTAAGAATATAAAGCGCGGAGTTGAGTTCTGCCACTTAATGTCTTCATACAATGGCACTGCAATGCTTCGCGAATTCGTAAATGTGCATTAATAGGAACGGAGTGTCTTTACACCAGGTTCCTAGTTTCCCGCTACCTACCCAGCCTTTTGCAGTTACACACTATCCCACTGTGCGTTATATATCCTACTTTGGACAAATACTCACACTAACATAATAAATACTTATAGGCAGAGGATACCTCGGTTGGCCTTCAAAAATCTTTATTTTTGAAGGTCAACCGAGGTACCATACTATACGTGACTTTCCTCCAGTATCGATGATACTGAGGATGCGTGAGGACCTCCCGGAGGGCATGTTTAAAGAGATTGAGGACAGTGGACGAGGCGAAAGAAATATGCAAAGACCGCAGAGTTTGGCGCTCCGTTTCCGTTACCCGCTACGGTACCCGTAGAATCAAAAAAATACTTGCACGCGTATTCTTTATCTCTCTGTTTCTCTCTGTGAAATCTAGAATAGTATAATTTATTTTAAACATAATATCGTAACGTTTTAAGATTAACCAAAAGGTCATGCTTTTGAATTCAAATCGTTTAGTCAAGTGATAAATAAGATCTGATAACGCACTGTGGCGTCTAAAGTAAGAGATAATTAAATTGCTAATCTGAGGACAATAGGGTTGATACAAACTTAATCTATTAATGTCTATCCGTTTAGAAGTTAATTTTTTTTCAGCTTCACGCTATATCCCGCACACAGCAGGGTAGACAGGGAACCTAGTGTTAAAACACTCCATTCCTCACTTTCTGCAGAATTCTGGAGGCATTGCGTGTTGAGAGGCAGAACTTAACGCCGCGCTTTGCCTCGACACCAGAACGAAGAAATGGAAATGGAGTACAGTGTAAGCACAAGAGAACATATTTACAAGTGCAAACGGTTAATCTACTTTAAAAATCTATTTTTTTTTGCTTTACGCTTCATCCTGTAAGTGTACTGCAGCGACTATCTGCGCTTTTTGCCTGAATTCGAGACATTGCGTATTGAGCAACAAAATTCAACGCCGTATTTTATGTTACCGGAGCATATGAAATTAAGCAATTCCAACGAACGGGAATTGAACCCAGAATTATCCGTTTGTTGTAAGACGCCTGATGTTGTATAATGCAACTCAATCTGGTCTCAATGTAGGAAAAATTAAAATAAATGATATAATAATTATATAGTTGAGGCCAGTCGTGGCACAGGGGCACAAAGTGTGACTGTAAAATCGACTGGTTGTGGGTTCGATCTCCATTCGAAATGAAATATTTTTTGACATTTAAATTTTCATTTCTTCACTCTGATGTCGAGGTGAAGCGCGGCGTTGAGTTTCGCCACTCAGCGCGCAATGCCTCCAAAACTGGGCGAAAAATGGGGAACGGAGTCTCTTAATATTAGCTTCCCTCTGCTTACTCTACAGTACGAAGGATACAGAGTGATTTAATTTGATATTTTTTTTAATTATATGGTTTATAGAATGTGCTCGGAACTATAAAGCTGTATAAGCCTAAAGTGGAATGGTTTACTAAAAACCTCTGAAGAGTTCCAATATTCATCTGCTCCTTCTTCGTCACACCAGCTCGTTGATACCATAATATTGTATTGTCACCTAAGCTATATATAACTACGGCAAAGTTTCATAAGGATAACAAGTGGTTCAAATAAAAAAAATATATCTACATACTCTCTGGTAATACATTAAAATTCGAAATCTTTTTACACATTTTATAAATTACCTAGACTTAAGTAGACCAAAAAAAAATGCTTAAGCCATCAAAAAATATATTTTTATGAAATTTTAAAATATAAAAGAAGCTCTACGAAATATCTACTCTATTTTTACATTTTTTATAAAACTAGGCCTCAAACTGCCACGTTTTAATGAAAACTCGACTATAGTCAAGCTATAGTTCGTTAGGTGGTTTTTCCGTGATACAGTTACAAAGGGTGCATCAGTCGTTTATTTTGTCACTGTATACGTTTACATGCAATATTATTTATATAAAAAATGTTTTTATTTTGTCCATACGGTGACATCAAATTGGCTCGATGTGGGTAGGTATTTTTTTGAAACACGGTTTTATTGTAAAATTAATTAGATTTAATATTGTTTTATGCTATCGTCGACTTTTTTTACTAAGTGGAGTGTTAAGACAATACGTTTGCGATTTTCGGAGTCCGAGCCGAATTCTGGAGGCTTTGCGTATTGAGTAGTGGATCTCAACGCCGCGCTTTACCTATACACTAGAGCGAAGAAAATTCAATATTATATTGAATCAATTAAATAATTCTCGTAAGGCCAGTCGTGGCGCAGTGGCACAAATTGTGACTGTAAAACCGACTGGTTGTGGGTTCGATATTTCCATTTGTTCGCTCTGGTGTCGTGGCAAAGCGCGGCGTTGAGTTCTGCCATTCAACACGCTATGCTTCCAGAATTCGGCAGAAAGTGGGGAACGGAGTGTCTCAACACTAGGTTCCCTCCGCCTCCCTGCTGTGTGCGGGATACAGCTTGAATCTAAAAAAAATATTATTAAATATTTTATTTCTTTGAGCGGTATCTTGTATGTAACTTAGGTAACAATATGGTGTCATCGAACTGGTCTGATCATATATCTAGGTCTTGAGTAATGGAACTCTCCAAATGCTACATACTAGTGAACCACAAGTATAGCTCCGAGTACTTTCAACAGCAGTTGAAGCGTGCCCTATAAAAGCGTATTTTCTGAGGTTCTTAGGATTCGGTACTTAAAGAGTGAAACCAGATTCTCTTACTAAGACTCTCCTGTATGTCTCTCCATCTGTCACTAGGCTGTATCTAATGAACTGTAAGTAATAGTTATATTTAGAATTTTCACACATGTATTTTTCTGTAGCCCCGTATATCAATAAATTCTAAAAACATTATAAAATACATATTTAAGACAGACATGTTATTTTTGCCGTTTTTTTTATTTAAATGGTATTTTTATTATTATGTAAATGATACGAACCATCTGTGCGCGAGTCCAATTCGCACTTAGCCGATTTTTTAACTATATTATTTAATGACTGAAACTAAAATATTAGGTACTTGGGACAGTCACGAAATCTAATGAAATATCATTATTTTCCACTTCACGCTTTTTCCCGCATAGCAGTTGCCTACGTGGCAGAGAGTAACTAGTGTTACTGCTAGGCGGAACTCAAAACCGCGCTTTATATTAATTTATTTCCCTAATCGGAGATGGAACCCACAACCAACGTTCTTTCAAGAACTGCTCCACTGAAAATATCTATTAAATCTCAACTAACTTCAATAAGCCGTTTATGATAGATAGATACCCTGATATCTCATAAATCCCTCTCCGCATAAACTGTACTTGTTTCGTTACATTCGTCTTACGACTCAACACTCAATTACCTTTTAAGATTGTGATTTAACGAAATAATGCTGAGATTTTTATAAATAATAACATATAACATCGCTCCGGTACTAAGACAAAAGCGCAGCGTTAAGTACCGCCGCTAAACTCGCAATTTTTCGAAAATATCGTCGGAATAGATTGTCTTAACATTAGATTCCATCTGCCTACCTGCTATATATGTTGGATACAGCAGGAAATTTTTATTTTTTTATTATTTAGCATGGTAGGGAACCTTATGTTAAAACATTTCCTTCTCATACCCGGTATAGCGCTTGTATGTAAATGAGATGGATCTAGCTACGATTTTCATTTGGGAAATTAATAATTTTCATTTCCTCGCTCTAGTATCAAAATAAAGCGCGGCGTTGAGTGCCGCCACTTAAAATGAAATGTCTTAAAAATTAATCGGAAAACGAGGAACGGAATGTCTGGGCACTAGACTTCTGTTTGTCAACATTCACGTATGCGGGATAAAGCTAAAAAAAGTGAAACATTAATTTACCTCTAAACATACTTAAACCAGTGTTATATATGCCAATAATTTAGTTTTTTATGCACTGTGAAAAAATATAAAATTACATCTAAATATAAATACGTAGTCATTTATTTCCTTCTCATTTTCAAGATACTATGTATACCTTCAATAACAAAATTCCCATATCCAAATCCACTTCACTGCCTTCACCGAGAGTAAGTAATACGGTATTATAGATATCTATAATAAATAAAAATGCTGTATGTCAATAGATGATCTAATTTAGATATTTATTTTTATATGTATTATTTCTGTTGTTTTTTTTATTATAAATTAAATAATATTTGTAATATATGGTTGTAGAGACATGCCTCTTTTCTTTATATTTTTCTTTAAATTTAGAGATAATTTCTTTAAGGAGAAATTGAATGAACATCCAACAAAAAAAAATATATTTTTTTAATTTCCAACTGCACCCAGGATATTCTCATAATAAGTAAAAAATCTGTGGCCAGTCGTGGTGCAGGGGTACAAGCTTGTGATTGTAAACACGACTGGTTGTGGGTTCGGACTCGAGGAAATGAAATGTTTAATATTTTCCTTTCTTCGCTCTGGTGTCAAGACAAAACGCGGCGTTGAGTTCAGCCACTCAACACGCAATACTTCCAGATTTCGGCGAAAAAAAGGGAACAAAAGTGTCTTAATAAAAACGGAGTGTCTTAACACTAGGTTCCTAGACGGAACGGAGTCTATATATAAAAAAAAGTAAAAAATCCAACGTTCCATATCCAACAATACGCGATAAACTCCCAGTCTAACGGAGACAAAGCCGCGGGCAGACGCGAGTATTACCCAAATCCGCTTTATATTAGACGTACATTAAATGCCCGTCATGCGTCCTACTGCTCAATTACATTCTAAGCTTTTTGCCGATTTGCGCTTCCATGGAATCATTTGAGAGGATTTACGAAGAAAATACCTGAGAGTTTATTATTCCATTTTATTTAATGTAGGTATTATTTTTTTTTTTGGTTCCCGCTTTACCTCGCACTCAACAGGGTAAGTAGAAGGAATCTAGTGTTAAGACACTCCTATATCCATTTTCCGCCGAATTCTGGAGGCATTGCGTGCTGGATGTTGATCAAAATAAAATGATTAAATATTACATTTCCTCGGGTGGGATCGAACCCACAACCTGTTTCGTTTACAGTCACAACTCGTGCCCTTGCTCCACGACCGGTCTCTGTGCCTTTTTATTTTTTTTTTTATTAAAAACCAAATATTACACAAGTATAGAGTTTAAATATTGTTTTCTCAATTTAAGAAATAAATACTCGGACAACATTCTCAATAGAGCTAGCTATATTAGCAATTTTCGTTAGTTATTCTTTTTTACTTAGGTTATATTCAGTCATTTTATTTTTTTAGGGGTCAGTCCTTTTGTAATATTAAATTAAATATAATATTGAGGCCAATAGTGGCGCAGGGGCACAAAGTGTCACTGTAAAATCGACTAGTGTGGGTTCGATCCCCACTCCAGGAAATGTAATATTTATTTACATTTATACTTCCATTTCTTCGGTCTGGTGTCGAGGTAAAGCGCGTCCCGCCGCTCAACACACAATGCCTCCAGAACTCGGCAGAAAGTGGGGAACGGAATGTCATAACATTAGGTTCCCTCTGTCGACCCTGCTGCGTGCGGGATACAGCGTGAAGCTGATAAATTCAATATAAATTGAATTATGTGCACTATTTGTAAAAATATGATACTAACTACTGCGATCAATCAAACTACTTTTATAAATACAAAATAATTAAATTCCAAAATATTAAAAAAAGTATTAAGCTATAGATACATTTGTCCACTTTATAAAGCATGCACTTAAAAAAATGACTAAGAAAAGAATTTACCAGACATAAATTTTAAA
Source organism: Heliconius hermathena (assembly GCA_013403705.1). Taxonomy (NCBI): domain Eukaryota; kingdom Metazoa; phylum Arthropoda; class Insecta; order Lepidoptera; family Nymphalidae; genus Heliconius; species Heliconius hermathena. Next base: position 20,170 of record JAAIXJ010000688.1, on the reverse strand, counting down.
ATCTACAATGAATGCGTACGTTTAAGAGGTTCCAAGGGTTCCTGCCATTGTGCCACCCCCCTGTGAAGACTCCTCGACGTCAAGTATTAGCCATGGTATACCGCCATTATCCAGCCTTTATGTCTAGAGTGTGTCTAGATAATACAATTATGTTAGTTATTGTTAGTTAGAGGGCATGTACTAGTTTTTTCAACTTCACACTCTATCCCGCACACAATAGGGTAGGCAGAGGGAACCTGGGAACCTAGTGTTAAGGCACTTCGTTTCTCGTTGAGGCAGTTCCGTTCCCTTCTTTCCGCCGAGTTCTGGAGGTATGTATTGCGTATTGTATGGGTAGCACGTGTGGCAGAACTCAACGCCGCGTTTTGCCTCGACACCAGAGCGAAGAACTGAAAACATCCTCGAGTGAGGATCGAATCCACAACCAGTCGATTTTACAGTCACACTTTGTGCCCCTGCGCCACGACTGACTTCTGTTATGTTTTTTCAGCTTTACGTTGTATCCCGCATGAAACAGGGTAAGCAGAGGAAGCCTAGTGTTAATTCACTCCGTTCCCCAATGTCCGAGTATGATGTCCAATGGGAACATAGCGTGTAGAGTGGCAGAATACATCGCCGCGCTTTGCCTCGACATCAGAGCAAAGAAAAGAAAATATTCAATATTTTATTTCCTCGAGTGGAAATCGAACCCAAAATCTGTTGCGTTTACAGTTCTACGCTCCTGCCTCTGCGCTACGACAGACCTCTGGTAAATTATTATCCCACCATAAATTTTAGTAAGCGTTCAATAACAGCTATACATTGGCAAATAACAGAGTAATTCGATGTTCGTGACAGAGCGTCATAGTGTCGAAGTGATGAATTTGCCTGAAAGTTATTCTTATTTCCACTGAATAAGACGACAATAGCACCAAACTTTTAGGGATCCTTTAAATATTACTCATTTTTTTTTATGGAAATGACAAGGCAAACGAGTGTACGAGTGTGCACCTGATGGTAAGTGATTACCGCCGCCCACGACCTCGTACAACACCCAGCCGTGGTACCCAGTTCGTATCGAAGGAAGTTCCTACGAAACCGCACAGTAGTGGATTGACACTTATTCAGATACGGTGGAGTGTATTTGAAATTGTAATGAGAATATAGATTTTACGTCTTTTTAACACAATGCATAATTGGTAATTATAAAAGTTGAAATATTTAATAAAATATAAATCATACAGAAATACTTTAGATAGACAATTGATTATATGACCTTAACAGTAAAGAAATCTGAAATAAAAGATAATTTTCATATGTTGTAAAAAAAATATTTGAAATAGTAAGTATATATTTTGTTTAGTTTCACGGTGTATCCTGCACTAGCAATTTTCGAGCTGTTACTTGTTGAATGACAGAACTAAGCACCGCGGTTTGTTGTGTACATTTCCGTTACCCACTTTCCGCCGATTTCTATAGGGATTGAGTGTAGACATCTTTAACTCCTGTTTTTATTGGTTTACACATTCCTATTTATATGTAGTGTGGCGTAACGAAAGACGCGCTTTGCCTCGATACCAAAGAGAAATGGAATTGAACCCACAACCTTTCGCATTTAAGTCGCAACCTAGTACCAATGCGCCACGACTGGCCTCCACCTATTACATTTGATAATAAATAAAGAAATAAAAAAATGACAATTCACCATTAAACTTTTTACTACTCTCACGAAACACGAGGCGAATCTATTTATGTTTCATATTGTATTTCGGTATTCACATACGTAAGGAACCATTCCTATACAAATGGTTTAAGAAAACATACAATTTACAAGTCGTCGTTACAACACTGTAGCCGATGTGAATAATAAAGCAATATCTTTTGGCGTTTTGCTTATAAATTGAACGTTTGTGCCTATTTTATTACGACAAAAAAATATGTTACTTATGGGAAAAAGGAGTATTTAAAAAACCCTTTAAAAAAGGAGTATTTTAGAAAAAATGGATCGGTAGGTATAGCGATATTTTTAATGTGTGACTATTAGTGATGGTTGTGAATTCGTTTTCCAGTTGAGAGAATATTTATTTACATGAAATTTAATTATTGTGGCTTTCTAACAAGCGTCGCTGGATAAGAAAGTGGTACATTGTGGCTTAGTGGTCAGAGCGCTTGAGTGGTTCTTAAAAGGCGCAGGTTCAAATCCCGTTGGATTTAGATAACATTTTCTGTAGGCAATTTTTCCAGTTTTTTTCGAGTTATTTAAAATACGACGTTTGGCTTCGTTACTCAACACAAGATATCAGTAAATTGAAATCTTGTCTAGTGTTGGAAGAGAAAAGCAGTGCAGTCTAGTCATGGTGCAGGGGCACAAGCGTGCAACTGTAAAAACGCGACAGGCTGTGGGTTCAATTACCACACGAGGAAAATGAAATAAGCGTTTAATAGTTTCATTTTCCTCGCTCTGGTAACGAGACAGAAAGTTCATTTTCACCACACACGCAATGTCTCCAGAATTCAGCGAAAAATAGAGAGCCGAAGTATCTTAATGGGACCGGAGTGTTAGCTTAACACAAGGTTCGCTCCACCTAGCCTACTATGTGCGGGATACAGCGTGAAGCTAAAAAAAATATGAGTTATATGAGAAGTAACTTCACAAAAACAAAAGAATAAATCTATCAATTCTTATAAAGATTTAATTGAGCGAGTACCTATACTATTACAAGAGCAATTGGCGTTCATTCTTAGTTGATGGCTGTGAATAGCAAAAGGGTAGGGGGTGCCATGATCCTCTTATTGCCCTTTAATTCTAAGGACTTCGAAACGTTTTCACTAATGAAATTACTACTCAACGACACTTTCAAAGACTTAAGATTATCATACATATTCAGCTCTAAGTTTCTATATTACTTTTCGTTATATACTTCTTTTCGTTATATAGTACGTTTCTATATTTCTTTTACTGATAAACGAAAGATAAGTGATAAATGACAAACGCGCGACTGTAAACACGACGGTTGTGGATTCGATTTCCCGTCGGGGAAATGAAATATTTCATATTTTAGTATCCTACACCACTTAACACACCTCACCTCCTCACCTCAAGAATACAAAGGAAAATGGGAAACACAGGTGTCTTCATAGAGAACAAAATTTATTTACACTAGATTCCCAGGTTCCCTTCGCCTACCGGATTATATATGAAATACAGCGTGAGACTCAAAAAAATTGTTCTCCCGATATCAAACCTAAAACGCATTGCGCCATTATATTGCGCTACCAAGAAATCAATCTCCAAACCTGAATAGCATCTATAAAACAAAAACTACTATCCAATCCAGAACAAAGCGTCAATATTAAAAGAATAAGTCATCAAATGGATATAAAATAGATATTGTAAGTGATCGTCGGAGAACATTAGTTATGCTAACGCGCCAGATGTCGGTTCAATAAACCCTCCCTGCAGGATACCCTGATATCGATATTGATGGATTTGTCTCCACTTAGTGTTTAACCTTATATTTTCTTAGAAGATTGCTAGCTTTCCACGTAAATCTTGTTTTAGTTGGGAAAAGATGAGTGATTTTTCGTTGTTTTTCTTTTTTTCGTTTTGTTTGTTTTATATTAAAAATGTTCTTAATAAAACCTATAATAATATATGTATAATGGAACTACTTAGTCTAGGTATATAAAGATTGCGTACATTCTTATTATATTTACTTTCATATTATTTTTTATATTTAATTTTGGGTATTATAAGTTTTCTAACAAAAGACCTTCTTGGCGCAGATATTTACACATCGGTTGTGAGTTCGATTCCCACTAGTAGAAATATATACATTTTTTTTATCCGTTGATGAGACGGCGTGTCTCAATGCTAAATCCTCTTCTGCCTAAATACAGCGTCAATTAAAATAATTATATTACAAAATTCATTTTTTAAAGTTTTTTTAATTAATAAAATGTTAATTTTTATACCAACATCATAAAATATAGGTACGATATCCCTTTTTAAAACGTTAATAGATATCATCTATCTCTGCAACATGTACGCAGCGTGATTCAAGTGTCAAAACTCAAGTGCAGGCAAACTCGTCAGTTTTAAAGTGCACACGCTAGTACCCGAGAGTATGTATACTACGTAAATTTATATCCAATTTATTTTTAAATTACTTTTCGATTTAGTTTTTGTGTAATATATCGCTAGCGTCTATAGACAGGACGGAAAGTGGGAGAAAAAGGAAAGGAAAGTGGGAAAAGTGGGGAAGGCCGGAGTGTTTTAAATGTTGAGCGAAGTGATGGCGACGCCAATCAATATTTCTTTCCAGTTACAATCTTTTCTTTACGTAGCATAAAGGTGATTGTGGATTTACACTAGCCGGTCACAGTTTGTTCTCAGTTTGTTAAAATATTATTAAATGACAAATAAAATATTTCTTTTTATATGTGTAACTGAAGTGAATCTTGAAAATCATCAAAGCTATCAAACTGTGACATTGTCGTATCGCGATGGCACAAGCACGCGACGATTGTGGGTTCGATTCCGGTTCGGGGAAATTAATTATTATTTATTAATATTTTCATTTCTTCGCTCTGTAATAGGCAGAACAAAAAATAAATATAAGGCAATCATAGTTGAGTATGGCGACCAAAATCGCAAATCCTCGAAAATTCGATGGGAAGTTAAGAACGGAGTGTCTTAAAACTAGGTTCCCTCTGCGTACCCTGCTAAATGTGGAATACAGCATAAAGCTGAAAAATAACTAAAACTTGACCAGAAACTGAAACTTAACTGGAACAAAAGTATAAATGCTTAACAGATTGAGGTTTAACCGACCGTACCGTGACCGGTACTATAGTGTTAATTCCACCTAAGTCGCTTCGACTCTTATATTTCAACTTGCTGCATCGCGCACATAACAGGATAGGCATAGGGAACCTGGTAACTTTATATTGAGACTTTAGACACTGTTCCCATTAATACATTCTTATTTCCAATTCTCGCCCGAATTGTCCAGACACTAAATAATATTTAAATTATTCACTTCCAGTCATTGGATCTCAGTGTACGATCCCTTTGAAAATTACCTTATTCATTTAACCTTGCAACAGATGTGAATTTATCGATATTTTTTTCTTATGTACCCTTTAATATCCATTTTTATATTTTTAAGACAAAACTTCCGCCTTTTATTTATATTCAGCTTAGTAAATCGATATCTAAAACGAGGATCAAAATGCAATTTGCATACTAAAGAAGCTTTTATCTTGAAATGCGTCTACTACTTACGATGGGAGATTTAAATCTATTTTTTTTTGTAGCTTAACACTGTATTCTGTGCATACCTAACTACCCCGCAATAGGCAGAGGGAACCTAGTGTTAAGACACTCCGTTATCCACTAAAATACTCCCGTCCCCATTTATATCAGTTTCAGCTTAATGCTTTATTTCGTTATTCATCGTTGTTGTTCACGTTTCTTCGCTCTACGCCGAATTAGACATTAGACATTAGTTTTGAACAGCAATCACTATTTGCTTCAAATTTTAAGATTATAAATTTGACTCTCTGCCTACCCACTCTGCTATGGGGGATGAAGTCTACAGTTTGAAATAATTAAAAACAAACCGAGTTCAAACAGTAAACTATGAAAATTTAAAATTTAAAACTGGACCAAATTAAAAAAGATACAACACGGGAAGCACCAGCTTTCAAACAAAAAAAATCAAAACAGCCCACTCAGTCGAAAGTTAAATTGTTATGTAACAAACATAAAACAAAACAATCAAATTGACAACCTCCATTTACAGAAGTAGGTTAAAAAAAAACAATTTCATAACGTTTCAAATCTCAGTCAAGCAATATAACAAAAATCAAATCTATAACGAATTGCAAAAACAAACAAACAAACAAACAAACAAACATTTTAATAAACACGAACCAACGCGGCGGTCCATTCGTCGCGGATATATTTTATGGGCCAGCTCTAATCCCAAATCGCATTCGATGGTTTTCAATTTCCCCGTTACAGTGTAGCTTCAAATGATATACGGGTATGTATGTGAGTTTAAGTAATTTTATATATCATATTACTTTTGATTTATCGTTTTTTGTATAGAAATACACTTTTTGTATAGAATGCACGACTGTAAACTTGACAGGTTGTGGGTTCCCGCTCGAGGAAATTGAAGTATTCAATATTTCCATTTCCTTTCTCTGGTAAAGAAGCTAAGCGCGATGTTCAGATCCCTTCAACACGTAATGCCACCAGAATTCGGCGAAATGATTGACATAACAGGTTCCCAGATTCCTTCTGCGTCCTCTGCTACATGCGGGGAATAATGAGAAGCTAAAAATAAGTTCTATTATATAGTGGATAGGGGGAAATCACTCAGAGTGGTTTACATATAAAATAAATATAAAAGTCTTTAATTTTTTTTTTAAATGGACAGAACAAAATTTTAATAAAGCTTACGGTAACACAATAATACAATATTCCTGAGTAGTTCATAAGGTTTTTGACAATTTAAATGGGACAATGACTTGAAAAAAGGAAAAAATATTACGCCGTACTGCTGACAGACAAACAAAAGCGAGTCAAGTGATCCTCAGAGCTAAATTTATACCACTTATTCGTGTAAAACCAACGTTTCAGAACATTGTAATATGAATATAGTGGTGGCTTTGTTAAGTTACAATAAATTAGTTTAAAATGAGGTTCACGCTATATTCCACAAACAGCAGGGTAGTCAGAGGGAACCTAGTGTTAAGTTATTTGTACGTTGTTAATTCGATTCTCTATACTTGTCAGTTCCACGCTGTATCCCGCACACAGCAGGGAACCTAGTGTAAGACACTCCGTTCCCCACTTTCCGCCAAATTCTGGAAAGACCTCTATATTTGTAATAGTTATTAAAATAACATAGAGCTTTTTTTAGTTTTCGCGCTGTATACTGCGCATATCACCCTGATATGTATAGGTAGATGGAACCTGGGAAACTAGTGTCAAGACACTCCGTTCCCAATTATAGTTCTAAGCCTAGTAGTAGATAAAAATAGAGTTTAAGTAGAAGAAAAATTAAATTAAATACTTATAACATCACAAATTTTAAGGCACATCGTGACGCAATCTACAAGTTTGCGACTATAAACCCGGTGGACTGCAAGTTTGTTATTTTTATTTTCTCACTCTGGTCTTAAATGTCTCAAATGGCTCCTGCTTGGCGAGATAATGTGTGAAGCTGTACAAACATCTTCCATGGTTTACAGGGTATAAGGAGCCTAGTAATAAATGGCTACCTTCTTTACCCCAATTGCCTGACCAAAGTCACGCCCAACACGGATTTTTTTTATCGATCAGCTTCACGCTGTATCCCGCACATAGCTGGGTAGGCAGAGGGAACCTATTATGCCCACTTCCCGCCGAATTTTGCAGACATTGCTTGTTGAGTGGCGGAACTCAACGGCGCGCTTTGCCTGGACACCAGAGCAAAGAAATGGAAATATAAATTTAAATTAATATTTCATTTCCATGGTCTCGAGTGGGATCGAACCCACAACCAGTCGCTTTTATAGTCACATTTCGTGCCCCTGCGCCGCGACTGGCATAAATAACAAAGTATAAGATTTGAAATGATATCTTCACGTCATAACTAGGCCATGATCTCAATTTTTTATACAGTTTACGCTTCTTTCCCGCATTTATAACAGAAAGCAGTTAAAACTAAATATAAAGTCGGGTAATAAGCATTTTCGTATTGTTGATACAGAGGAAAATATTTTTTTTAGGTATAATTTTTTATTTATTTATTTATAATATGTATGTGCCGATTGATCGATGACTTTTTGCCATCTTATGAGTAGTGTCATAATCCTTTTCCTGTAGAAATTTATTGATTTTTGATTAAAAAAATCTGACAGCTAGTGTCTACAGTGGCCTTTTGGGGTTTGCCTTATGCTTCTTATAGAGAGTTCTGCAATGACCGAAACAGGTGGAAATCTGATGTAGCAAGGCTGTACGAAGGATGCATGAACACATCCCAGCCAAACTCTCTTAATTTTTGCTGCGTGGCTATAGATGAATGCGGTCTTGCGTTGTCGTGATAGAACACCACGCCCTTCCTCCAGTTGTTTTTTTCTAAATAGCTTTTTTTAACCTCATCTGTTGCTGACAGTAGAGGTCGTCGATAGTTTTACTCGGTGGTGCTCATAGTGGACGATTTCTTTCCAGTCTCACCATACACATAGCTAGGCCGGGCTAGGCCGGGCTTTGCTACGGTCTATGGGGCTTGTCCATTCTTCGACCATGATCTTTTTCGCACATTCTTATAAAAAGTCACTATCACCTCCACTACCATTTTTCATCATCTGTAATCAACTGTTTAAGAAATGGTTCGGAATTGTTACGTTTCTTACCTTGCATTAGGTTTTTCTCAGTGAGATCATGTGGTACACAAATGTCAAGTTTTTCTTGTGATCAGACTTTCGTAAATGACGTAAAACTGTTTTATGATCAACATCCAGTTCTTCACCAATGTCGTAGCTACTAATATATCAATCTTGCTCCACTTTCTCAAAGATGGCACTGATTTTATCTGTGACAGAACCCAGAGCGAACCTCATCTTTCACACTAAAATTTCTAGACTGGAAACGCTTGAACCACATTTGTGCTACTCTTATTGATACCGCATTAGGTCCGTTAACTGCACAAATTTTATTCACGGCGTTCGTCGCATTTTTACCTTTTTTGTAATATAACTTTAAAATGTACCGAATTTCTTTGTCACACACGTTTATTTTGCTTGCTTGAAAAACAATGAAAAATGGCGGGAAGTAGTTTTTTTTTATTTGTTGCATTTTCAAAATGTCACATTTAATGGTATTAAAACCAGCCAGGTACATTCAGTACAGTCAATGACGTTTGATTACTAATAATACATTCAAAATACGAAAATACTTTTGCCCCTATCTATTAATAACTCACACACACACACACTCTTCTTCACTTTTCGCCCGACACAATATTGCGTAATAAGTGGTAAAGCTTAACGCCGCAACATGTCATACCAGAGATAAAAACAAAAATAAATATAAAATCATTTCCTTACTAAACTCAAAATCAATCACACATTTTCCGTTCAGATCAATACAAAACGACATATCACAATAAAAGAAATCAAATATTCAATTTGCTTTACGGAATTCCACGACTTTATCTTTCATCATATCATATCATATCACGTAATACAGAACATAAGAACAAAACTACACCTTCGTACGAGAATTATCTGAATAATGCATAAGAATATACATACGGCGAAGACTCAACACATCAATTATGGATTTGCTCGAAGATGTTCTGATAGTAGTAAACCACTGGGTACTACTACTATGGATATACGGTGTAACTACTACAACTAGAAAGAAAACCGTTTTCAAATAAGAATTACGTTTTCTAAATAAGTTTTTTTTCTTTCCTAAGTGTGGAATATCACTTTAAAATGTTAAAAATTAAATTAAATTAAATTAGCTTCACGCTGTATCCCGCACACAGCAGGGTAGGCAGAGGGAACCTAGTGTTAAGACACTCCGTTCCCCACTTTCTGCTGAATTCTGGAGGCATTGCGTGTTGAGTGGCAGAACTCAACGCCGCGCTTAAACTCGACACCAGAGCGAAGAAATGGAAATATAAATTTAAGTAAATATTTCATCTCCTCGAGTGGGGATCGAACCCACAACCAGTCGGTTTTACAGTCACACCTCGTGCCGCTGCGCCACGACCGGCCTCAATGTTAAAAATATTTAATAATATTTTCTCTCGCCAGGTGATAATTCTTAGTAATTATCTTTGGGTAGCGGAAATTTGTAAAACCAAATTTGTCACCCTACAGAGATGCTAACAACATAAATAAGTTGTAACAAGCGTATAAAAATTTCGACGTAACTTGATAAGAGCGTATGACTCAGAGCGCCTGGTAAGTTTCCAGGAGGCGCGGGTTCGAGTCCCGCTACTTTTAAATTTTTATACGTTTTCTAAATAAGTATAAGTAAAGAATTGTTGTAAATATGTTTTATTAGTTTTGGTAGTTTGAAATATATGTAGGTAGCTTGTGGTGTAGTGGTAAAAGGTTACAAGTTATGGGTTCGTATCCCAGTTGGGGAAATGAATTAGTTACTTAATATTTTTCCCCGCTCTGGTAATAAGACAATACGCGGCGTTGTGTTCCTTTACCCAACATGCAATGTTTTGTCAAGGTTTTAAAATATACATATGTATGTATTGGGTACAAGGAGGTGTGACTGTAAACGCAACTGGTTGTGGGTTCCGTCCCCATTCGAGGAAATGAAATATTTATTTAAATTTATATTTAAATTTCTTCGCTCTGGTGTAGAGGCAAAGCACGGTATTCGGCGGAAAGTGGGGAACGGAGTATCTTAACACTAGGTTCCCTCTGCCTACCCTGCTGTGTGCGGATACAGCGTGAAGTTATGTAAGTAAGTTTTTTATGTTATGTACAAGAAAATATTCTGCTCGTTTTTTAAATAATATACTCTAATGTTTTTTTATATTGGTGTTATGGAAAATAACACACAGGTTTTTTTATTCGAATAAAATTGAGTCAAAAAATAATTCAGAATGTTCTGTTGGTAGCTGCTATGCTAAAAATGCTATAGGCTTTTAGGGTTTTGTACCTCAAAAGGAAAAAAATCTTTATATAGATAGCTTTATTCCCCGTCTGCCCGTCTGTCAAGATCAGTCATGTCGAGATAGTATGAAAGTATCAAACTGAAACTACTATTAAATATCCAGGTCTACCGCCCCTTAAAGCTCAGAAAATATCAAGCTTCTAAGTCAGTAGAATCAAAAGATACGACTATTTTTGCGTGCATTTTTACTACAATTTGTAAGAAATTTGCACTTTTCATAGACCTACAGTTTTGAAATTTGATACTAAGTGATAACTTACAATATGAAAAAAGCGGAAACGTGAAAATATTGTTATTTCAATGAAAAAAATAGTTACAAATATTTATTTGTAGTTCATTTCATATAAAATGAGTGCATATATCCGCAATGTAAAATTTGTAAGCTGTTAAAGTTGAATTTTCTATTGACCTACAATCCTAAATTGATACGGAACAACGGCACCCCTTAATGGACGAATCCCACTCACACTTGACTGATTTTTATTTTTAGTTTGACGCTGACGCATATAACTGGGTAGACAGAGGGAATAATGTTAAGACACTCCTTTAGCCACTTTCCACCCAAGTATCGAGTAATTGCATGATGAATGACGGAAATCAACACCGCGTTTTATCTTCTTTCCAGGCCATTTGAAAAAATACCCAAAAACTTGTTCAAGCTATTTGTAGCTCCGTCCTCCACCTCCCGCCGTTCCGGACATGGCGTGTTGGGTGGCGGTCCCCAACGCCGCATTCGTCGCCACTTGACACACCAGCGGGGACGCACTGGTGCGCGTCGCCTTGGGGGGACGCCCTATCCCCCCAAGAATATATGAGGCGAAAGAGGTATGTAGAGACCGTAGCGTTTGGCGCTCCATTCTCTCTGACTACCCCGCAAGGGATAAAGCGTGAAGCTAAGTTAAGTTAAGTTAAGTTAACTTGTTCAAGTTCAATAAATCAATAAATAAAAAATATATACTTATTCAAATTGATTCAATATACATATTTAATAGCTATAAATAAACAGCCTAGACTGAAACAGAAAAAAAAATTGATCGACTAACAAAGCACGTAAATAGGTTTTCTCGCAACGCTCTGTTTTCAGAATATTAAAGGCATCGCGGTTAATTTTATGAAGGAAACGTTTTCCGAGATAATTTAATTATAAAAAAGTTTCAACGAAATTAACTTTTAATGGCGAAATCCTCATTGAAGTACTTACATTTTTCAAGAAGGATTAAGGAATTTAGAGTGATGCCGTGTTTAATACTAATATTATAATGAAACCCAAATTTTCCGGTTTAAAAGTGTAATGAGGTAATGAAAGAAAATATGTTATTATATTTTTACTCAATTAAGCCCCTGTAGATTTACAAAACCTTGTTTTCGTAAATGTTTTTTTTTTTTATTTTGAAAGAGATGAAGAAAGGACGGAATGTAAGATCAGTGTAAATAGTAAGATATTAGAACAAGTGAATGAAGTGATATACTTGGGAAGTATGTTCAGTAGAGATGGAAGATACGAGATGGATGTGGAAAGGCGTATTGCTGCCGGTAACAAGGTTAACGGAGCCTTAGCTGCATTGATGAGACGGCGAAACGTCAGCACAGCTGCGCGTTTGGCCGTACACAATGCAGTTTTGGTACCGACTCTGTTATACGGCAGCGAAACGTGGGTATTACAGAAGAAGAATGAAAGAAAGATGAATGCTGTGGAGATGCGATCTCTTCGTAGGATATGCGGAGTCAGCTTAGCTGATCGAATCCGCAATGAAGAGGTACACAGAATGGCAGGTACTAGCGAGGATGTCACGGTGAGAATGAAGAAGAACGTGCTCAGCTGGTTTGGGCACGTCGAACGAATGAGTGATGAAAGAATGGCAAAAAAGATTTATGATGGAAAAGTGAGCGGTAAGAGAGGTAGGGGGAGACCTCGGTTGACCTTCGAAAACACAGTATCAAAGATACTGGAG